>OX402534.1:1355130-1902915 GCA_948098885.1 Drepanosiphum platanoidis | reverse complement strand
TGTTGAGGTTGCTGCTGCTGCAGCGTAATGTGCATTTGCATATTATAAACATATTTTGCAATAAGAAAACCGATTGGTTTTCTATCCTTGTGGTACGAATGCATCGGGTCCCATATGACGGGTTCGTTTTGGTACGACTCGAAAAACTTGAATTCATCGTGCGATGAATCACACGTGACGAAAAACACGAAAAAAAACGTCGACGAATATTCGAGAATGCACGAGTATAACCCCGTGCTCTCGTGCTCGCGCTTCGGCTGGTCCTTTGACTCTGACACGTGTACTGCGGGCATAGTAAATTTTCTTCAGAATACCGACACATGACGATGAAAAACAAATCTAAAACGAGCGAAAACTGCAGGGTTTGTTCGACTCTCTATCGTTTCGGTCGGATTCGACTGGGAAACGCCTCCTCTGGGAGGGCCTATTTTATTTTCATTTTTTTCCCCCCTCTCTCTCTCTCTCTCTCTTTTCCGGATGTTTTTTAATCTCTTCGACGATCGTTCGGACGCGTCACGACGACGACGCGATAATGTCGCGCGTTATTTATCACCGCGATAATAACGTGTGTTTTTGCGCGGTTAAACGACGCGATGTTCGAGAGACACGACGCGTCGTTATCGTCCGCGGCAGAGAAACGCTTCGCCCGGGGGCGCCAAAAACCTTTGTCCGCGAGCGCGCGCACACGACGAGTGAAAAGTTTTCGGGTAGTTTCTCTTCTCCGCAATCGGACCGTAATATCGGGGCGCGCGAAATGTGGCTTTCTTCTTTTTTTTTCGTTTCGAATAATAACCCCGCGCGAAACGGAAAAAAAAAAAACGTCACGCGAAGCTCCAGCGTCTGCCGAGTCAGCGGCGTACCTCTACTATCGCGTACGAACGAACGATTCCCGCACGCCAATCACTATCGTACCTACTACGCGCGTATGAATTCATAAATAGTCGTTTTAAAACTTCACACTGACGTTTCCGAGTGCACTCGCGCGCACGTCATCCGTACTACGGATAATTTCCGTACGTACGAGCACGACGTCGCATTACGGCCGCAGCGCCGCGCCGTCGGTAGGTATACGTATATCGATTTGTTTTCCCGACTGCTGTGGCGTAGAGTAGAAAAAGAAAAAAAGGAAAAATGAAAATAAAATAAAACCTCTGTATAGTTTAGAAAATATAGTATTTTTTTTTCGTTCGTCTCGTTTTCCGATTCGACTGATCTCGAGTGTTATTTGAATACGAAACTGTCGGTTCGCGTATATGAAGTACGAAATACCCGAGTAGGTTTTTCTTTTTTACAATTTAAAGATTACTCACGATCGAACGAAAATCGTAAAAACTGGTTAACCAGTCCGCGCCAACGACCACGGGGCCCTTTTTATCCTCAAATCGAGGAGGAACGGCGAAAACTACGCATTTCTCGTTTATTCCGATCTCTCCGCGAATTCTAAACACATCGAATTACTAAAGTTTAATAAACTCGTGCCATCTGTTAAGACGATTTCAAGCAAACAAAAGAGGAATAGTGATATTATAAGATCGTTTATAAAACAGAACCCGACCGATAATAATTACGATTATAAAAAACTAGAGGTTTCAAGTGATTGTATAGAGATTTCGAAAATCCTGCCGAATTCAAAAAATTATAAAAACAATAGCCGCTACGGATTTGCGATCGATTTCTTTTGCAATCGGGTCCGTACGCGGACGACGGCGCTTATATGGTAGAAAATATGAGCAGTGTTCCTCGAACGGAAATGGTGCTCGCCCGGCCTACGAAACGGACCCTCTGGAGACGCGCGACGAGGGGAGGAAAAAGGAAACAAACGGAAAGAAAAATTAATCGGGCCAGTAAAATATGCCGTCTCGAGCGAATCCCCGACGACGACGACAAATTGTTGTTCGGCGGCCGGGGAGGAGTCAAAGTTTTAAATTAACCGGACCGGCTCTCTCTCTCTCTCTCTCGGCGCGGCTGTTTTTGCAGCGTACGCGCCGCTCGCACGCCCCCTACGGGCTGCTTTCTCTCGACAGGAAAAAAAGGAAAAGGACAAAACACATTTCTTATTGCCGGCGATTAAAACTAATTGATCGCTCCTCGGCCCCGAGCGATCGCTCGCGAGAGAGCGGAATTATTATGAAAAATAACGGCGCAAATATATTTGGCACGGCCGTCCGACGAACCGGCAAACAACACACCTGTGCGGCGGCGGCGGCGGCTTTTCGCACGGGAAAACAACACGTGACGTTATTATCGTGCGCGCGTACGGTCGATCGTGTCCCGGAGGTCGCGCGAGGAGCCCGGCGGCGGCGTATCGTTTCGGGGGACGAGCTAAAAAAAAAAAAAACCCCGTATAATTTGAGCTAATTGCCTACGCGCGCGCGGCAGGACGAATCGATCGCGACCAACCCGACTTTTTTTCCCCGCGGCGGAAGTGACGACGAGGCTCCTCCTCGGACCAGTTTGGGTTTTGTTTTTTGTTTCTCCGTCGTTTTTTACGGTCACGATAGTGTTACGAGGGTGTGTGTTTTAGGAATAAAAACGCGTCGGACGGCGTTTTTCATCGCGCGAGTTCTCTCGATTTCGACGATCAAACTCGATTCGCCACGAGTACTCTCGTAATTTTTGGTTTTTTTGTCCTCTTCGAACAAAACTCGCGTCCGCCGCCGTGGACGAAACGTCTGAGGTCGCGCGAGTATAAAACTACTCGACGGTTTTGTTTCGAAGTTGTTATGATAAAGTTTCTCGACTTCGAACCGAAAGAGAATTCGTAACGACTCTTAAAAGTCGCCCAACGCGCGCTGCGGCTATCGACGGCGGGAGTATTCACTCCTCGTTCGTATCGGCGAATCGTTATTGTTGTACGTTCGAACACACAGTTATTAGTGGTACCGCGGTAGGTTAGAAAATAGCCAAAACGCTAAAAGTATTATTTGTAATCGCGGGATTTTATTATCGTACCATCGCCGTGGTCGTCCGAGCGCGTAACCACCTGCAGAGCGAGTTCGAAATGAAATCAAGTACGCGTGTTAGTTATTGTTATTTCGACCGATCTATTTCGATTGGTCCGTTCCGTTCGAAACGCGTCTTATTTTCAATAAAACGTAAACGCCGCCGCGTTGAAAACACAAAAACACTTTACCCGTCAGTACGTACATTTCACCGTTTCACAGGACTTTCGGAAATAGCGAAATCGATGGAAAGTGTAGACGAAAAAGTGGAGAATTTTTTTAAATTTGAACACTTGGGAATTCTAGTTGCGCGCGCCGTTGACGAAATCGAATCGATATACGACCTATACGCGACGTCGTGATCCGAGCCGCACATAATTTTCGCGCAAAACTTTCTAGACGTCACGCGCGCCCGGTCCGGAGCACATTACGCGCGCGCGCGCGCGCACACAATAGAGTGGAAAACGGTGTACCGGCGAGGAAAAAAACACGTACGGCCCGAGAGATCCGTTTTTAACGCCGTGTTTGTTTAGGTCGTTTCCCCGGGAAATATTATAACACTAAATCGCGTTAAATTACTTAATCATCTCGTACTGTGTGCAGTCGCCTTCGTCCGGAACGGCCGGCGCGCGCGAGACCTCGTACACACACGCACGTATCGCCGACGAGGTGATGATTTTTCAACGAAATTATACTATAAATAACCGTCAAAGTAGAATCGTCGTCGTCTCGTCGTGGAACGCGCCGCGGCTAGGTGCAGGAAGGTCGATCGTCGGATGTAAGTCGTCTATTTTTTTTCTTCCGATTTTCGCCGGTTCGTCGAAAACGATACGGAAAACCGCGCGCGACGACGTGACCGAATTCATTTCTCTATACCGAGCCCGAGCGACTAATACGACGGAACGTGTTCACGGTGAACGTCCTATACGCGGAGAACTCGAATAGAGTTTTGGCAGTCACTAGAAACTATTAAATATTATTTCACATATTATACGAGTGTTTTTATGATTTATGACGAATTAGACGCGTTTTTTTATCGAACGGATCGGAAAATCGGCGGCAGATCGCGTAGCGCACGGTTGGGATTTCGCGGGATACGAATACGACACGACCGTCGTCGTCGTCATATTTTATATTTTTCAATTTTATTCGTATTTAAAAAAAAAAAAAAACCGATGGTAATAATTAAACGTTCGTTGCAAGTTAAAATACATTTTAAACGGGTCGTTTTTTTTTTTTTTTTCCGATGTTCTGAGAATTGTGTCTGCGTGCGCATGTTTCCGCCCGTTTGAGACGGATCGTTTTCATAATACGTATATATAATATCATTTTATAAACTTTCGTATTCAAATTTGTTCGACTGTCTGGTTTTTTTTTTTTTTGCGTACATAATTTAAACGTGTAAATCTATTTTCGCCGGGTAACTGATGAACAAGAAATAATATTAATCGACCCCGCCGCCGGTAGTTTATCAATATCACATATTTTATAAGAAAATTAGTATACTGAAAAATATATATATTTCTATTATTTCCATACCTAATTGTCTAATCGTCATTTACATTTAGAGTTTTAATTTTTTTCATACTTTTAAGGCAATAGATGATAAATTGTTGTTATTAATTAGTAATTGATATACATATAAGCAGGGCTAGGATTTGTATGCAACAGCATGTTTTTTTTGCGACTTCTGATTATTGATTTTGTCAGTAATGTCCACGAATCACCTAATGATGAGATAAATGGCGGTGTTTTTATTTTGCATGTTTTTGCATATTTTGGATGAAATGCATATTAATGCATATATATTTAATAAAATGAATATTATTGCATATTTCGATTATAAGAATGTGAAAAATGCATGTTTTATAGTATATTTCGACATCATGTGACGTTGAACGGAGCTTCAGTCAATACAAAGCCATTATACTACGATCCAATCGCCGATAATTCGTTTTCGAAAATTTAAAATAATATGTGGTCGTAGCATGTAACACACGTAGTGAATGTGAATTATAAATTTTATTTCTAAATTATTTTATTTTATTTCTCAATTATATTAAGATAAAAAGCCAACTGCACTGATGTATTTCAATAAATAAATATTTATTTTTTTAAACTATATTTTTGTGTTTATCTTATAAAAATTTAAATGCATATTTTTGCATATTTTGGTAAATAAAATGCATATTTTACAATTTTTTAAAGCATACAAATCCTAGCCCTGCATATAAGTATATGGAAATAAATAATTAGAAGTTTATCGTCGGCCAACACTAATAATAATAATAATATGCGGTCTCGGATAAACTAAACAGCGCGAGTCGTTTGATTTTTCCGTCGTTTCCTCTAGAAGACTACTTTTCAGAGAACACTACGTATACCGCTACACTTTTGTCGTAATTTAAAACGAACGTTTTTAAAACGAAAACTCGTAAGAAAACATTATTATTGTTATTACGGCGACGACGACGACGACGACGACGTAGTCACATCGCGGCGGTGACTGCATAATCAATGTACATAAATTATTGATAATATAATCGGTTATGGCATTATTATTATTATTATAAGAGTATACTTTCTTTTTTTTTCGGGTCTTGTATTATTATAATAATAATAATAATTTGCATTCTCTCGGGGGCGAAGCCGTAGAGTGTAAAATAAATATAAACATATCGACGGCGCGCGGCGGCGCGGAATCGCGGTATTAAAAGGTTTTCGTTTTTTCGAGAAAACAAATGTTTTCGTGTTTTTCGAGCGAGCCGCAGAGTAGCATCGTACTTCGATAGTTTTCGGCGCAAACAAACTTCCGGGCTCTAATTATTATGATCTTTTCCGACTGCGCGTGCACTAAAAGCTTCCCACGCGGCCGCGTCGCTCCGTTTAATATTAAATTCAATCCGTTCGCGCGCGCGAGAGAAACGAAACGCTGACGTTTCGATATATAGAACCGAGTAGGTACGGCGACGACGACGACTGTATTATGCAAATCGCGTTCAGACTTTCCAATGACAATGGCGAGGGGGGGGGGAAACACGGTTTTTAAGACCGACCGACCGAAATGAAAATTAATTTTTTTTTTTTTTCTTTCAACAACTCACGGTCGAATAATACGTCGACTATGCGTAATTATATACGTATATTATAATATGCATATAGGTTTTCCGTTTGTAAAACTTCTAAAACGTTGCGTTAACGACCTACGCGAGGTTTCACGTGTTTCGTCCTTTTCATCAACGTTCAACTCACTTTGATATTTTTATTTTCGTTTTAATTAATTATTATTAAATTATTTTTTCCGAAACTGTTCTCAAAGTCTAATAAAATCGCATGTTTTACAAGTTTTATAATAAATTAGGTGTTTAATTAATTATTGTTTTATATTCGAAAAAAAAAAATAAAAATAAAAAAATAACTCGTAAACATAATAATAATTTCCGCAGATTATAATGGATTTCGTTTTAATATTATAAGGTCGATTCGTGTAATTTTACGCGAGCGTTTATTCCGGAACGAAATAAAATTTTCCTACCATCGACATCGCGCACAATAGTCGACTGAAAAAAGTCGCTTTCACGGGCCACTCTCGGTGATATTTGAATCCGGCGGAATCGTCGTCGGCGCGGCGGTCGTCTCCCGTTTATCGATCGCGCCGCCGCGGTAAATCGCGCGCGAACAACAGAAAACTCGCATAAATCGTCGCGACTTATCGAGCGAAAAAGGCGAAGGTACCAGGTACGTATAATATATAGTGCCTGGCGCGAACGACTACTTTCGCGATCGTTTATTATTGTTTCGTCGGTAAATCAACGCGGATGCGTAATGCGCGCGCGCGCGGTTTCAAAATCGAGT
The DNA here is from genome assembly GCA_948098885.1 of Drepanosiphum platanoidis. Taxonomy (NCBI): domain Eukaryota; kingdom Metazoa; phylum Arthropoda; class Insecta; order Hemiptera; family Aphididae; genus Drepanosiphum; species Drepanosiphum platanoidis. The sequence continues at coordinate 1,896,118 of OX402534.1, read as the reverse complement.
GGATTTCGGCGACGCGCGACGGTCACAGAGAGACCGGTAGTGTCCTCGAGGACGCGAAAACCGGCCGACGCGAGGGAGGAGGACGTTTCGTCAGGATATTACGGGGGGGGGGGGGCGACGAGAGTGAGGAAAAAACACGCCTCGGATCGAGCGCTTGGCCGCGTAAAAAAATGTAAATATTACGATATCGCGACGATTCATTAGGCGGATTTTTTTGTTTTGATTCGTGACGCGCGATAGAAGAGCGAATTCCACATCGCGACCGCGACACCACAACATATAATATAATAACGATGGGGGGGTGGGAAAAATCAACCCCCGACGACGTCGTCGCACTTAACGAATCGACCGGCGTAATTAATTACGTCGCGGGACGGATTTTATCAGATCGTTATATTATTATCGAATAATATACTATAATATTATACGACGCGATCGTTTTTTTTTCTTCTTCTTCTTCTGATTAATCGCGACGTCGCGTCGTCGTCGAGTATAATATACAAGCGCGCCGCCGTTCTGGTTTTCTCTTTTCCGCGGAAGTAATATAGTATGGGTACGTTAAAAACTACCCCTTTGGGCTTTTACTACCCGGCGACGACGCGACGGCGCGACGATTCCGTCTCGATATTCGGGATAGTATATATTGTTTATTTTATCGAAAAACAGTTTCGATCGCGTTTTGATTTTTTAGAGATTTAATAGTATAGAGGACTGCGTGTCGTCCGGTATAAACGAAATAAAATACCACACACGAGCCCAAATAATGAGGCTGGCTTTACGATTACACACATTTCCCGGGCGATTCGAACACCGCGAATCTATTTTCTCCTCTCTCTCTCCGGCTTTATTCGTTTTAAATAATTAATCGTTATCGTGTATAGCGTGTTATTCGGATTTACGAAGAAACGCATCGTTCGTTTATTTCGCTACGGTCGACAATATCGTTTTGTTTATAAAATTTAGATCCCATTTCGGGGGCACGACGGACGGACGGCCGTTTCGCTAGAACCGAGAGAGGGTAAATTTTTGCTTAAACTTTTTCGATTAAAAAACCTATTTAACGCGAGATTCGTACGTCAAACAACCATGTACATTATTGAAATGACGGTTAATTGAAATCGTCCCGGGACTACGCGCGAATCGGACGCGAGCGCAGCAGTCGAGAAGTCGTAGACAAATAGATTATCGTCGTCGGATTCTTTTTCTCTCCCGAACGCGAGCGCGTGACTTTTCTTCGAAATTTTCCAAAGACTTTTCCGCTACACGGTTTTTCTTCCTTTTTTTTATATATTCCATCAGCGCGCGCGCGAGCGTTCGCCCACGAAATCCCGTTCCGATAATTTCATTTTTAAATAAATACACGCGCGGGAGGAAAATCGTAAAATTATATAAGGGCGCGTTGGCCGGGGAAAAAAGGTTCTCGAAAACACTGTTTTCTCCACGCGCGTGTATTATTATTATTATCATATGATAGAACGCAACACGTCGGAGGTCAGATAGCTCTAGTAATAATATAACGCGGCGGCGGCGGCGTCGTGTGAACTCGGACGAGTGTTCGCGCACGCGTATATTTATTATACTTAGACTAATGCATTTTTTCGAGTAGAAAAACTCATTACAAATTATCGTTGACGGATAGACTAATGGTTTCGTTACGGACGTTTTCACGTATTTTCGAGCCGGCAAACGGTATTCCGAACGCGTAGGCACTCTCGTCGCCGACAAAGTATTCGTCGAAAAGATAATATACGTATATAGGTGTGTGTATATATACGTATACAAGTTTCTTCTTCGCTCGCGCAACAACTCCTGCGCGCACACACTGCGAAGAGGACTTTGCCGAGAAAACCGACGGCGGCCGTCAAAGTCGAAACGCTATATCGTCGGCGCGGCGAGTAGTATAGTATATCGCGCGATGATAATATTACACGGAGCGGCGGCGGTACTCGATAAGGATGTGGTGTGGAGGAGGGCGTACGATATTTATCCGAGTTTTCGAGAGCGTAAATTTCGTCGGCCGTTGGTAAATCGGCTTTGCCCGGCGGGCGGTATCTCTACTACGTTTTTCCCGTGAATAATTAAAACGAAAATTTCGACTAAATTTTTAACGAGTTAAATCTTTCGTGCTGCGCTCGACGAAGAGCGGCGCGGCGTTGCAAAATCGATATTATTCGAAATCTCAAAAGAAATCGATACTCGTACGACGCGCGACGTCCTAAATCGAAAGAGAAAAAACTACCGAGTCATCATGTCGAAAGGAAAACAATAATTGTTTCGCGATCGATTGCGAAAAGAATAATTATATTGTATTGTAATATTATTATATGTATTGTCTGTTTCTGTGTGTTTCGAACGCGTCGTCGCGAGAAGGTCGAGAGAAAACAACGATTTAAAAAGAATCGTACTAGAAGAAAACCGTTGAAAATATAAATCGTCTATATGTGCGTCGAGAATGGAAAAATAAACCGATTTAAAGAGGCAAATTACGTTATAAAAGTAAAAAGTCAAACGGTTTCCAACTTTTCGGGTTGTTTCCGATAACGTCGCGCTGAGAAGGAAACCTAGAGACGACGCGTTTCCCTACTGCGAAGCACAGCCCCGATTATAATATGATACATACTTGAATAATAATATTGGAAAATATCGAGCGTCATATATTTCCGCGGAGCGCAGTGGATTATTGTTAAATAGTAATAATCACGAACGTCAGTAGATTTTATCAGAAAAAGGGACGAGACTCCTTCTCGGACTTTTCGGCACGAACCGCCGTCAAAAGACGCGTCGTCGAATTTTCCATCAAGTCTTCCGACGAATCGCGTAGGTTTATTATGCGCGTAATACATAATAACCTACTATTTCTACTTTGAACTATCTATTACTTATTTCGTTCGCGAAACGAATTTCAGCAGTCTCAAACACTCGAGTGTCGTTCGTCGGAGGAGTGAATTTTCATAATAATTTTCGCGTTGGCTCGAGCCGACGAATACACGATCGGTCGGCGGTCCGAACAAATCCTAACCGTACAAATCGATAACGCGCGACGAAAAAAGAAAAGTACCGACGATTTAACGTATTTCTCAAATAAAGATTTGTTGCCGTTCGCTTCTTCTTATCATGTATACGACTCGCGTGCTACCGCAACGATTATAAACGTCGCAGGTAAACGCCAAACACACGACGACGTCGCTCGTATATTGTATTATTACGTGTGGCCGAAATACTCTCTCCACCGCCGCGCGTTGTAAACGCAATAAAATATTAAATATTATATACTTTGGCGGACGCAATATCGTTCAGACCCTACACGCGCGCGTGTAAATAAAACCGAAAGCAAAAAGACAACCGCTTTTTAATAGAATATCCTGGCGAGCAGGACGAAACCCATTTCCACGTCCCGACAATAATAATAATCGGACGATCGTCGATTGCGCGCGTGTGCGCCGCCATTCGTGTTCCTCGCGAAACGATTGATTTCACAACGAAACGCCGGCGCCGTCGACGTTTATTACAATAATGTAAACGGTTATCAAGGACGTCGGGGCGATTCGACGAGCTCTTCGCTTGCGCGCAAATTTCGAAATAGCGACGACGGCACGCTACGTCGTCGGATCCAAAAATCGCAGGAATTCGTCGACCTGCACGCGGCAGAGAACAAACGCCGTCAGATCTACATACAGAGTGTCGTCGAGTTTCACGCGTTGTCGATTAGGTCTCGTCCGATAATATGCGATGCGCTTTGATTTTCACGTTTAAATATAGAACGCGAATGCGATGATTTCGAAAACCTAACGTTTTTAGGTCCGTAGAAAGAAAAATAAATAGCGACCAACGTAGTGGCCGTGAAAAACGTAATGCGCAGTAGAAGAATCGACGGGGGAATATTCTCAAAAGGATTTTTGAATGGAAATCCGATCGTTCGCCATCGCCCGAGATTCGGCGAAACACTCGGCGCGGAGAGAAAACAAAAACGTTTATTCAAACAGTCTTATTATTATCATAATCGGCTTAATCGCTCTTACGTATATCTACCGTAAAACCGTAATTTTAAGAAAATCGTTGGTTTTTTTTTTTGTTACCCTTTTTTTAGTGAAAAAATTCACTCGTACAACTCTTTCGGGTCATTATAGTTTTTTTTTTAGCTACCGATTTTCACTATACTCTTGTAAACGTTATTTAAATTTGTAACGCTCGCGAGTTTATTTCATATAAAACCTCTTAATTAGCCGCGAGTAATTTTCGAGTTCAACGGACGAGAAAAAACCAATTATTTTCTCCTAGGCTTCGACCCCCCCCCCCCTCGCCACCCCGCGCGCGGTGTAATTTTCTCGATATTAATTTTCGATATATACGTAACTCTCGTCGGCAATAATAATAATAATAATAATAATAGAAACGGTTTTCCGACGTCGACGTGGGGTGGGGGGGGGGGGATTCGAATCGCCCGGCGGCCACGGGGCTATTATTATAAAAATTCGTTTTTTTTTTCAGCGAAAAAAAGAACGCGAACGGGTAAAAAAATCCGATCGGTAATTATAATATTATTATATTTTCAACGGTAACGCAATTCTCTATCGTAATCATTATTATCATTATTATTATTAACATAATTATTATACCGGAGCGACTGAAACGGTTAAACGATGTGAACGCGGATCGATATATATATATATAATATAATATTATTAAAATAGTCATAAAAGGTAATTGGATTGTACGGCGCGACACACGCGGGGGGTATAGGCGTAAATCGGGGAGGGACCTTTATGAAAATTAAAGACGGCGCGCGCGCGCGCGCGTCCTTGATTTTTTCGAAAATCGACAAACAAAATTATATGGCCGCGAAAAGGTAATTATTCGTTTTTACCTGCACGGGCGCAGTGAATAATAACACAACGTTATGGTTGGCCGGGGGGCGGCGAGCCCTTAAACACGTTAAAACGGGGAGGGGGGGGAAACTTTATTGTAAAAATTTATGAAAACACGATTTCGAAAAAAAAAAATGCATAGTGATTTTTTTTTTGGAAAAGCATTGTTTCGCGGCCACTATATAATATTATGAAAATATTATTAAATTTGCATTCCAAACAACCCCGCAAGCGATATAATAATATTAAATTATTATAAAATATTATAATAATATATGTATCGAAACAATTAATTACGCGCGAAAAAAAAAAATCGAATGCGCGCGTGTTCTGCGTGTCGTTATAATTTTGTCGCGGAAAATAGTAAAAAAAAAAAAAAAACCTTGATTAATTGACCTACGGTTTTAATCACGACTATATTTAGAGCACAATACGGTTCGGCGGCATAATTCGAGCCGTGTTTTTCGATAACAAAGCGTTGTTAAATATACGGAAAAAAAAAAACGATTTTTCAAAATATATTAACAAAAAAATACAGCGAGAGACCTATTTATTTTTATTCGCGATATACTCGTATATATATTTTTTTTCAATGTTATTTAAATAGTTTTAAACACAAAAAATCGTTTTACATATCATTATTATTATTTAACAACGCCCTTTGTTATTGTTATTCGAGTATCGAACGGACAAACGTTATTTTTTTCGTCTTCGTTTCTTTTGTTTTAAGTTTTCGGCTGTTTATTTTATGAAAACCTACGACGAAATAGGAAATTCCATGCGAATAACGCGTGTTGTTCCGCGGAGCGAATCGAGCGATTTCAACGCGATCAAAGTTGCTCGGCGAGAGTCAGTTATTATCGTCGGACCATCGACTTTCTAATCTAACGGACGGATTCATATGACGACGGTTTGATTGAGCGAACTCGAGCGAAAATGTGATAAAACCGACGACATAATATTTCGACGATAATCCGACGGCGCTGCGGACGAGACTGATCGAAGAAAGCCGACGACGCGACGTCCGGATCGATTTCGGCCCGCGCGGTCGTAGTGGGCGTCGTGACGTAACAAGTACAACAATAAGTACATAATACGAGTGATATTTTAGTGGCATATTTTTCGATCAGTCGCGCGAGACATGCGCAACTCGACGTCGTCTTATTACCCCGGAGTAAGTCTCGAGTTTAAAAAGGAAAAATAAAGAAAGAACGAAATGAGAAAAATCCTCGTCGAGCGGCGAAGTGTTATAATTAACTCTGAGAATTAATAGTGAGTCTCGCTCTGTCTCTCGTCTCGTCCCCGATGGTTGTATTGTTTCGAGTCGATGTCGCGTATATATATATACGATATTATGATATGCGTGCACCTTTCATCGCGGGATTATTATTATTATTATATATTCGTAAGGTTTTTAAACAATGCGCGCACGTCGTTTTTCGAGAACGCCACTTGGTTTGAACGTTCGGTGAGGGGCGTGAGGAGAGATTCCGCGGAGTTTTTAACTTTTCGAGCGCGCAATATCGCGGAAATTAGTTAATTATTATCGTCGTCGTCGTCGTCGTCGTCGTCGGCCGAAACTTTTATTACGATACGGTACGCGGTAAACGCGATGATATTTTTCGCGTAACGCCCCGCGGGTATTCATAATTCAGTCGTCACGAACAACACAGAACTATCATTAGCGTGACTTAATTATTTACAAAACAACGCGAACCGTCCCGTTTGTAATGCGTACGATTACGTAAAAAACGACGCGTGTTTTTCGTCGGGTTTCCGCCGGACCCGCGCCAAAAGGCGTTTCGAGACTGTTCCCTCCTGCAATTATTAAACGCACGCGCCCGACTGTTAGTATAGTTACGCGCGATAATAACGCGAACGATATTGTTATTACGATTCGTATCAGCAGTTCGCCGACTAACGATTGACGAGAGAAAAGAAAAAGAAAAAAACCTAAACGAATAACGCGATAAGAAGACACGAGCGCGGTTTCTTTTCGCGTCCGAATGATTATCATTATTGTAATCATTATTAATGTTATTGTTATCGTGTGTTCATGTCGCTCGATGATTATGATTTACGAGTGCGTAACGAATTATCATAATTTCGCACGCGAAAACCCTCGGAGAGATGTTTTTTTTTTTCGAAAATACGTATCACAACGATACCATTAGCCGCGGAATAAAAACGAGAACGCGTTCGAATACGCGTATATTTGGAAAGGAGTAACCGGTCCAAACGTTCGCAACGTTTGCCAACTATCCTTGCCATCCTGCCTTCGCTCCACATTGCCTCCCCCTCGAGTCGTCCTGGTCCTCTGTAAAGGATCTCGAGTAAACCCTATTGTGCGTTTCGCCGACGGATTCTCGGATTTTGTTTTTTTTACTGTTTCGTACGAAACGCGACGCGTCGCGAGGAAAAAAAAGGCACGCGCGGGAATAGCCGTTCGCTTTCGGCGATTTATCGACGGCGACGGAACGAGACGACCGCGCGTATATTTCACGCTCCGCTAATTGCAGGGATCTAGCAATATGCCAATTAAGCGCGCGCGCGCGCATAATCGTACACCGATACGCGCGCCGTGCCAGAACGGGTGGAGGGATGAGCGCGAGAATTTTTTATTTTTCCATTTTTTTTTAACGTTCGCCGTGTGAATTATTTAACCTTTGTAATCGGATTAGTGCGATGACGAGAGACGATTTCCGACGACGAAATTCCACGAGAGTATCCCTTGCCGACTGCGTTTTTCGACGTCGTCGGTCCCCGGGTACGTTTGTTCTTCCGCCCACCTTCCCCATCTGTATCGCGATTACGCGTCAGAAATCTACGCGTATCGCTGACGACGACCGGCGAAATCCCGTGGGACCACCCTGTGAAAAATTTCACATCCCTCTTCCTCGCCCGGTCGAATTAGGTAATTTTTTTTATTCATTTCGCCCGACGATAATTTCAACCGACCGGACACCCCGCGTTCGTTCTTCGTCGCCGACGTAGTGTTCGACTTCCGCGGGAAAGATTTAAAGAACGAGTTGGACCGATGTCACGAGCGTACCTACATATTATGGCTCCTCACCGGGTGAGCGCGGTAGCTCGGTCAAAGTTTGACACGCGAACGCGATAATATTACAACACGGCGGGGGAGTAGTAATAAAAAAAAAACCTTTCGTACTCGACAGCTAGGACATTATCAGGATTCGCGAGTCCTCGGACCTGACCTACTGGGTTTGTCGTTTAAAATACATGAAATCCGATCGACTAGCGACGGTATAATAGCGTTTCTTCGAACGATGCGATCAATTCAGGTTAGGTCAGTCGACGTTGTCTCGGCGTATATGGCGGTTGGTTTTCGATACAACATTGCACGGAATATGATAATTATTACGACGACGTCGCGAATCGGACGTAACGATGACGGATCGGACGGGCGTTACGACCGGTATTTGACGCGCGGGACACAGAAATATTTTCAAATATATCGCAATTAATTTCATCTGCGCGAGAACGCCGCGCCGCGGCGATATTATCTGTGGTACGCGGCGCGCCGTGTCCGGCAAAGTTTGCGGGACCCTATAAATATTTGAACAAGCGATATGCCGAAATCATGCCGCGCGCGCGTATCCGAAAGAGCGATCGCGCAAAAGATTAATGGTCACAATAACGCCACTGTCCGGCGGCGGCGGCGGCGTTATCGCGGTCTTTCGGGTCATTATATAAATCGTATATATATATACGACACGTACACCGTGTATTACTAGCGTTCGATCGCAATAACATCGTCGGCCACAAAATTTAGTGTTCTCAAACTTTCCGGACGCGTCGCAGCGTTTGAGCGGACTATATACCTGCCTATATATACTAATCGCGACGGTCGGCGAGAGAGAACTCGACCCGCAAACAATGAGGCCGGCCCGTAGACGTTCCGAGCGCGCCCTTTTTATTGTGTTTTAACGCGTGGTGTTTATCGAACATGCCCCTCGACTTTAGCTCGACCAAGTGTATCCCTGCCGATTCTATATAATAATAATACGTGAACGCTGCGCGGCAATCCGCCTCGACAAAAGGAGAAATACGATCCGAGCCTATGACGTGCCCGCCCGTCACCGCCGCAATAGTCCCGCCGACGACGACGAGTTCTGCGAAGAAAAACTCTAAAACAATACTCGCCCCCTTCGCCCTGTCGAAGATTTACGAATCTCCACGGCAGTCCGTGAAAACCAGCGTCCCCGACGTTACGGAAAACCCTATCGAAAACTTTGTTCCGGCAAAAATCCCATAATCTCTATATCGTATGTCAACAATCGCCGTGCGACCGAGCGACCGCGAACGCGCTGAAAAGAAAACGCGCGGCCGATGGAGATACTGTCGCCGAAACGATTTTCACGCGAAGATCGGGTGTTGTTGGACGAAAGCGTTTTAATAAACGGAATAAATCAAAATCAATACGAGCCGAGGAAAGTACATTCGGTTTTAATATTAAACCACGGTATAATATTACAATAGAATCTTATGGTAACTAAAAAATCGTACGACGTTATTTTTCTGAAACACAACTATAATAATATCGACGTGGCAATATTTGTCACGTCGTCGTCGACGCAGACGTCCGAATAAATCGACGAGTGAAACGTAATTCTTGAAAAGAAGGCGTTGTATTTCGACAACAACAAAAACTCTATGAAAATGCGAAAACCGTGGTAATCGCAAAGTTTTTACGCGCCGCCGCGCCGTCGAAAAACTCGAATTTCAAACAAAGGACCGATTTATAATATCCTTTCACGGCCGACGCGTTCCCCCGGGGTGCCCGCCCCAGAAGGTCCGCTTTTGTGCGGCACGAGCTCGTCTATACATAATATATCGTCGACGTAACGTCGCGGACGGTGAATAAAACAAAGAACTGAAAAAAAAAAAAAACGAAACACTTACCGTTTTGTTGTCCAAGTTCTTGACTTTGCACGTCAAATATGCGGATTTTCCTTCGAGCGCCGTCACGTTTCTGGGCGTTTCCGGGTCGAATTGCGGACCCGCGTATTGGTTGACGTCCGGTTTCACGGCGTTCACGTCGCGCCCGCCGCCGCCGTTTTTGTCGCCGCCGCCGTGACTTTGATACGAGCATCCTGTCGAAAAACAACACACCAATCGTGTCAGCAACGGATTTATCGAGAAAATTTGTTTTCCGGGGCCGTTAGGGGTGCACTATTACAGTGGGGGGAGGGGTACACCGCGGAGAGGGAGGCGGTCGTGTCCTGACCATCCTCCCTTACCTGAGTAGATTTTCGAGTGCTCGCATCGTTCGTCCTATGTATTATTATCATTATACTTACACACAAGTCTCTATGATAATCGATTAATACGTAACAAGCACAAACCCGCGAAAATCATTGTTGTTGCGAATCACGAGATTTCGTTCGATTTTGCATTGTTTGAAGAAAACGCGCAAAGTAGACCGACGAATTATAAATTCACTGCGCGAGGAAAATCGATCGAGTGGAAGGGGCGCGCGATCCTTTCCTGCCCCCCCGAGCCTGAACGAACTGTAGTTTTTTCTAGTAATCGCCCCGAACCCGCAGGTAAATAACGTTGAAAACGCGAGGAAAAAAGAAACGCCGATTCCTTACGCGCGCGCGAAAAACAATATGAATCGGAATAATAAACACTCGGTTTTTCAACACCGTCTGTCAAAACGATAGGATATAAATAACGGATTCGACGACGTGACCATTAATCGTACTCGTGAAAATTATAACACTAATTATATTATTATGATTAGTATAGTACGAACGTAGTGTTATATGCGAGTAGTCGCGGAGACTGTAAATACTGCGTTCCATTTCACACACAAAGCGCGTTAGATTATTGTCTCGTAATGAAGTAGAAACGGAGCGATAACGAAAAGAAAACACCGGGTAGGAATAAAAAAAAAATAAATAAAACACCTATTGTCCGGAGATATAATCTGAATATTGTTAAATTGATGTGGAACCGTAGAACAATAGCGCGGCGATCGCCGTGGACCTAAGACGATTTTCGGGGATGAATATTTTAAATTTCTTTTATCCTTTTCTCTCTCTCTCTCTCTCTATCTCTCTCTCTGTTTTCCTTCGTTCTCGTAGAAAATAAAAACCGAGTATTGATTTAAGAATAAAAATAATATTACGTTAAATACGCTCAAGTGAAAAATCATTGGCTCGGACGAGTGGAGCCGAGTGAAATATACGATCGTTAAGAAAGAAAGAAAGAAAGAAAGGAGAGAGAGAAAGAAAAAAAGGAAAAACCTTATTTTAACTTTTGAAATTATGAATGACATTTCCATACGCCGCCGTCGCCGTCTAATCTGTTCCGTCTGCGGTAAATTTATATCGTACGCGAACGCTATACAGATTTTGACTGCAGGATGAGATTTTGGCCGACGCGACGTTACGAATTTCTCGAGATCGTCCGCGTCTGCGTCGAAATCTTCCGTCGATAATCGTTGCGCGCTAGTTTTATATTCGAACGCGAACACGATAATATAGTGACGGCGCGGCGGCGCGGCGATAAAACAAAACAAACGTCGAATTTAAAATATACGAGCGAGTAATAATGCGAACGCCGCCGCTCGACGAAACGTATTGCGTTTTAAGTATGATTTTTCGGAAATTCGCGCGTAGAAATTGCGTTTCTTTTTTCCGTCCCGCGGTCCGTAACGATAATATGATTTCGAGGTAGTAAAAATAACAACCGTAACAATAACGTGACGATAAAAAAAAACAAAATTTAATAATAATAATCGCAATAACGGAATCGCTTTTGGCCGCGCTTAATTTTCCGAGAACCCCCCAATTATGATTTTCGCGCGGAACAAACGGGGAAAAAGGTAAAATTACTCTTTTTTTTTTGTTTTTTTCGTTTACGGCAATTAGTTTTAACGTCCCCCCCCCCCCCCCCGTACGTATTTTATCAGGTATTAACAATGCGCGAGCTTATTTATATAATTAAGTAATTCCGTTTGTTATTTATTTTTTTTTTTTTCTTTCCACCCGTTTTTTTTTTTTTTTATTTAATTAATTGACGTTTGATGTTTCTTATTTCTTTCGAGGAAATTAAAATCGAGTTCCGTTAATTACATAATAAACTTTTATCTCATTATGTAAACATTTGCATAGTCTTTTTGTCGTTACACAAATAGTAATAAATTGAAAATACATACGCGCGTCGTCGTCGTCGTCGTCGTCTACCGTTTTCTTTTCTCCGCGCCGCCGCGCCGGCGCGGAGTCGAGACTTTAAAACGATTACGTGTAAACGTACGCGAGTCGGTCGGTTCTTTTTTTATTTCAATTTATTATTACTCTATATTCGTATCGAATTCGTTTCGCGCGACGCCGAACAGACAGAAAAAGAAGAAGAAAAAAAAAGAAGACACGACGCGTAATAAAGGCCGATCGGTGACGTCACCCCGCCGCCGCGCCGTTCGATTATTCACACACGTTGTTGCTCGTGTGCGAAGTATTTTGACGTAGTCGTATCGCGTGACGACGTTTTTAAACGCTCAAAACGCGTCGGAAATCGGCGCGTCGAACAAATAATATTATTATCGTGACGGAACGGTTTTTTTTTTTTCAAAACGCACACTTGTATTATACGGCGGCGCACAGTGGAATATTTTCATAAAAACCCGGCCGAAATATAAATGTTAACAAAAAAAAGAAATCGATTTTCTTAACTTTTTCTTATCAAAGTAGAACAATATTGTTATACTCGTACGTAAATCATAAAAATTAAGTTATTAGTTACGATTCCGTCGAATTTATCGACACAGAGTGTTCGTATTCTGTTTTCTTCGAAATGAAATCAGTTCTATATTGTTCCTATGGTTATCCACTAGATATGATATTGTCAGTAAAACTATTTTAAAACGATTAATAATTTTTCAATATCCAGTCTAGTGATAGATTATGACATTTCTTCAAAAATTCGCCTAGCTGTGTTTCCGCTGTTCGAACTTCCATATTATACACACTTGGGAATATCAACCAGTAGTCCTAATTTAGTCCTGAAATCTTTTTGAATTCTTTTTTTATTTTCCAAAACTATTCTTTCCTCTTCATATCCATTTTTTGACATCGATTTTGCGATAATATTATCTTATTGGGTCCACTGACTAATATCAGCCAAATAGAAGAAAAACTTCTTATACACAGTAATACCGACGCGCACAATGTATCAATAATGCCATTTAAATATAAAGAAATTGCAATCTCTATTAGATAAACTATCAACAATATTATCATTGCAAAAATTTTGAAATTTCTAATTTTGGCAAGGTTTTTATGACATTAAACGATTTAGACGATTTAGAACGCGAATCTACTCCTTTCGCGCATAATCCGAGTGAAAAACCGAGAGTTCGTCAAGTCTAATTATTAAGCTTCTGATAAACTTTAGAGGTGTACTCGCGTATACATAATATTATATTTTTTTTTCCCGTTCCTGTTCCCGTCGTCGTCGTCGTCGTCGTTGTTGTTGTCGTACAAAGCAGAAAGTTATTTTCTTCGTTTTCTGGAGTATAAAATGGATTTGTGCTGTCGCGGGGCCGTAATTAAAATAATACGAAGCGATCGTAATCTTTGTTTTTTTTTTTTGCACAGCTCAGACGCGGCGGAACGGTCGTCGGTCGTCGTCGTCGGAGAAAATCGAATCCTTTTTTTCCGCCCCGTTTTATGTTTTGAGAAATTCGTGCAGACTGAACGACGAGGATTTGAGTGCAGTTTCCGATGGAATTTCGAGTGATTAAATAATATTATTGTCGATGGGAGAATATCGTTTCGAGGCGCTGAAATGATGACGAAATGAAGAGAAACGGACCGGGACAGTGTGAATTCGAGAATAAGGATTAGCACCTCCCCGGGTTTGGACACCGAAGCGAATCTCTGCCCGTGACAACGGTCACGATTTGCGGACACTCGTGTCGTCCGGAGAGAAGAAAGGCCCGCGCGATCGATCGCGCGTAGAGGTGAAAATGATTTCTCAAACCCGTCGCCGATATGACGAGCAATTGAATTTAACAACAAGCGATTAGAACGAACGGAAGAAATTCTCGAGGAATTTTGCGCAGAAAATTCATTTCGATTTTCAACCGATTACTACGCCACCGACTATATTACACACAAGAGAATAAACGGTTTTTTCTCTCTCGAAATCAGGACGAAAATCTTAGATTCGAGTTTGCCGACGACGACGACGTTTCGGAACAAAGAATAAACGCGACGCCGTCGCTTAGAAATAATTAGCTTAAGTAAAACGGAACGCTGCCGTTGCAACGTGACGACAGCATTGCGCGACGATTCCGGTAAACCCCGTCGGGCGTTTGAAAAAACCACGAAAAATCGCAATTCTCTCGGTAAGATTTTGGCGAAATAAATTATCTCTCCTCCGCGCGGCGTAATTAAATACGACGACTTTTATAGAAACACATTCGCAACAATATAATATACGCGCGACTATTAACGTTCAAAAACGCAATTAAAATGTTTAGACCCTTATCTATAGTGCGTGCACGGTGTCCCGGGTAGGTACAACCCAATTAGGGTTTAATGCGATTCCCAGTTATTATAATAATCATCTCTCTAATTTACTATTATTATACGAGTAAGTAGTATGCCGCGATTACGGTACGGACCGGGAGAACGGATAACGTGCAATATAATAATAAGTATTTTTTCGTCGAACCGATCCGGCACGAGAGAACTCGGCCGATAATTATTATTATACTATCGTAGACGAGAGCTTTCTCCGATATTCGAGAAAATATGATTTATAAAAGTTCGTAATACCGTCGTCGCTAGGACGATGATATTATTATAAACACAACCGATAGCGAACGAATTCAACTAAGTTTATATGATTTTTTTTTTTAGTTTATTTATCCTTATTGTATTTTTATTTTCCAAGTATACAAATTTAAACTCATACTTATTATTATATTATAACGAGAAATCTTTTTGGTTTTTGATTACAAGACGCGAGCCGCGATTGTACCGGTATAATATCAATAAAAGGACGTTCGGTTCGTAATACGTTCGCCGGCCTGCACGTGGACGATACGAACACAACGATATCGAATAAATTCGACCGAGTTTATATGATTTTTTTTTTTTTTGGTTTATTTGTATTCCGTTTTTTTATTTTTTATACAAATTTATACGAGAAAAAATTCATAATAATTTATAACGAGTGAATTTTGATCGTAAGACGCGAGCCGCGATTCCGGTATTATATCAATAAAAGGACGTTGGATTCGTTTCTATAAACCTATTCGTCGGCGGTCCGACCAGGCCCGGATTTTGGCCTAGGCCCGCGAGGCCCGGGCCTAGGGCGGTAAAATTTTAAGAGCGGCAAATTGATTGTATCGAAATAAAAAATAAATGTATTTTATATATTACATAATATCGAATGAAAAATGCTATATGATATATGAATTACGACAGTATAATAGATGATTTTGCCTCGAGAAAAGTTCGTCGTAATAGACTTTGTGTAAACAATGAAATTTTAAAAAATGTTTGTATTTTATATTCATCATGTTTACAAATTTTATTTCAATAATTATTATTTAATCAAATTTTTCTTTTTATTTTATTTTCAATTCATTAAAACAAATTTTCAATAATTCGAATTTGCTTTTTTTATGATAGGAAAAAATGGAGATATAGGGTGGAGGAGCGGAAAATTTTAACGGTGCCTATGGCGGCACTTGTACTAAATCCGGCCCTGGGTCCGACGGTGCGTAATGCGGTTACAAGTATATATATTATAATATTGAGTATACACACACGATGTTGTAAATTCGTTAAAATTTTTATTATTACGATTATCCGGCCGCCGCCGCCGCCGCGCCGCGCCGTGCGCGTTCCGAACCGTTTTGTCGGGTCCCGATATTTACCAGAAATAAACCGACGAGATTATTACGTTTTTTTTTTTTTTTCGGACGAGAAACGATTTCGATATTGTTTTCGCCGTCCGCGCGCTATAAAACAGTCGGCGGCAGACGAACACACCAAAATACGATACACTGAAAATATGATCGTAATGTATTATCGACGAAATAAACGACGCGACGAAGACGTTTGCGGCTTTCCGGCGGAATCGATACGATACGTATAGCCAGTGCCGGATTCAAGGCGCTGTGGAGGCCAGAATCAGTTATCTAATCCGAAGACATTTGTTGGGAAAAAAAAATAACCAATTGTGTTTCATACCTAAGAGACTTTAAAAACTCGAAAACACCAATATTGTTTGGTAATTTCGTGTTACGTGTATATACATAATATACTCGTACTAATGTCGATTTTATAATTTGTTTTATCACTAATATATTATAATCTCCTTCGCTTGTAAAACTCCGATAAATATAAACTGAAATGTTTTTTTACCAAAACGTACGATTAAGTTATAAATACAAATTAGAATAATATCAGTACACAACGTACTTATATTGTGCCCCCCCCCCTCTTAAATCCGACAGTGGAAAACCGCTTAGTCCGACAGAGCGACGCGAAGATGAAACGCGCGCGTGATAATCTTCTCCGCCACGACTATTCTACGAGAGAAACAGATTTTTCGACGGTGGCGGCGGCGGCGGCGTTTTTCATATATAACATTATGTAAACGTCTTTTTAATGAAAAACCGGTGTGTACACGTCTCGTCGTACGTATATATTTTTTTTTCGTAAGAAAACCGACTGACAACGTGTCGGAAGGAAAAAATAATCTAAAAAATATCCGAGGACGCGAATAATAATAAAAAAAAAAAACATTTAACGTCTACTGGGAAGGGGGGGGGGAAAGAAGCGAAATGTAATCACTTACGACGAGGTATTACGACGAAATTTAAATTGTTACTGCGCGCAGCGGCGGCGTTTCATATGGGACGGTGGTACGTGATTCGACGCGAGCGCGCGCGCGCGCGTGTGTTTATCCGACAATTAGTTAATTGAATATTTTCGAATCGCGGCGGCGCGGCGGCGAGAGTTCGTCGCAAAGGACCGAGGAGAGAACGAGCCCGACCGACCGACCCGCGCGCGCACACAAAGGGGTCGTTTTCGATTTACATTTATAGCGATATTTCAAGGTTTTTCGGTTGTCACTTATTGAATATTTTTTTCCTCCCTCGTTAGTCGAGTCTCCTACCCCCCCGTTAGGGGTAGTAATAATATAACGACTCGGTAAATTTATTGATTTTAGCGCGTGCGCGGGGGGGGGGGGGGGTAACATTCCTCGACTACGTGTACACGCATTAACGCGCGTCATATCGTAATATAATAGCGCGCGAAAAAAATGCAATCGTTTCGCGACGACGACTGTTATAATATAGTTTTTAAGCGGATTAATTTGAACGGAATTTCGTACGAACGGAGTTTTGTATTTTATTTTTTTTTTCATTTCATTTAATCACCGGGAGTACGCCGACGCGGCGCGTATTATCAAATGATATGAATAACTTTTTCTTTTTTTTTTTGTTCATTCAAACGAAAATTACTCTATCGATAATACGTTTAACATAACGGTATTAAAATCGGAACAAAAAAAAATAAAAAAAAAAACGTGTCCGTCCAGTTCGCGAGTACCGGAGAGCGCACCACCACCACCACGGTAGTAGATATATAGTAAATATAATAATTATTATTACGTTCTAGTTCGAAAACACGTATTTTAGTAATTTAGTTAAAAGGAACGCCGCGGCGCGGCGGCGGCCGCCCGGGAGTAAGAGTGTAAATACAGAGATGAAATACGTTTATTCATAATATTATATAATATATATTTCGCCGGACGCATTATAAACGCGACCGCAATATACGAATCTATGACGTGTACTATATTATAATACGCGTTTGGTATATTTATAGTGATAATATAATGTGTGTTCGATAATAGTTGATTTATACGTGGCCGAACGAAATGGGAAAAACGATTTTATAGTATTTTCTCCGATTGGTTTTTTTTTTATTCGGAATGTGCGCGGATTTTAATGCGCGCGAAAGAAAGAAAACCATCGAAAAACCAAATAAAATACCACCCCGAAAATTGAACGACGACGGCGATATTTCGAGTTTTTTTTTTAAACGCGTCGCGTGAAAAACTACACGCGCTCGACGACGACGACCGTTTTTTGTAGCGCCGTCGGAGAGCAAAACGAAATTTGTTTGTTTGGTGAAAACAACAACCGTATGTATATAATTACGCATCGAAACGATTAATCGCGGAAACAGTCGGAAAACCGACTCGATCGGTCGAAAACACACGAACGCGACAAAAAACCAAAAACTCGCGTTGCTCTTCTGGAATGTCAGTCATTACGCGTCGCCGCCGGTCTTCGGGTTTTCGCGTGATACGTTTCGTTTGTCGGCGTAAAAAATACGGTCTAGCTACTTGCGAAACGACGACGACGACGTTCGGAAACTATATACTCGTATTATTATACGGCGAGGTGTCGTCGCGTTCGGGGGATTGACGTGCTCGCGGCGAAAAGTCGAGAGAACAATCGATTTTCAGCCGGCACGACGACAATATACGTCATATTATCATAACGTCATAACTATTATTATTTTTTAGTATTTCCCCCCCCCACCCCTCGCCCCGATATATCCGTCTCATCGACGGGGTGTATAAATACTGGTCGTACTCTACCCGCTGCTAATCACCTGTCATCGCGCCGCCGCGCCGCTGGCAGTCGTCGCGCGCGCGCGACGACAACACCCGAAATAATTAATAATAACGTACTCGCGCGGTATACATATATTAAATATGTACGGCGGGTTTATTAATAACAGGCGTTACAAGTTATATTATTGTATAATATTATGGATGCGGCAATCGTACGACAATCGAATTAAACGCGCATAATATGATAACCGCACGTCGCGACGTCGCCCGTCATCGTTTGACGAGCGACCGAGTGGAGTTTATGTCGAAAATAACGATCGCGATACGAGTAGTATAAAATAATGTTTAACGACGCGCTCGGACGCGTTTTACGACGACGACGATAATAATAACTGTGATAATATCGTAATGACGATAATGCGGACGAGTGATACGGACGAAAGGAAACCGATAATACGAGAAAACACGATCGATCGTGCGAGAGACAACGACGCCAGGTGGAAATATCCGAAGGCGATGTCTTTGCGAGCTGCTCGAAATCGAGTGTCGTCGTCGGGGACTTATCTGTTGAAAATAGGAGAAAATCAGTAACGACAAAGGTTACGCGGGATGTCGCGGTATTCGACGCGATCGTCACATTTCGTCCGTCGTAATCGAAAAGTAGATTTGGATTGTCGACGTTCACTTCGATTGCTGTTTTACAGAATACGTATTATAATCTTCAAACGACATTTGAAAATGTTTGCGGTGTTTTCGATTCATTTCCGTCTTGGTTTAACGTCGACGAAAGCTCGACGATTTACTGCAGAGCAAATAAACTAACGTAACGTTCTTATATTGTAATGTTAATAATAATAATAATAATTGTACGCGACGTTTTTGAACATTCGCGCGGCGTACAATGGGAATTTTTTTATATTTTTTTCATTCAAACGTAAAATCGAATTGCAAATTTTGAAAAACTCAACAAAATCGCAACAAACAAACTTTTCGGTAGGTTTGTTAGAAGAGAACTCGTAAAACTTTCAACGATTTCGCTATACCTAAGGCTCGCGACGACATAATGCAATATTTTTGCTACAAGTTTTACTTTTTATTTCAAAAAACATGAAAAATTACCAGTAAGCGGAATAAAATAGAAAACAAATGTTCACCGAACGCGGAGGGGCAGCGACCGAAATCAAAATTTGTAAAAATCACACGTCCTCCGCGATCTCATCCGGTTCTCGTCACTCTTTATATCCCGGACGACTACTGAAGTGAGAACGCGTTTCGTCGAAATATTTTTTCGAAAAAATAACCTCCGCGGCGTCGCTTCCGAGTCCAAAAACGCGCGTGTCCTTCGCGCGATCGAAAAACCCTGACCGTTATCGCCGAGACTAATTAATCAAAAACGTATCGATTCGCGCGCGCGCGAGTTGGAAGTTCCGGGAAAGCGATTTACGTCCGGCTTCCGAGTAAACTCTTTAAAGTTTTTATATATAAGACCGTTTCGCTATTTTACGAGTTTTTTTTTTTTTTTTTTTTTTATGACGACCTCGGAGCGAAAAAAAAATAATGAAATCTAAAAGTTAAGAGACTTTTTGAAGAAACGTTCCTTCGGTTCGCTACGAAGCAAACCTTTTTATATCGAACGTTAGATATCTATCATTTGATTTCGAATATATACGTTTGAGTTTGATTGCTCGCATAGTCTTAGAATTTACCGTTTTTTATACTCTACTTGGTTTGACGCATTTAGTCCGAGAGTAATTTGTTCGATAAAAACGTATCGTCGACTCTATAGGTTTTTATATCGAACAAAATGTAAAAGTGTACTGCACACGGTCGGTCGCGTATTGATAAACCGCGAACGTTTCCGAGTTGGATGGACACACGTCTTCTCATACGTTGAAACGAAGATTTCGGACTACTCTCGCGAAACTCGCGTGACGCGTATTGTTTTTAAAACCGCGTCTTATCGGACGCCTGACCGCTTGCGAGAAACGCGAAACAAACGGTTCGTCGAAAAACGGTTGTTTTGAAAGGAAAAAAACCAAGCAACAGTCGATCGAAATCGTCATTAGTACTATTAAAGTAATTGCGCGTGCAAATACGGTCGGGCCGTGTTGTATTCGAAACGTAAATACGAGAATTAATTGGCAGAGTTGAATCTTTTGAATTACTTTTCAAACGCATATAATACGCAATGTATTCGTATACGTATATTGAAAAATGTAAACGATCACTCGAGAACGAGACGAACGTTGCGCGATTGAAGTCTCGTAATTATCACTGACTAAACGAAACGGGACGTGTGTCCGTCGACGATTCGCACAAACGAAACGCGAAAAACACAATTACAACAACTACCGCGAAGTACTTGAATTACGGACGGCGGCGCGTCGTATATGCAATATCGCTCGTCGTCGGACGGTGGCGAGACGCGCGCATTATTGTACCGTGACATTCGCGTTACGTCCTAAGTTATACATTATACACACGCCAAAACATACTCGAATCGCACACACCTGCACTTTGCGACTTTACACATAATATAGCAATAACGCATTAAAACGACCGGTGTTGGGACCAGATGAGAAAAAAAAATCGTCTAGTTAACAACAGTACGATTTATCTAAGACGGAGATAAAAGCAGGGGCGTAGCCAGTAGGTAGACCTGGTAGGCCCGGGCCTACCCAGATTTTCTCATTTAAAAAAATACCAATAATATTAAAAATAATATATCAGACACTTATACACGTTTTTACAACAGTATAATCTATATATATAAAAATGGAGACAAAAAATTCGAAATTGCATCAGTTGAGAACGGCTGGGCCGATTTGGCTCAAATTTTTTTTAAATGATAGAGAATGTCGGGGAGCAGGTTTATAGCATAAATTATGGACCTAACTCCTGTGAGTTAGAGATTTAGAGACAAAAACTAAGTTACACCGGTGACGAGTTTGCTGTTATGAAGAAAAGAAGATTAGAATTTTTACTTTGAAAATATATTATAAATTAACAATAAGTATATTATTAGTCACAACTTTACGAGTACATAAATTAATATTTATAGTTGTATTTTGTAAAAATATCAGTATTTAGGTACTTAAATAAAAATTGCATCTTTTGAAACTATATGTGCCTATGCTTCTTTTTTGGTTCAATTTGTTTTAATTTTTAAGTAATTAATTATTCATTTATTGATAAGAATAATCATTGAAAACTTTGAAATTACGGTAGGCTAATAAAAAAAATCAGAAAAAGTCCCAATTACCGTCGTCGGTGAGTAAAAGTTTTATAGTGGGCCTACCCAAAAAAAAAATCCTAGCTACGCCCCTGGATAAAAGATAAATTATTTCATCTTTTAATCTAAATAAAATACGAATAAATACACATCATAATAATTGATAAAAATGTACTGTCATGTATATCCTTTTTATCGGATCAACATTTACTATTATTTATATGCGCGCGTCTGAAATAAAGAGATCGAAAGTTGAAAAACGGTTCCGATTATTTTTATCGATAGTAAAAATTAAATGATCGTTCGAAAACGACTTGTACAAATGTATCTCGGACAAGACGAAAAATAAGTAATATTATCTAGACGAGTCCTAACACTGAAAACGACACGTTATCGGACACCTGCCGTCACGACCAAACCAACTCCTCAAATCCACCGTTATCGACAGCCTAGTCTCGACCACTAGTAAAACGTATTATAATTATTAAATACGAGTAGACATATGGAAATCAAATTGGCCGTATTATAAACCCCTGGACCCTCTCTGCGTGTTCGACCCCCAGGAAAATACATCCACGAGCACCGGAAACCCTTACCCGGACAAACTAATAAAGTCGACCACGTTACGATACTATATTGTTGCCGGGAAATTCGACGATTCGTGAATAAAAATCAGGTGACTTTGGACGAAGATATCGGACTGTCCGTTTTATCGACGAATTTGGAATATTCGATTATTATCGACCGGGTCTGCGTCGTCGTCGTCCTAGTAGTTTTTTATTGCGCCCTCGTTATTGTAAAAGTCGGACGCGCGCGCGACGGAGTGTATCTTACGGATACAGCGTTGGCATACGAAACACGTCGTTGGTCGCGTAGTTTTCAAGTCACTTTAGTAGATTGCGATCGAAACGATTTAAACGAAACGCGACGATATAATAACGCGCGATCAATTACATTTGTTTTTTTTTTTTCTTTTTCGCGACAAATATTGTCTGAAAAAGTGTAGAACCGTGTCGATATAATATTATCGAGTCGACGAAATATAATAATAATTACGATTTCACCAGAAACCAATAATAATGAGTAGGGCTCGGATTTCAATGCATTTGCATCTTTTTTTTTTTGGGATATCTTACGCGATGCTTTCCAAGCTACAAATATGTTTCAAGTACTTCGCGATATAACCACAATAATTTTTTTGGGCATTTTTCGACGGTTTTAATGCATTTTTTAATTTTTTAGGACATTTTTTAGGACCTGTTTGTCGTATTATGACTAAAAAAATTGACCTCATTGAAATATGAGTACTACATAGTAGTATAGAACTACGTAATAAAAATTATTTTTACAATTCTAATTTTGTTTTTGTACATTGTAATATAATTTACAATTTATAATTTTTATTAGAATTTTATTTGTTCCTCATTTTTTAATAATAATTTAATTTGAATTTATTTAATAAATAATGCATTTTTTGATATTTTTAGGGCATTTTTTAGAGTTTTTAGGTCATAAATGCATTTTTTGAAAGGGCATTTTTTTGATATTTTTAGGCCATTTAAATCCGAGCCATAATAATGAGTAATATTTAATTTACGCGGTCGTCGATGGTGTCGATTCCTATGGTACGTTATCGCAGCAATCGACTAGTCGTCGCGGACGTCGTGTTCTCCGTCGTGTTTGCAGAACGAACGACAAAACGCAGGCGAAAAAACGGCTTATCGCTTTTCCGCGGCGCTAACAACGACGACGGACGGAATGATGAGATTCGGTGGTTGGAAATTATTCAATAACAACGTTGTGAATTCCACGAAACCATTTGTTTTTCGCGCGAGTCCGCGACCCCGCCCGGTCGTTACGAAAATAATAGCGATATAAGTCAGACGAACGGGAAAATATGTATTTCTCGTCGGGAAAAAAACGGCTGGCCGGGGGACGGATAGCGAGGGTAGAAACAGAGTATAAACAAACAAACGCGCGCGCGCGCGCGCCGAGGAAATCGTAATCTCGAAATAATATTTCCGTCGTAAAAATAACGGTAGTTTACGATTTTCGCAAAAAAAAAAAAAAAAAACATTTCGCCACCGCGCCCGACGCGCGTAGTTTCTCGCCGTTGTTTTTAGAATCGAAAGGAAAATGTTATTCGACCGCGATCCCGGGCGCGGTTATTACGACAGAGCGAGACCGGGCGTATTTACGGAATTAGAGCTTACGACGACGTGTACACTCGTCGTAATCCGCGAGAGAAGGACTCGCAGGAGGTTAACAGGAGATTTTTGCATCCGCGAATAATGATTACGCGCGGCCGCCATGTTATATTTTATGGCCGGGCGTTGCGCGACGTCGCGTTTTTCGATAAATTATCCGAGCGAATCTTTTCCGGCGACGACGCGACGGCGTTGTTGTTGTTTTTTTTCCCAATCTGTTTTTCGTCCGAGATTTCCCGTCGTAGTATCCGTTTTTATACTATCGGCACGAGCGTCGATTACGTTTTTTTTTCTCCGTTTACCGTTGCGGACCACCGCCGCCGTCCGTTATTGTTTGTACGTCCGTTTGTACGCGCATAATGATTGAACAAATAAATTAACAGTGACCCCCCCGGCGAACAATGAATACCGTTCGAGTGAAACGTTTCGCTCCGCAGTGTTCGTCGTCCGATTGTTTTTCCCCCCCGAAAACCGTGTACGGTTATTGCGGCGATATTGTGCGTCGCCGGGAAAAATCGTGTGCCCCCGCGTACCTACACACACACGCGTTTTCGACATTGATCGAAGCGTTTCCCAGACGGTATAATAATATACGTATATATATATATAATTAAATACGCCACTCTTTTTGAATAATTTATTCTACACGCAATTATTTATAACAGTTTCGTATTCGATTGGAAAACGAAATGAATAAAATAGAAACAATAATTTCAGTGGAAATAAAATTATATAGTCTCTTTAATTCGATAAAAACACGATTTTGTTTTTGTTGTTGTTTTTTTTCTACGCCGTTTGACTTATGTCGAAGTATGCTTTCGCGGAAACCGACTCCGCACACGTTTATGTGCGTAAATATTTTAGTGGCTCGAAGTTAACTATACCGCGCGATCGCGGACTCCGAGTCGGCACGAATTTTTTTCCAGACGGCATATATACTATAAGAAGTGAGTTGGTCGCACGGTCAATCGTCAGGTGTGGAATATTTAAAACTTGATTCGAGCGGACGAGTCGATTTATAAACGAGCGATTTGACGCGGTCGTCGATCGTCGTGTGAGAAGATAGACGACGAGATAAGACCGCCAGAGAGACGTATCCGAAGTCGTCGACTAAAAATCGTCTTCGTCATGCACGATGTAAGTGTGATAAAATACAAACGGCCAGGCGTCGAGTATGTGCCGTCGATAAAGCGAAATCGAAACCGCGGCAAAACGAAAAACGGTAAGACAAAGAGAACGGCGCGGCGTACGAAAACTCTATAATCTCCTAACAACCGCGTTTAAACTTTTTTAGGATCAACATCGACTACGATGCGTACGTCATCGGATTAAGCGACAAACAACTAATACGCCGTCGTCGTGACGTAGGGAATGGCGGGCTGCTTCGCGTGGGCGCTTTAAAACGCACTTTCCAAAGATTCAAAAGTCGTTAATCGGGCGAGAAAAAAAAGCAAAAACGTGATTAAAGTAACGGAGTGTACTAACGGTGTAGTAATGTACCGAAATAATTGATCGGCAACTAAATATACCATTTCATACACCTGATGTCCTGCTGATATCCTAGTCAGAACCGATAGAAGGAAAAGAAGAAATTATCATTTCCTTCGGGCATATACGAATTCATTGAGAAAAGTATGCGAACCGGACACGTCAGATTTACCGCCGGATTTGGCGGTCGACTGCGGTCCACCGACGACGACGAAGAGACCGTTTTTGCCGAATCATGACGTGTGAACGCGAATAAAACGAAAAACACCTCTTTTCCGGCGGCGCGAGTCAGTCGTTACCGACTCGTCGACAACCCGCCGTTTCATTAGAACAAATCGTAACTATGATGATAAAAAAAATAATCGTACTATAATACCGGCGAAACGGCCGTGCGCGCGCGCAGCAGGAGATCGATTCCGCGGAAACACGTACGGATGAAAAACAGGAGGTAAATTCGCGGGCGAGAGAATCCGCGCCCGCGCTCACATCATCAATCAGCTCGGACGGGCCGCCCGCCAGAGACGCGGACGGATCGGGCTGTAATATAACGGATGCCGTACACGTCGTCGTCGTCGGTGCAGCTGCACACAGCACCGGACCTTGGAATTTAAAACCGTCGCGTTTTCCACGCTTTTATACGAACGTCTGCGTTTCCGCCGGGGAGTGTGTGTGTGTGTGTGTGTGTGTGTGTGTGCTCGGGGCAAACACGGTTGGCGCGTAGGGATTTGTCACGCGTTCAGAAAACCATTTGTATCAATTACGAACGGAGACCGAAATGAAGTGCTACTGCCGTTATATTACATGTACTCTCACACGCGCGCGCACGCGCGCACGCGAGTCCCTCCGAAAGGGTCCGATTTCGTATTATATTAAAAAACGTCACGCGGCGGGTGAAATAAAAAACAAAAAACAAAAAACACCGATATCGTCGTAACTAAATAATTGGGAGCCCGGTCGGACGGACGACTTTCGTTATTTTTCACGTTTTCGAACGTCTAGGCGTTTTTCCCGACCGGTGTTGGTCCGCGACACGGTCTCAAACCGTCGGGTTTTTATTGATTTTATTTTTATTTTTTAGTTTGCGCCTCGATCTCGTCGTCCACATATTATAGTATACGTAGATTGGTAAACGAGCACGGGCGTCCCCAGGGGGGGGGGGCAAGACGGGGCACTTGCCCCCCCCCCCCTAGAATTTAAATTTGTTTTCCAAAACATTATCTGTAAAGCGCTAATTTAATAAATATAGATTATTTTAATATGTAGGCGTGTAGAAAAAAAAATATCGATGTGTGCGTACTGCGCGTATTGGTGTCCCAATGTATACTGACACAATTCGGTAGAGAATATCCACGGAGAATGCAATTTGTATTTGATGAAAAAGAATAATGTGTAAATAAAATGTATACACTAGATGCGTATAACATCTAATTGTAAAAATTACAAAACCTAATTATGTTCTTTCTATAAAATATATAATAATAATACCTAAGCGTATAATAATGATGTATTATAAATAAAATGAAAGTATAAAATGTCTAAAAAAATCTTCGTTTATTTTTAAAATTAATTTTGCCCCCCCGCCCCCCATCTAGGAAAATGTCCGGGGACGCCCATGTAAACGAGTAAAAGACTTGGATTTTTTTTTTCCACGCACGTCCGATCGAAAACCGCGCACGGTCATAATATTCAACGACGACGGTAAATAATTCGATATTATACGCATATGGCTCGGTCGGTTTATTACGTCCGGCGAGCGGATTAAAACCACGGTCATACGAGCTCCAGTGGCACTCGCGCGCATCGCGTGCGTGATACACGTATATTCTCGGTTTACTAAACGATACAATATACACGTTCAGTCGAATACTGCAATAAGCTAAATACACACGCGTAAACGCACATAGTTTATATACCTAGGAAGCGGCATAGGGACTCTTGAAACATTTGCTCTACCCGTCCAAGTTTTGTGTCGGGATGTAAATATACGTATATACGTATATATGCGTGTAAACACTTTGCGCGCGAATTCGGTCCGCGTACGGCCCCCACCACGGGCGCGCGCGTTATCAATTTGGTTGAGTAAACACGCGAGGGGGCAGGCAGGCAGGCAGGCAGGCAGGGCGCCGCGGCGGTCTCTCTCCGCGTTCCGCGAGGTACATTCCGGGCGCCGCCGCGGGGCGAAACGGTCCTCTGGAAAACCTAGACGAGGGACGGATAAATGTGTAATTGATTTAGGGACTATATAATAACGTATATATATGTAATACCGTGGACGGGATCTGGTGAGGAGAAGCGAACGAAAGTTCGGTCGGTCAAATTGTCGACGGACAAATAACACGCGGACCGGAGCCGTGAGCAAATACCGCCGCCGCCTCTTCGTACTCGAACACACATATATATTTATATTATACATGTACCTATTATAACCGCTGCCCGTCGTCGTGAGGTTTTCGTTTAAATTGCTATTCGAGAATTTTGTACTCGACAAAATCCATACGAATTATTTACACCTTGTGAACGCGAGCGGCGAGCAAACGCGCGCGCGCTTGCGCTACATGTCGTCGTCGTCGTCGCCGTCGGTGTAACCGCGCGTGATATATACAATGTGACGTAATATCGATTATCGGCACACGACGGAGGCGATAGAATTCAATCGTACGCGCGTAATCCTATATCTACGAATACGATGACGTCACGATGATTGAAATCATAAAACGCGTTCCCCGATGTTGTCGATAGTTTCGCCTCGCGCGTCGATAAACTACTACACCCTATTCGCCGACGATTTCGTTTTTTTTCTTTTCGCGACGTTTAAATTTCAACTTTTAACGCGCGCGCTTTGTCTGAAAACGTGGGATATTTTTATAGTTGCGCCGGCCGAACGTTAGTTACGATAATATTATTACAATCGCCCGTTTGTCCGGTGTCGGATTGGTGTTTTTTAGTGTTGCACAACGATATGTTTTCAATTATCGATATCGAATCACATATTATATCGATGTCGTATAACAAACGATATCGATATCAATATACGATATATCGATACGCGCGACAATGGACTTGTTTTTTATTTAAAACTATACCATTGGTATCCACTTTAAAGCCTAAAATTGACATAGAAGATCGACGGAAATAACGAGACTGAAATTGTATTGCGATATAATATGTTCATTATGAGGGCTTAATCGTTTTAGTATTGCTTATCGTATAATATTTATCGTTCTTTGATATTGATTTACTGTCAAAACTTAAATAAATAGAAAATAGAAAATAGAAAATGAATCGATTATCGATGTACTTTCAATAAATTAGTCACATCGATATCGGTAAAATGGTTCGATACCGATATCGATATCGAAATACGATATCAATGTGCATCACTAGTGTTTTTACTACTAAAAAACAAACGGTCAATACTCCGTGTACGATATAAACGACACGCGGTCGTGTCGTTGAAAGTCGATACGGACGAGCAGCTGTTCGTCGAGAGCGTCGAGTTTTTCACTCCGTAAAACACGAGAAATGTTCGAAAAGAATAAAATACGATTTACCTATTATTTACTTGGAAAGTAATCTTCGAATACCGGCGGCGCGCGCGAGAAGCTAAACACACGATCTCGCAACTTAATCGGACCCGTCGAAATTAATTTAAAATAATATAATATTATCACGCGCGTTTCGACGTTCCCGCGGGAACGATTCGCGATATTATACGAGTACAACAACAACAAATTGTTGTTATAAACGAATTTATTTATTGAATATTGTTATTAAATTATTTCCGACTGCTGTATTATGACGTGTACAATGTACAA
Organism: Drepanosiphum platanoidis; assembly: GCA_948098885.1. Taxonomy (NCBI): domain Eukaryota; kingdom Metazoa; phylum Arthropoda; class Insecta; order Hemiptera; family Aphididae; genus Drepanosiphum; species Drepanosiphum platanoidis. The sequence continues at coordinate 1,866,873 of OX402534.1, read as the reverse complement.
TAATAATAATATCGTGTGTTTTATATGGATTTCGCCGTTCGATCGAATGAATAATGTATAAAACGCCGCGTTATTTCGATATCCCGTCACGTGCTATTAAATATAATATAATATCGCGTTGAATGCAATAATGTCGAGCGGCGGCGGCGGCGGTGGCGATATATAAAAATAGGATTGGACATAATTACGTCTGGAAGATAATAATGAATTCGCGTATATGCAGTTATATATTAAGCGGATGACATTTATCATACATAATTCATCATAATAATACGAAAAGTTTGCGAATAATGACAAATAAACGAGTGGAAATAATTTTATATAATAATATACGACTGTGCGCGCGGAGACATTAATCATATTTTTGTTTACGTTAGTTATTCTTATAAACCATTAATATTTTATTAAATACATTTACGTCATGTCAAACTCCGCGCGGGCACGCGCACGCGTACACATCATCGTTGGCCGAATGAAATTTATATGCCAAAGTCGTTTTTCCACTTCCGAGACCGCTCCAAATAATCGTTTGGCCGTTTCGCATAACGTATATAAAAACAACGCCGGATCGATATTGGACTAACGAAATCGATGCACATTTGATGGGAAAACGCGACGAAATTCTCACGACGAACGAATAATGTCCATAGGAATAGTGTTTATTTTTATTATAACCGTTCGAGGGGTGATATTATGAAGGGCAGGATAAATGCGGGTGAAAGGAGACGATTTCGACGATCGAACATACGATCGGCACGAGTCGGAATAATTTATATTAAACGTCGCTCGATCGAATCGACGGTTATGTTGCGATGGAAAAAGCGGTGTCGGGGGTCGTGTAAATATCGTTTGCCTATATTCGACGCGATTTGTCGTCGTCGTGTTTTTTTTTTTTCATGTCATCGAAACGATATTGCGCGCGCGAAACGATGACTGCCGTCGGCTTAGCGAATCTCCGGAGTTTCAGTCTCCTAGCGAGGATTTCCCCGGCCGGCGCGTATTGTGTGTGATAGATTGGAGACGAGAAGATTTGTGTGGTTTATTGAAGACGTCCACGAGAGCGTGTGTGCAAAATGCTCCAGCGATTTCGCTGAATACGGGTGTTCCGCGACGGGCTTTCGAAACACACGGGACGACCGGACGGCGGCGCGGCGGCGTTATCGGGGGTAAAGTGTTTCCGATCGAAGAAGAAACGTTTGAATTTTCTTCCTTTTTATTTTTTTTGTCGCCAGTAATGATAACGGCGATAATCGCAATACGGCAAGACCCGTAAAAGAAGAAAATCGTATTTGGATCGCGCGGCAATAAATTTACACCGCCGCCGTCTACGGCCGGAATATCTTTCGCTCGCGGGTAGGTTTTTCGGAACTCGAGTCCTCTGAAAATTCGCGAATAAAAGTCCGAAACGATAATAATCGCAAGCGATAATTCGTCGTGAAATTCAAAATCAAATTTTATCGAAAAGGTAATTATTTAAACCGCGAGTCCTCGGCGTTTCCTTAACGCTACGCGCGCTCTGTATTACTCGCACTACACTATCGACCGGCGGCGGCGTTCGCCGATCGGACGATGAATACTTAATAACGTCATTAAGCCGCGCGGCAGACGGCTTTGACCCGTCTTTGAACTTTTAATCTACAGCGCGGCGGCCGGCGTAAGCGTTTATTAATAAGAACAAGAATGGGGGAAAAAAAAAAAACAAAAAAGGAAACACAATATCGCGAGAGCGAGCGATATAAAACACGACGGACGTTATTATCGCGAGTCGATTTTCGACGGGGAATTTAACGTTTGATTTGGCACACGCGCGCAAACGATATCTCGGTTTTAAATAAAATATAAAGCAAATCAAATCGATAGGATTTTGTGCGCGCGAAAGGGGAGGCGGAGAGCGAGCGGTCGTCGCTCTATTTCACACACACACACAAATACGCGGGGCTGCCCTCCGCGGACGATTTTCACCCGAATTATTAATGCTCGCCGGATAGTGGCGTGACGGCCGCGCACAGTGTTTATATCATAATATCGTATGGTATAATTAGCGTTGCGCGAGGTAATTCGATTCGTATCGGTTGGATATTTAGTTTATAAAAAGTATACAAACAGTAGTATATTATATTATTGTAATTAATCGACGACCCTACACAAAGATCTAGCCATTCCAACAGTCCAAAACGTCGCAAAAACTTTCTACAAACGCACACACTCCAAGTTCCACTGCCATCGTAATCCCTTGATCTCAGAGCTATCTACCAACACTATTCCTGGTGACCCCAGAAGGCGTCTAAAACGTACCTGGTGTCGTGACTTTCTAATTTAAAATTGTTATACCTCTACCTCCCTTCAATTTTGTAATCCCACCCTCTCTTACTAACAAATTAAAATCCTAGCCTAAAATCCTAACCTTAAGTGCCTCCAACGGGAGGCCTCTTATATCCAGCCACTCAAGCCATACCACCTCCATCACATGCGCTTATTATAAAAAAAAAATTTATAGATTGTGTATACTAAAAATAAAGGAAAAAAAAAAAAAAAAATTAATCGACGTGTGACGGTAGCCGACGATGAAAAGAGGACGAAACGTACAATCGAACTACAGGTCGATGACGGTTGGTCGCGCTCTGACGTCACACCGGAGTCCGAAATCTCGCACGACCGCAGAGGATTTCGCGAAACGTACACATAATATTATGTAAATACGAGGTCGACGACGACGTCTCGATGGAATAGTAGTATATATTATAAATTAGACGGCGCGTATTCCTAGAAAAGGCCCTAATAATAATAGTCTTCCGCCGAGATGTTCGTACGATAAACTAAAACTGGCCGGAACAAAAAACCACCTCCGCGGAAATATTTCCACTCGCGGCGTGCCCCACCCTGTACAATACAAGCGCGCGCTCGGGTACGATATTATTGCATAGTTTTTTTTTTTTTTTCCTCCCTTCCTTCCTATTTTTTGCCCTTCCCGTCGGCTCCGGGGACCGCGGGGGTAACTTTCGGAGTTGAAATATGACGGCCGCGCCTCCCCCGTCGCCGTACGCACGCACGCACGCACGCACGCACGACGACGCCGAGACTGATAGAACGAACGAGGGCGCAGTGGTGTGTGTGTGTGCAAATATATATTATTATATATGTGTACCGCCGCCGTGGCGCACGCGAAAACATACGGGCGCCAGCCCGAACAATGGGTTTTAGCGCATACAAAGACGAAAAATGCTTTCGGCCGGCCGCGACGATGCGGCGGCGGCGAGCCGAGAGAAAAAATGTAAGCGTTACGCGGTTTTAGAATAATTGTATTATTATTATAGTTACGACGGGTTATCGATTTAATACGCCCGACTACGACGACGACGGTCGTCAGACGATCCGGGCGCGTTTTTTTCGACTTCATAGAGAAACATAATAGACTTTGCCGTGACGACGACGACGATTATGTGCACGTCTGGCCCTGGAAAACGCGACGCGAGAGCCGCGCGATTTTTGGTTTTTTTTTTTGACACACGACTTACGTATACGTTTGTTTCTTATTTTTTCTGAAAAAAAGGCGAAGACGACTCAAATATTACCCGCGCGGTTTCGAGAATCCTCGACGGATATTTTATTTCACTTTGTTCACACAACGATTCATTTATTAATTATTTCGTTTTGTTTTTTTTTTTTCGTTATTGAAAAATCGAAATCTTATACTTTCCCGATTCTTTCTCTTCTTCTCCGTTTTCATAATAATCTGGCGTCGACGATAATCCCCGTTAATATTCTCTTTTTGATGTCTCCGGGAATTTCTCGTCCGTCAGCGTAAATTGACATTGATTACGTAATGACAACATTACATCGATAGCATAAATTAGCGAGGGAATTAATTGAATTTTTATAAACTTCAAAAATTATTCTCCGAAATCAATGACGTGACCTAATTAAAAGTTTCAAACGCCAACATTTTCTCAGCGTAATATTTACAAAATGGCCGGGTTGAATACGATATTTATTTTTTTATTGAATTTTAGATTTCTTCCATTTCCAGTTATTTAAATACAAATTACAAATCCATTACAAAAGCACGGCGATAAAAGCTCGGCCGAAATTAAAAATTATTGAAAATAAACGTCGCAATCACGTAGGTTGGAGAACCCAAGTAGTTGTTGCGGAACACCCGAAAAGAACGAAAAATAAAACCCGAGACTTTCGGTTCCGCGGGAGCGTTCACCGATCGGTGAGAGATGGACGAAAATCGAAACGAGACCGGAGAAAAGACGGCCAAAGGCGTCGAATAATAAAATTAGAAAGCGGAAGGAGCGTTTAGCGATTTATTTCCCGTTGTATTGTGTGTGGCGCGCGGTAAACGCGAAAATTATATTTAATTTTATCGGTTCCGATCGCGTTTTTCATGCTGCAGTTGCACGACGGAAATTATAATGAATATAAAAAAAAAAAAAAGGTCAATCGAGCAGGTAGCTGTTACTATCGCGTCCCGCCGTCGTTAGCCGGGTGCTAATTGGCGTGTTATTATATTATAATACAGCGATAAAATAATATTGACTATCGGCGTATAATCGACGTCGGATGAAAATTCAATATCGAATTGGAGGTGTAGAGGTGGGTAATATCGTCGCTAAAGAATTATTATTGGTCCGACTCGTTTAATTTAATTTAAATATTCAAAGAAAACAAAAACCGTACGACGCGACGACGACGGTTACGTGTATATTATTATTATTATTTATACTTTTTCAAACGCTCGGCCGAGACAACAACCCTTTTTCGTGCGGTCTCATAATTACATCGATCGAAAAACCATACGCGCGTTTTGTCGTCGGACATTCGATAACGAGTTGAATAAATATGATGCATTAGTCATTTTTTTGTGAATAATCGAAACGGTATTTTAACTTTTATTGTATTCGAGTCTTTTGTTCGTACATAAAAGCGCCGCCGCCGCCCGCGTGTAGTCGCGCATCGATATTACGGCGAACTGTGCGGTAAAAATCGTAGTTGTAAATAATATTCGCTACGTTTTTACGTTTTTTTTTCCCTCCCCGAAACGTTTGATAGTATATAAACACGTTGGAGAAAATCGTTTTCGATTTATCCCCGTGAACTATCTAGGGGTGTAAACGATCGGTAAATAATATAATTTGCGATGGAATTTTATCTCTCGTAAACGGCACGAAATCAACTCGACGTAGGAAAACGTCCGTCACTCGTACCTGCGCACAGTAGGGTTCTAAGATAATATTTTAGTCTGTTTCGTATTGCAATTGTTCAACAGACCGAGTACGACGTCGAGTAAAAACGAGTCGTGAAACGTTGACCGCGACGACGAGACTCGAAAAAGGAAAAAAATCACAGGACGTCGATGATCCCGTTAAGCGGCCCCTACACGATCAATAATATTGAACAATAATTGATATTGATCAATATTATTGACGGTCTAGTGTAGATATTGAATGATTGTACAATATATTGAAGAAATCAAATTGGGTTGGAAATTTATTACGCAATACTCAATATTATTGAACGTTTGAATATGATATTGTGTATGATATTACGCAATATTAGGTCAGCCCGGCTGATAATAGCTCTTATTTTATATTATATCTAATTTAATTGCCATTAATTCATTATTCAGTTGCATATTTCGGTTGCAAATTTAGTAATTATTATAATTTATCTCAAAATGTAATGACGTTTATTTACGTCGTAACTATTAGGAATCGAAAAAAAAACACGACGTAAATAATAATTAACGTCTTTCCTCTGAGGTGATCTAATCCACATAATATTATGACGTAAATATAATACGTCATTACTTTGCAATAATTGTAGATTTATTATTTAATTTTATTCACTACGGTTGTCCGGATATTTAAAAAATCCCAATATAGGCCGTCAGCGGCTGGCCGAAAACTCCCGACCGAACCGAAATCGCGCGGTAAACAACAAGCGCAATACACGACGGATATTATAAATTCATTCGTCGGGGTCGTTTCTCGCGGCGGAGACGCGCGCGCCTCTCGATCGGTAAGAGATTAGGAGCGAAAAAAAGTCAACCCGGACGCAATAATTAATATAGCACCGCGCGCCGCGGTATACGTATTTATCGCCGTCTCGACGACGGGGGCAACATATTTCACGCCAAGGTTCTACACCTACGTGCGCCGCGCAGTGTAATATAAATAAATAAATATAGAGAGAAAAAAGAGAGAGAAAACACGCGTTGTAAACACGACGGAGATTTTTATCGACCCGAATATTGCCTTTGTGCACGTACGCGCGAGCGCCAGCCAGCGCGCGCACGCCGTCGCCGTCGACGACGACGACGACGACGACGACGACGGTTCGCAGTAAATCAAACGCGCGGCGCGGACACGCGGCCCTCACAAAGCGCTCGGAAAAGCGCGATAGACATAATTTTACATGTTGTTTTTTTTTATTCCGTTGCGCGCTGGACGACTCGACGTCTGTTTCCAATAACAAAGCCGAAAAATATTCCGCGAGAGGGAAAGGTTCTCTCGCGATGCGGCGACGACAAATCGTACTCTTATAATCCGTACAGTATGACTCGGACTTTTTTTAGATATTTTCTAACTTTTTGTTATTCAAAACGACTACGGGGAAAAAGAAAACGACACATTGCGCGGTGGTTTGTTATAATTAGAGCCCGGAATTATATTCTTGAGTCTATGCAGTCACAGACGGGGGTTCGAAATCTTTACGAATCATGAAACCGGTGTATTAATGGCAAAAGTATTTTTTGCATATTTGAGAATATTTCGTATAATAAAGAATATTAGAGAATATATATCGATTAATTTGAATAGACGTTCGATATTTTTGGTTGCAGTGACGTCCGTCACTGTTGACCGACCGTCGTCGCACGAGTATGACACCAGAGCACACGGAACAAAATATAGTTGTCAACTGTTTTCAAAAATGTTCTCGGTTAAAAATTTAAAATAATTAAATATTAAATATTATTATTAATAATTTAATCGAACTTTTCTCAACACGAAATATTTTTTTATTGTGTACCTATTTTATATAGTATTTATATCAGGTTTTTGTATTATTTGCTTAATTTTGTTGCATATTGAGAATATATTAATAAAAAGCATATTTTTGGCATATTTTATTATGATTTTTAAAGAATATTGGAAGAATATTTTCAACTTTTTAAGAGAATATATTTAGCATCTCATTTTGGCTATTTTAAAAGAATGTAATTCCGGGCTCTAGTTATAATATTATTGAGGTAAAATTATAGAAAACTACGATTTTCGGCGTTTGCCGTTAATCCGTCCGGATAAAATCGAATGTTTGTCGTCGTACGAGATGAAAAATGTACCTAAAAATACGTGTACACCTACAGTGTATAGACGTCGTAACTAAATAGATATGACAATACGTCGTTTTTCAATTAAACCGGACGATAAATAATAATCGTCGCGCGTCGAAATAATAATTTACGACGACGGATGCACACGTTATAATATAATAATAATATATCGTACGCAATCGAAACTGGAGACTATACGATATATCGATAGAATAACGTACACGTTATTGTTTCGCGATATTTATAACCTTTTCGTTTACGATTGCGGCCGCCGGCAACACTTAATTCCGAGTAGTTAAAGATTCCGTCGCGCCGAAATCGTATTGATTTTACGCATAAAAAAATAAATAAATAAAAATAATGTAAAACCCTAGTCTGCTTTTTTAGCAACGCGATAGAGGGGGGGAGGGGGTTTCGCCGTGTTTTTGTTTGTTTTTTTTTTTCTCACGGTTAAACGGTTCGCAGGAGGCCCCCAGACGACGCAGAATATTCGAAAAAAAATATACAATATCCTAAAAAGCGAGCGTTATGCTTTTTACGCGCTCGAATACACAACAGACGGGCGAATAATAATAATTGACACTCGATATTGTTACGGGAAAAAAAGAAAAAACGACGTCTATCCGGATTTCTGTCCGGATAAAAGCGTATATACAATACCTTTATCTAAAAACCATTTCGATCGAATCCGTCTTTACCCGCGGATGGATAGTCGTCCATCTTATATTCGGATATATTTCCATTTTTTTTTTCCATCCATGCAAATCGTCGTGAAAACGATATCCGACGAATGGAAAAGAAAAAAAAAAAACAAAAAACTCCCGACGAAATTAGAAATCCGCTCGGACACACGAGCGCGCCGGTTAGGTGTCGCCGACCCGAATGCATCGCGTTTCGATTTCATAATACGACGGCAAGGCGAAAAACAATAATCGAGACGCGGCAGCAGTCGTCCGCGATCGTCGCCGTTTTAACGTGCGATAAATATTACTCGACGAGACGACGGCAATTAAAAAAGAAAGCGGAAAAACGCCCACGGCCAGTAAACGTATATTAAACGCGCGCAAACGGTCTCGACATATTATAAGTTTCATATTTAACTGTGTTGCATTTTTTACGCCTACCGTTATATTATACTGTACGCGCGTTTAATAATTTCCCGTGAAAAACGGTCCCTTTTTACTTTCTTTTCATATTATAATAATACATGTTTAGCAATACGAACACTTTTTCGAGGTATTTAATTGAATTCGAGCACGTTTTCGCGTACGTAAAATATGTCGACGCAATGATATTCCGTATAACTCTTATAATATACTTTGTTCGGGCGAACGCGCCATGTCCAATTCGGTGGGAACAGGTAAACCGCGAAAAACCCGTTGCTCGCGCAAACCCTGCGCGAATTCCTTCCCAAAAGGAAGGCGGTCGAAAGGGTGAAATTTTCCGGGATAACCTGCCCACGCGCGCGACGGTCTTTTTTTATTTTCTTTCGTTTCGTTTTCATTTTTTTTTTTTTTTCGTAAGTACGATTCCGACGCGTTCTCGATATAATATGTATATGATTTTACGTCCGGCAGAGAACGGAGCGCAGAGCGACGAATTTATTGGATTTATCGGGGTTAACGTTTATTTTATTTTCGCCGCCGCCGCGCCGTCGCGTTGTAGTGTGTGAGAGGACCTTTTTTTCCCCCCCCCCCTTCGCCGGGGACGACGGCGCGGCGGATAGAAATACTGTTCCGAAAAAGTTTCATGTTGTTCCGTCAATCGGAAATTTAATACAGACGGTAGAGGAGTACTTTAAAAAAATGTCATTTTTAGAACTTTTCAGTATAGTTTATATCGGAAAATCCGCGACGTTATTACGACGGCGGCGGCGCACCACGCCCCCGCGCCGGTTCTCGACAAAATCCGTCGGGTTATTTCGACGCGAATAGCAAAACACGACCCTAAAACAGCGCGACTTTTACGTATCGATCGTCATGGTCCCGCGGACGTAGCCGCGTACTTCGCCGCTTTGGGCCGAATATCAAAGGACGACGGACCGCGTCGTCATAACAGACAAAGAGACATTGCAGAGATATTGAATTCGCGTCGTCGTTTGTTTGAAAAAAAAAAAAAAAGAAAGAAAGTCGAACGTTCGACGTAAGTCGTCTCGTCCGATCAGACAATGTCGCGGAAATCGGTGGCGGGGCAGGGGGGGGGAGGAGTTTGTTTTGGTTTCCCAAAGTTTTTGTTTTGAATTCCAAAGCATAAAACATATTAATATATTATTATAGTTTGCGACCGATACACATCAAAGGACGCGAATATTTATAGGGCTACGAGTGTGCCGCAGGTTATACGCGTGTATTTCTTTTAAAATCGGTAAACCGTTTTATCGCAAAGTCGGCGAACGGAATGAATAACGAACGAAAAAATAACGAACGAATTTGATCAAATTTCATTTTTTCTATCGCGAGGCTTTTGTGGAAAAACGTGATCACAAAATCGCGCGCTCGTCGTTTTGTTCTCGCACTATAGTACGAAAAAAATTGTTTATTCCCGATTAGAAAGCGAACGAAACTGCACACGTTTTACATTATAAAAATAATATTATAATAATTCGATTTTTCCATTGACGCGAATAATTCGTTGTATACACGTTGTTTCCAAGGCACGCTGTATACCGTATCGTAGTCGTTATTTATATTCTATTGTTTCGTTAGAAACGCACATAATCATAACAACGTTTTATAATATAATAAACAACGCGGGATTAAGCGTGCTTTTAATCGAACGCAGATAAGGATATAGAGGATAAAACGGGCGGTTATACTTTAAACCGTTTTTTATTCGTTTCCAACGATAATTTTTCCGTGAAAAATCATACGCGCGTATGATATTTTATTTTGATTAAAAATACACTTAGGATTTTTTCAAGTCGGTCGAAAAAGCTATGAATTAAAGTATTAACAACTCGCCGAGAGTTTTATAATATGTCGCGCGCTATTGTGTTGCGCCATAAATATTTATGGATGTACCGTGTCCTCCTCTTATTATTATTATTATTATTATTATACCCCGGACTCTCTAGAGTCGACCCTAATATCAGCGAAACGCGTCGAAATCGAATGTCCGGAGAGCGCCGGATTTTCAAGAGCGGCGAGATTAAGAGAGTAGTCAAACCGTTTTATTTTATTGTTGTTTCAAAACTGTGTATAATAAATGAAAACCGCACGACGACGACGGCGCGTTTATGTTTCGGGTTTTATACAACTGTAAAGAATATATCGCATACGCCCGTTTTTGTTTTGTTTCCGGTTTTTTTTTTTTTTTTTTTTATACGAATCGCCCGTTATACTACACGATGTACGACGAATTAAACGCATATATTATTATAGGTACGTGCACGGTCCGAAAAACAAAATGTTATTAGCATGTAAATCGAAAAACGTCCCCCCCCCACCCATCACGCCGGCTGACCGTCGTTGTATATTTTACGGGGGAGCGTTTTGTTGTACGCGCGACGTCACGAGAACGTGTAACACAACCAACACACGTTCGTCGTCGTACGGTTTTAAACAACAAAATGCGATGACGAACGTGATCGATATAAGGAACCGTACGCGCGAAAACGTACCGAATAGTAATCGAATACGCACAGCCCCTACTACGAGTAAAACACCGTGTTAACATCAGCGGTATTTATCGCTTTTTAAATACCGCTGATCTAACCTAACCGAATCGAAATATTTCGCCGAAAATTACTAGTCGACATTGTGACACCCACGCGCGTACATCGAAAACATTGACATTGAGACCATTTTTAGACGTAAAAAACGAAAATGGGTTCATGAAATCAATAGCCAGAGAGAAAGTTTAGGTGATAACAATCATTTAATGCCTCAATTACGAAATGATGCAAAACGGTTTTTTATTTATTTCCGAATGACATCAAATTGTTTTGATGAAATTTTAAATTGAATTAACGAAGATAATATACGTAAAGAAACGACTCGTTTTCGAGTGCCAATACCTAAAATAGTGTCATATTATATACATGATGGGATATTCTTTAACAATCGCAATTAACTGTTCGATTTTATTATTAGTCATTTTTATTATTAAAAAATAAATTTTAAGCAAGAGAATCGTTCATACATTGATTCGTACATTCATAGATTCAATTGCGAGGTGTAAACTTTAAATCGTAATCGTACGATTACGATGAATAGATATGTGTTTGATAAATATATTAATAATATGAGTTGGGAATTTACAACTGATTATCGCAGCGGTAAGCGAAAAATATATAGTGTCTGCAGCGAAAAATAAAAATATCGCGCTCAATCTTGCGGTAACATTTTCGCCGCGGTATTAATTTCGCGCTAGTGAGTGCACTCGTATTAAAACGTATGGACATTCAATTTCGCTGCCGCTACCGCTTCGGTTTGAGCGAGCCTTTATAGTTTACGACGTAGAAATCGTTATTCGTTCGACAAACCAACGAAACAATAATAACAGTGGCCCGATATATCGAACGAATTCGAAAAAAATAAACCGAGTTGTCTACGCTATAGGGCGACCCGTACGCGTTCAGTTTAAAACGAGATTTTTTGGCGGGGTAAAGACGACGAGACGGAGCCAAAGTCCCGGCTGCAGTTACACGCACCGGCCGGAGTTGGTAATAATCGATCAATAAAAAACGACGCGTTACTAAATTTAACGGTCTCGCGTGTACAGGTACACCTGTTAGACGGGGGCAGGTAACAATTAGGCTTCCTTAATTCCTTAATTTCCTTAATTCCTAAATTTTTAACCTTCCATTAAGGAAGTTGTATTTTTATTAATAAATGATGGTGGCCGGGCAGATACAGCCGTGAAGCGATACTTCTGTCACCGATTCATAAGCGTAAAAAAAAAAAAAAAAAAGGTAACAATTAGGCTTCAGGTTTTAACCGGATTATATTCGATAACGGTCATTACGCGTCGTCCGATTTTGGCGGCGGCGGCGGTGATTTATTTATATACCGGCGGTCTCGTCGGCACGGTGTCTTTTTCCACGGTCGGCAGAATTCGTAAGAAAGAAAAAAAACAAACGATCGCGTTTAACCCCGATGACCGTTAGACCGTTATTCAGACGTAAAAATTAAAAAAAAACAAAACAAGTGAACGCTATGACGCGCGAAAGACCGATTTTTCGTTTAAATGTAAAATGTATAAAGTCGCTTTGTTTAGCGACGACGACGCTCGTAACTATAATTGTGTACACCTAATTCGCCGTGTTTTATAATATAATAAATAATTCGAACAAAACTCGTTGTTCTCGATGAAACTTAGAGTTATGCAATAATAGGTCGAAACTAGTAGCTCGAAACGAACGCGTCACCGAACGGCTACGACTAGACATCCATAATTATTAGAGTTATTCGAATTCGTCCTACCCGACCCGGACTATAAAACTGTATGTTTTTTAAATCGTTACAGACGTCACCGTCACGCCACGCCATTTGCCCCGTTGCGCGAGTGTTCGGTCGGTTTATTTTTAAGCGACATTTAGACTGAATCGTAAAACGGTTACGATTACAGGTACACAAACTCTGCGCGTGAAATCCGCGGAAGTGACGTTCGTTTAAATCGTTTTTTAACAAATCATTTCGGTTTCAGGCTAATCGATCGTTCCGACCACCGGGTTGCATAAAAGCGCAAAAAAAAAAACCAAGCGAACGTAAATAAAAACGTATACCTATTGTTGTGATAATATCATAATAATTAGTACAAATTGATGAAAAGCATTTTCGTGTCTTTTTTTTTTTCGGTTGTTTAGCGGAAATTCGATTAACCGTCGACCGTCGTCGATACGCGGAATACGAGATAGTTATGTTGTGTGTGTACGTCCATCATAGTTGTTTTTTTTTCGCGGAAAACGCGAAATCCTAACGCTTTTCATGACTCTAGTTAGAGGTCGTTCCCACTCTTACCACTTCGGGCAGGCCGAACCGTTACGCACGCTTCTATATACGAGTATAATAGTCGTCATGACCTAGAACGCCGAAAGTTCGTGTAATCGATGAACCCGTTTTCCACAAACTACGCCGCGGCGTTTAAATTCGTGTATTTTATGACATTATAACTATACTGTACCGTCGACGAAGGACGGATCCTTTTTTTCGATCGCCCGAGTAGTATTTTTCCATATTAAGTTCGAAATAATTTTAAATCGCCGGCAAATCGAACGGGGTTTTATTAATTTTAACGCGTATTTATTTTTCGATCCGATCGCAACGAACTCTACAAAACTGTGTTGGAAACGTTCGACGACACAATAAATTTGACCGGAGGGGAGAGGGGGGTCGTCCGGCCGTTGCCCCGGCGGCGAGAGGAAAATAAAAGGATGAACCGTATCGCTCGGCAATCGATATATTCCGATGTAATATAATTGTTACGTTTTACCCGGAGGAGCGGACGTAATATTTCATTCGATTGCCGGGCCGGCGACGACGACGACGACGCATCGCTGAAAAACGAACGTTATGACACGCGCGGCTGTGCACGTCGGTATATTGAGATGTGCACGACGATAAACTCGGCGGCGCGCGAGTAAATACGCGAACGGCGTATATATTTTTACGTTTTCGCGGGGGGTCTCGTATAGAAAGGAGCGGGACGAGAGAGAGAGAAAAACGCACACCGGAAGCGACGTAATATAATATATATATATCACATGTTTCGCCCGGAATAAGGAGGAGACGAAGGACGAAGAAGAAGAACTGCGCGCGTCCGGGCGCGGTTTTCTTTTCTTTTTCTTCGGCTCTCTCGCCGTTTCGCGTTTCTGCCGGGTTTTCTCCCACACGCAAAGGGGGTAAAAAAAAAAAAAACTTTAGCGATATATTACGCTACGTCCCCCGCGCGCGCGCGTATTAACTATAAAACCGATTTTATAGATTCTAATAATCCGCAATACTTTCCATTTGAATTTATTAAACTCGCAAAACTTTCGCGCGTTTATTTCCCCCTCGTTCGGCGACTATTGCAAAATAATATACGTACACACACACACACGAGTGTAGGCGTAAAACCAGGAACCACTGCGTCCGGTGAAAATCAAAGACGACCGTTCGTCTCGTCGGGTTAAGAAAAACGAATCTCGTCAATAATGAACCGTCGACAAGGCGATCGTTGCTATAGAGACGTTCCGAGAATAATAGTACGAATAATTTATTTACGAGAGTCGCGTAGTAGTTGTCGGTTGTAAAAACGTAGCTATAGTTTCGTCCCGATTAGAACTATATACTGAGGTAAGCGGCAATCGCGATAGGCAACGACGACGATCTGCTGTTTAATCGCGCGAGGGATTCGCGAATGCGTCGGTAAAAAAAACTATTAGATTCTCATTGAAATCCGTCGCGCGCGGGGCACAGTCTCGTAATATTAAATAATATGATTTTTACGCGTACGAAACGAACGTTTTTGGAAAAAAAACCAGCGAAACGAGTGATTGTTCCCGAGCGTTGAATAAATCTTTACGCGAGCATCGACGAAAATTATTCGAGACCGCGTCGGATATTATATTAATTCGCCGGGATAACAGTATACGTACTATATCTCTGCAGATCCGTCGTCGTAGGAAAGGGTTTAGCGTTTGCGGTTTGGCAGCAATTGGAGCGAGATCGTGAGAAAATCACGAGCGCGCGTCGACCGCCGAGGGGGGGCAAAAAAAACCGACAATATAATCAGCGAGAACAGACGTAAAGTTGCGCGAGAAGACACGTCGTCGTCGCGCACTGTTTGCGCCTCGGTATAATTGCCGACAGAGGCTCGCGGTGAGCGCGCCGGCTGCTGGCCGTAGTTTTCAGACGCATTCGTTAATAGTCTCGACGACATAAATACAACGCGTGTCTCGTATAAACGGTCTTTATCGATAATTATTAGAACTCCACGCCCCTATATTTTCAAAAATCTCACGTCGCCCCCACCACGAATTATGAGAAGAAGAAAAAAAAACGCCCCGACGACCTTATTTAATTCGATAAAGCGATTGAAAACGTTAGGTAAATCCTAAATTATATTGTTAATCAGAAAACATTTAAAGTTTCTCCCGATATTTACACCGACGGGCGTGGACATAGAATTAAAAAAAAAAACAAGCGATTTAGAAAAAATTTAATAAACGTTCGAGTTCCAAAACGTATTGTTTGAAAAGGGCTATAAACAATTTCCGAAAGGTCGGCCCGTACCGGCCCCTCTGCTAAAGCTGCCCCATTATTGTGAGAATATGAGGCTACTCCCGAAATTCATTAACATATATATTATCGCTCATAACTTCCGTTCTCCATCGAAAGTTGCCCCGGTCACGCCACCGCGCGCGATTATAACAAACGCGTCATAATATATTATAATACGTATACGACGGAAGGAGAAACGACGACGTTTGTTCGGTTTTTATTTTTCTCTCGGGACTCTATATTTTTATTAGATTATGGAATTTGATAATCGGAGTCTTTTATATATTATTATACGGTCGAAAGTTTTGAGGGGAAAAAAAAAGAAGAAATCCGTCGCGTTTAAACACTGCAGCGGTCTCGTAGATCTGATTTTCGGAGAAATACAAAAGAAATATACAACAACTCGCGATAAAAAAACCGTCGTAAATTATATTTCGCCGCCCGTAAACGCGCGTCTATAATAATAATATTATAATAATCTCTACGCGGTTCGATATAAAAATCGGACTGAAATTTCGCGTTTTCCGTTTTCGAAAAACCAAAGCTCTCTCTGCCCGTTCTGTCCGTTCGCGGGGGGGGGGGTTAGTTTCGAAATCGACGTCAAACGGGGGACGGTTATCGCCGGGTGTTCCCCCCCCCTGCCGCGCAATATTATAATATAATGTACACACACGCGTCCGTGACGAGTGTCGGGCGGTGTGTGGGAAAAGGGTCCCGAAAAGAAGGACACGACGACCGCCCGCACACGGGGCATTAGCATAAAATATCGTCCCGGAGCGACCGACGACGACGACGTGGACCCGACGATCCGTCAAAACGCGCGAGGAACTATTATACTCTCGGCGCAATATCGTCACTGTTATCGTTATTACGATGATTATTATTATCGGGGTTGGGATTTGCACGTTTCTTAAAAAAAAAAAACCCCCCCCGAGAAATAGCAGAGTAAGCCTAAAATTTTGGTTCGAGACTCGGAGAACTCGGCAATTTCGTTTCGCCATTGTTTATGAAACAACATTTCGCGATTTGTTTTATAATTTTAATAAGTTCACACGACGGCGAGCGTAGGCGTTTTTAATTTCATATTGTTATCTCGTTTAATTATTATCTGTCGGGCCCGACGTGATTTTAGTACAAACATGGAAAGGATGTATTAAATTTGATTGTTACAATCGGGTGTTTATATGTTATTATAGTTTGTTTGTGAGGAGAGTGAGAAACGAAATTGAATTCGGTGGTGTTTTTTTTTTTTTTCATCCAGTGCTTCTTCGACATTTGCACGAATTTTTAGGTCTTTTCTTTTATCTTGATTATTTTATATGCAGTCCGAGAGGTCGGTATGGCATTGATTTTATTCGCTTATTTTCAGAGGAGATACCATCGATCAACAATTAGAACCAAATTCCGAAGAATATGATATATTGTAAGAGTACTGAACAACGTAGAATTTGAACATCTGGATTCGAATGTGCAACGCTATGACCATTTAGTTATATTTAGGTTATAATAATATGTTTTTCTTTTTGTATAATTAAAAAAATTCTATAATTGTGTTATTTTAATAACTAATATTATGTATTTGTAATAATAAAAACATAAAAAATCAGTTTTTCAATAAATTTGTATGTTTTTTTTTTTTCCATTTCGGATTATTGGGACAACCGCTTTATTGGGACAAATAACGTGCAACCGATGTGTCTCAATAAAGCGGAGTCGACTGTATTTTACATAATTATTTTATAAATTAAAATGTTTTTTTTTTTTTTTGTTTTTGTTTAGCGCGTATTTAACGTTGTCATATCATTACGCAGCGCGTTGGATTTCAAGTGCAATAAAATGCCGACCTCGATTATTATTATTATTATCGGTACACGTCGCGCGGTGGACCGTCGTCGTCGGTATGATAAACACGATATGTGCGCGCGCGGGTTATGTACACGACGAGATATTTACACGGAGAGCACTGCGGGCCCCCGTCGTCGTATTATTGTGTACGGCGACGACACGGTCATGTTAATATATGACTCTTGTTTTTGTTTGTGATTGGATTCGCGAGACGAGAGCGGCGGCTGTGTCGCGCGTGTATCGGCTCGAATTCGCAGAACGCGAACAACGTCATACATAATTCGGTCGTTGTGTACAACGAAAACGACCGGGGCCGAAATACGGTCCGAGCGTACGAAATTCGGGGAGACAAAACTAAACGGGCGGGGGAGCGGGGGTATGGTATGATCCACGGATACAATAATAATTACGACCATAGGCACACACACTCGCGTGTCTGCGACGAACATGTTTACACCGCCGCGGAACTGATTAAAAATTAAAACCAATCGGTTCGATCGGCCGAGATGACGTGCGAGACGACATTTTTCAAAACCGGCACGCCACCTGCATCCCCAAATGTATTTTCCAGGCGTATTTTGTAAATAAAGGTACGCGTATTGAAATATAATGCCTTGGACGTGTGCGAAAAGACGTTTTTCCAAACTAAAACTATAATAACACTCCCGATCGACTAACGAAGTGTCTATGGACGACCAGTGCCGCGTTAAGCTATGTTGCCGCCCCGGGGCAAATTTAAATACGCCGCCCTTAAGAAAATTTTTTTTTGTATATTCAAAATAAAGTTTACCACACTATTTATTATTACAGTCAGTGGCGTATTGACGGGGAGGATACAAGGGTGGTATTTATGAACGAAATAATAATATGTATGATAGATATTATACACTATAGTATAGTATACAGTCATACAAGAAAAATATTATAATTATATTATATTTTTTATTTTATGTTGATCCTCAAAAATTTGCCGCCCCATCAAACACCATAAAATTTGCCGCCCCGGGACAATTGCCCCCTCTTGCCCCCCGTTAAACGCGGCTATGTGGACGACGCCGCCGTCGTACGGATCCAAATCATCACGGTCGGCCCGATAATTTTCATAGATGATAAAACTCGTACATTATCAAAACGCGAAAGTATTTACATTTATTTCGTTTAGTATCGTAAAAGTTACGTTGTTACGTAACGTATTTGGGAAAATAAAAGGATTGTTATATATTAAAAATTGAGGTAGGGGGACGAGATTTTAAACGATTATTTCGCCGATATACGAAAAACGATCGATAGCACAAGGCGCACGTGGAGGTAAAAACGAGTTTGTGTACGCAAAACACAATCCGACCGTCGTCGTGGCCGTCGTCGTTCTGTTTGTCTAGTTTCGTATTCGTAACAATAGTCGCACACGACCGGTATAACGCATAAAATATTATTATTATTATCGTTGAAAATCGATATTCGACTGCGACGGAAACTCGTCGCGGAATAACTGCGAGAAAACAAAACGGTCTCAATAATAAACAACAATACGAATTAATTCGATACTTTTCCCGAACATATTTTATACGCGTATAATAATATTATAGTTTACACGATGATCTAGCGTTCGCCGCAATATACGTAATATTATACTTGGTAACCGTCCAAAACCAATTCAAACGCAAAACTGATACGCAATAGAAAATTAATATAGAGATATACGTCAAATAAATGGAATTCAAACGACCGATCCTCGCGCGTGTTTACGTGTATTTTTTTCCATCCGAATTCTCTCGTTTCGAGTATACGACGACGACGTAGAGACACGCGCAGTTCGATCTGCGGAATCGATTACGTCCCCCCCCCATCCATCCCCCTCGCGGTCCGACTTATTTAATAACGCGCGGCCTTTGTGTCGGGGGAGGAAAGCGGAGAAAGTCCGACGCCGCCGCCCGTTGTTTGGACTCTAGGAAATTACACAGTCGTTTCGTCAATTATCGCGCCGCCGCCGCCGCCGCCGCCGCCGCCGCCGAGAAACAATATCGCGAAATTAGATTTTTGCCCCGCCGCGTATTTCTGACGAGATATATTAATCTATTCGGTAGGAGAATTGCAAATTCCGATTATACGAATGATAATGATGGCGAGTGCGCGCCCGCGCCAGTTCGGACCGGGGCAAACATTTCGCGCATAATCCGTTTAAGGACGTGTCAATTATTTTTGACGTGCCGCAAACGGAATTAAATTACGCGCGCCGGGTACGCGCGCGCGAGAAAAACGAGAGGTCACATCCGGAAACCCCGTGCCCCCCCCCCCCCGAATGGATATCGAAAAGCGGCTTGTCGAAAAACAAAACCGAGTAGTGTCTCCGGCGACGACGTAATGACAAGACGATCAAGTTGGATTTCGATTGGTTTTTCAAAAAAAATTACGAATATTACAATCGTTTCAAACGTGTTTGGGGAAGAAATAGAAAATAAGGAATTTACCGTACACGCCGCGATGGAGAACAATTATTATTTACCACCGAGAAACATAATGTTTTCGGAAAACATATCAAATTTGGACGACGAGTAGTGCTCTCGTATAATAATCGGGTCGGAGGGATTTTTCAATAGTTTACGACAAGAGCGACGGGGGGGGGTTTTTCAAATCGGACCGTTTAAGGTTTATCGTTTTAGCAATATTATTTTCCGGTCGCAGACGCGTTTCCGACGGCTGCTGCGATCCGCAAACCGACAGGACGTCGGAGAATGATTGGCGAAATCTTTTGAAACTATCGGGACGAGACACGTCACACGACGGACAGACGACGATCGTCGTCACTTACGCCGCCCGCCCGCCCGAACGAACGAACCAAATGCAATCTCCAATCCGAGACGACCACAAACTATATATTATTCCGCTCGACAACTACTATATTTCCCGTCAACTGTTTGCCTAAGTGGACGCGGTGAAAACTCGCAGTCCGCCCGGCGATCGGACCTTGAAAACGAGTCGATGACCCGACCGGAACCCACTTGGGAAATCAAACCGCCGCCAATATTTCGCCATTGATTTGCAACAATTTACGATTTCGTCGTCCCCCCAGGCAAATACGATTTACAATAATGGATTTAAATCATCTTAAATCCGGCACAAAGTGCTAGCAGCGCAAAGGGGCGGCGTCCCCTCGGGGGGAGGGGGGGGGGTCTCGTTTGCGGGGAAAAAGGGCGGCGGTATGCAAATTTTCTAAAATGGACTTTCCAAACGATTGTAAATCTGCAGTAGCGAAATATCGACTGTGGTTTGATATCTCCGTAACACGCGAAACGATAATAATATGTAATAATAATATAGTAAAGTCGGACGAGAAAAAATGTTTCAATTTTTAAATACTAGTTTTAATTAGATCAAATTTTACATTCAAACGTAATTGAATTTTAACGAAAATTTAACACTATCGTGTCATTATACGTATGACGAAAAGAGATATTTTTTTTTCACAAATTCCGAGTCGAGCGACAACGGTGAAATATTAACTATTCGGTATAATCAATATGTTATTATTAGGGGCCGGAATTATATTATTTTGCATATTTTTTTTTGAGGCTATGCAGTCAGACGGGGGTTCGAAATCTTTACGAATCATGAAACCGGTTAATTAATGGCAAAAGTTTTTTTTTTAGCATATTTGAGAATATTTCAAGATAAAAGAATATTTCGTACAATAAAGAATATTTGAGAATATATCGATTAATTTCTATAGAGACATTTGATATTTTTTATCATATACTTATTTATATCTGTTTTTTGTTGTATTATTTTGCATATAAATGAATATTTTTATTTCAAGAGAATATATTAATAAAAAAGCATATTTCCGCATATTTTATTATGATTTTTAAAGAATATTGCGAGAATATTTTCAACATTTTTAGAGAATATCAGCATCTTATTTCGGCTATTTTAAAAGAATATGATTCCGGCCCCTAGTTATTATAAAACTAGCGTTATTCTACGGCGACCTTCGGATAGTCACTTTAACGAAACGCCTGCAGACTACGAGACTGGAGAGTTTTACAAAAGTCACGTCGACACGGATTCCGCGCACACGCTCGGCGGCACTCTCGCGAACAACCGGTTCGCGGTGAACGCGAAAAAGTAAGAAAGTAGAAAATTTAAGTAAAAAACGAAAATTTTTCATCGAAAGTTTTAACGGTCAACGCGACTCGACGGTATTTTGATTTCGGATTCGTGTGTTTTTTTTTAAAAAAAAAAAATTGTCTCATAAATAATTCACGCGTACATATAAATCGAGTTTATTTCCACGTATGATAGAAATCTTTGTAATAAAATACGATATTATTATCACGCTCGCGGTTATTATACCCCCTCGACTACTGCGACGTGGCGCTAGATCGCTCCCCCTCCCCCTCAATTTACAATCGTTTATCGCGCGCGGTTAATCGTTTTTGACACAGTCACGCCCGCGCGTTCTCCTAGATAATAACGCGGCGACGACGACGTCGCGTCGTATTATAAATACGACAAAGTGGCGCGCGCGTTTATCATATAAAACATCGTATAATAGACCGTTTAGACTGTTGGTTATTATTATTGCTACCGGCGGCGGAGACATCCGAAACACTACACGCGTGATAAATACAATAGATTCGAAACGTTCGAGCCGAAGAGCGCGATGTGGCGGTAGGTGAAACGATTGCCGAGGAAAATTCGCCCCGTTATGATAGTAGTGCGCGCTTTGAGCGAAGCGCCCCCCCCCCTCAATAAGTGTGGGTCGCGTCGAGAGGAAGGGTCGACGAGAGGAGGACGAGAGAAAAGGACGAACGGAGAGATAGAGATAGCAAAGACAAAGAGAAGGATAGCGCGACCCGACGACTGCAGGGGGGCGGGGACGGGAATTGCACGACTTCTCTCGTCTGGAAAATATTACGACCGAAATGAACACAAGCGCGCGCGCGCGCGCGCGCTAGTAAACCGAAAATTCCCGACGAGCGATAATAATTAGTAATATACGAATTCTCCTGGTCCTTACGCGCGGATGATATTATATATATACGTATCGTTTTACTAATTCCGACGGACGTTGGCCGCCCGCGAATTCCGCACCGATAATAATAATAATATTAAGTCACGTCCGGTTGGTCGTCGCAAATCAACACCACGACAGATATACAGTGTATATATATAGTGACGTTGTGATTTCGAACATATACGACTGGTTTCAAAGAAAGGAGGAAAAAATGGATCGGGCATATTATGAGAAATAATATGAATGGATAACGACAATATAATAGAAGGAAAACTAGAAGGAAAAGCTGGAAGAGGTAGACTGCAAGAACACCATTTATGAAACAGATCATAGACGATATAGGGAAAACCAACTATAAGGAACTAAAAGTAGCTGTAATGGATAAGTGGAGAGCCATCAAAGTCATTTAACCAATCTAAGGATTGAAAAAAAAAAAAAACGACTGCTTTGCGCGCGACGGACGAAAACGAAAAGAGAATTCGAAAAATCGTCGCGTCGTAGCGAATAAAACACAACAGAGTTCTCGAACTGATATTACAGCGTGTGGAATTGTAAAATTATTACAAACTATACAAATAATAATACGATGACGATTTACGAACGGTCGAAAACGTCGATTACTGCGCAGGCGGTCGTCGGCGCGGCGGCGTGGCAAACGCGACGTGGTAAATGAAACGTACGATTATACGAATTAAACTCGTATTGCAACCGGATACATTATACACGTGTTCTGGGCACAATCCGATTTCATTCGAGCCGACGACGACGTCAATCGAAATCGGATTCGTCGGCGCAGCACACGCGGGGAATCGTCGACATTCGACCCGCGTCGCGAAGGGGTAAACGGGGATAGGGTTACAAATGATTTCACTTACTTATTTCGGCGATCAAACCGACGCCGGTGGTTAAAGGTTTATAGACAATCGTCAGTATATTGTAATTATTGCTTACCTGAAACAAAACGTTTAACAACAGTTAATTTTTTTCCAAATCTCGCGCGATAATATATGATATAATAATATCGGCGGATTTTATTATTATTATCTTTATTTACGGAAAACTCCATTTACAACAATATATATAAATCGAATTGTTGTGTAGTGACACAGTAAATTTGAACTAGTTACGAATAATTATGAAAAATTACATTTAATTTTCATTCGATTAGTAGAAATTTAACCAAGAGGCACACGATTCACGGCCATAACTAACTGCAATAACTAAAACTAATACAGCTCATATAGTATTTCCTACAGCAGTGGTTCTCAATCTTTTTAAGACCGCGACCCAAATTATTTCTACCAAAAATTTATCGCGACTCCCATATAGCTTTACATTTACAGAATAAAAAAGTAGTTTCGAAAAATAAAATTTTTTTTATTGTTCTTTACTATACTGTTTTATAATGGTAAAATTTTAAGTCTATAAAATTTAAAAAAAAACATAATACAATGCATACAATTTGTATAGTTAAAAAAACTTCTCGCGACCCACAGTTTGAGAAACGCTGTCCTACAGTCATATCAGAATAGTTGTTGTAGGTGATGATTTTTAAATATTTTTTAGATTATATTATTAATTAAAAAATTATCGTTATTTCTAGTGGATTTTGTTTATATCTATATATATAAAAATGGAGACAAAAAATTGGAAATTGAATCAGTTGAGAACGGCTGGGCCGATTTGGCTCAAATTTTTTTTAAATGATAGAGAATGTCGGGGAGCGGGTTTATAGCATAAATTATGGAGAAAATTAACCCTAAGGGGGTTAAAAGGGGTAAAAATGGAAAAAATCCTGAGTCAATGGAGCTTTGTGGTATTAAATTTTGTCAATAGTTTCATTTAATATAGCAGAGGCCCCATGGGAAAGGATTTTTCGAAATTCGACCCCTAAGGGGGTTAAAAGGGGTAAAAAGGGTGAAACTAGAAAAATTCGCCTGGCTAGAACTGCTGGAGCTTTGAGTATGAAATTTGGGCAGCAGTTTCGTTTTATATAGTGGAGACCCCGTGGGATAGGATTTTCCTAAATTCGACACCTACCGGAGTTAAAAGGGGTAAAAGGGATAAAAATGAAAAAAAAACTGATAAAATAAAAAGTTATACTGCACACGGGCGAAGCCGGGTTATTCAGCTAGTATATTGTAAAATTTAATCGTTCTCGTTGATAGGTCTCGTATTTTTCGACGTCGCCGTAACGTACTATGTCGGATACGCGAGATCAAAGTGAAATATTCGGACGAGAATAACGATATCGCAATAAAACATACGTGCGTATGTCGCACTCGTGTCGCGTACAAGGTCGGAATAATTTCGTAGGTCACGCGGTGTAGTATACTATTAAGAAAACTACGCAGTCGAATAATATTCCGTTCGATAATAAAACAAGACGCGGCCGTCGAAACCGAAATAAATAACGAAACGATATTATATCGATAAGGTAGATAATTTCGACGACGAAAAACACGCGCACACGAACGACGACGTGAAAACAGACAATCTCGCAGTCTTTCTACTTTACACACGGTTTACGCGACTTTTTCAACTCGATAAATTCGCGTCGTCCATGATATTATAATAAAAAAAAATCACATTATTCGATTGTAAAAAAAAAAAAAAAACATTCGGTTTTAAGCGGTTTACGATCGCGTCAGTCTATTTATTTTTATTTCATTTTTTTTTTTTTACCGTAAAACAATAAGCCGGTTTAAAAATCAGCGAAAGTTTTTTCGACGAGAGTTTGAAATTACACCCAAGTTTCACTCGACCGATCGACACAATTGTTTGGTTTTTTTATTTTTAGAGTCTCGATTGCATAATATTACGAACGAGGTTTAGAAAAAAGTAAAAAAAAACGCATAGACGAAAAGACGAGGGGGCGGCCGTCGTCGCCTAAAAAAAAAAATTCAAAAGGGCAACGTCCTCGCGGCGATTGTTTGAGAAATCACTCGTGAAAAACAAAAAAAAAAATTTATATACCATCGAAAAGGCAATTATTTTTACTCTGTTGAAGTAGTTCAAATTTATTCAGAAAAATAAAAATATATTATAACGAGGGCGTGGACTCGAGCGCGTTGAAAAAAAATAAAAATAAAATAATAGAAAGGATTTTATATAAAAAAAAAAAAAAAAAAGCGTATAATTTGTCCTTTAAACACAAAACAAAATTCAAAAAAATGTGAAATAAAATTTTTTTTTTTTATTACTATATTCTGCTATATGTATGAAACGGAATTTTTTTTTGCACGAAAAGCATTGTTTTAGAGCTCTTACAAAGAATTTGCATTTAAACATTCCCATTCTATACCGTGGTCATAACTATTACGTATCAAAATAATAAATTATAGAAAAGAAAAAAATCGAGCGCGCGCGACACAATTTTCATCGCGTCAGTTTATTTTAGAATATTTTACTCGGCGATGGCGAATGATTTTAATAAAAAAATTACGAAATAACGGAATCGAAAAAAACCGCGTCGCCGATGCTATGGTGGTAACACGCGTTCGGCGACGTTAGGACGAAGACGACCTAACCGAACGTAATTTTTACTAAATAAAACGACAAGTGTATTTACCCGTATGAAGTGAGTGACTTGATGTCCGTTTCAATTATGTGTTTTGTTGGACTTTCGAGACGACGACGACGACGACGTTTTGCTCTCTACGTTCGACGCGCGTTTTATTCGGACGGACGAATAATTCGGTAGAGTTTAAATAAAAAAATAAATAAAATATTAAGTTAAATAAATAAAAAAAAATCACAAAGGACGACGACGACGACGACGTAATGTAAATTAACTAATAACGGAAACGCGAGAAACACTCCGGACGACGGTTCGCACAAGACTGAATCGCGATCGTTTCGGGAGAGTGACTCAACGGTTCGGAAAGCACATTGGCTCGCGGAAAGAGTGGGCGTTGTTATGCAATAGAATTTCGTTTTGTTCGGTTGTTTGGATTTCGAACTCGATCGCTATTGGCGCGCCGTCGTCTTGCCGAAAAACGCGGTGGGCGGCGTCGTTGCAAAACAGAAAAACACGGCGCAAGCGCGCGGTTTTTTTTTTTTTTCTTTAAACTCGGCCGCCTCTTCATCCTTACATAATAATAATGCCCCTTGGTTTACGCGATTCCCTACTTTTGCAATAACACGCCGATATTATATTATCGAATTATGAGAGAGGGAAAAAAAATTATTCCAAAACCATCCTATAGGCTAATTATAGAAAAATACCGAACACGAGTCACACTAAAAATTCTAGAGCCTCACGCCATCGCCGATGGTGTTTTTTTTTTTTACGTTGTCGAGACGTATATTATAAGTAGGGCCCGGATTTAAATGCACTTAAAACCATACAGATATGCTCTAGAAAATAGCCAAAAATGCCTATAAAAAATGCATTTTACCACAAAAATGACCTTGAAAATGCCATTAAAAAATACAATTTACCACAAATATGACTTTAAATATGCCATATATTTTTTTTTTTTGTACAAATTATAATTTATAAATGAGACATAATAATTAAATGGGTGACGATCTACAGTCAATAATAAATTAAGATAAGATAAAAACTAAATCGAAAAAAAAAATTGACAATGTGTATGGAAAAACCCGATAAACCTTCTTAAATATTAAGAAAATAATTTATCTTAGGATAATTTTTTGAATAGTCCAAGTTTTATATCTATATTGAACAAATATGCATTAAAAACCAAAAAAATGACCCAATAATGCTAAAAATGCCCTAAAAATGTAAAAACGTCGAAATATGCAAAAAAAATGCAAAATAAAATTTGTAGTTTTCAAACCCTCGTTACATGAAACGAATTATGTATTTAGAAAGCATTGTGTATGATCAACCAAAAAAATATGCACTTTGCATTGAAATCCGGGCCCTAATTATAAGTATGTTGTGTTCGTATGTTCACTGAGGGGCGATTCGACTTGAAAACACGCCCTCCCCTTCCCGAAAAAAAAAAGTTCGATCGCGTCCTTCGTGTCCTCACGATCTCAGTGCGTCGCGCGCGGAACCGATTCTGTGGGATTTTTTCTAGAAACATTCGTCAAATTAATCGTTAATCGACAAATCGTGTGATTACGTATTTTAAAAAGTAGTAGTCCACGCGGTCGCTTACCGAATTCCAAAACGACGGCGCGGCGTAGAGGGAAAAAGTCGCGAGGGACGTGTGTGACGTGTGAATAAAAAAAAAAACGAAAAACGAAAAACCTAATTAAAGTTTCCTACGTCTCTAATCAGTAACCGTACAATAGAAACATAATTAAAATTCATCGAATATATATATATCGCGTTTACGCATTGGCGACCCGCATATATTAATTAACTTGTTTCGCTCGTGTATGATTAACTTTTTTTTATTTTTCATATATATATAGAGAGGGGAGTAATAAACGACAACGTTGTTATCGTCGTCGTTATTATTATTATTATTATAATTATTATTATGTGTACGCGCAAATGTTTTGTTATTGTTGTTGTCGTCGTCGTCGTCGTCGATGCGCAATCGTCGTACGATAAACGCGCGCGCGCGCTCGCGGAGACATATAAAAAGAAACGACGAGAAATATAATAAGCGAACCGAGTGAGAAACAGAAGCAAATATCTACAAATCACATTTACTCGTAAAAATAGGAATTTTTCTCGTTTCTCTTATCGTTTTAATAAAATAAAAAAAAAAAGAGAAAAACTCGAGATTCGAACTCCCGAGTTATTTCCTGTATCTACATACTGCGTGACGTGCATTTTTGATGAGGGAAAAATGTCTTCCATATATATTGTATATACACACGTATATATATTTATTTCGAGCCGAAATTCGGGATCGCGATCCGTATAAATTTAATTTAAAAATGTTTTTTCGAAAACCGTTTCGACGTACGATTTCAAGGCGAAAATGTACACGCGTGCGATCTGATCGCGAAATCGACGATAATCCTCGTCTCGTCTTTACGATCAGGTTCGTTCGCGACGACCGATTATTGGTTCCGCGAACGTATTATATCGTCCTTCCGGCCGGAAGGTTTCGTCACTCGCCCACCACACAACAAACCCGCCCAACAACCCACACGCTTATTATAAAAAAAAAAAATGCCATTTATAGATAGCGTAATTCAAATATAATATATATATTGTATACTATGCGGACGAAAACGATCGTTTCGATTGTCGGAAGACACAAACGGAATCATAAACAATCAGTGCCGCAACAAATTGGGTGTGCAAGGTGTGCGATGCACACGGGCTTCCGGTTCTTAGGGGCCTCCCAAACCATAAGCTAAAAATTGAAGATTGTCCGAATCTGAGACTTAAGGAAGAGGGTATTTAAAAGTTAACTTATATTTTGAAAGCATTGTATTTTGTTAGTATTGGATTTTTAAGCAAATGCTGAAGTGGCGATCAGAGAAATATAATAATAGGATAATCAGGTAGGTAATAAATAAGATGTAAGAATTTTTTTAATTTGTATGAAAGCCCATGATGCCAATAACGGTTGATATCATTAAAACAAATGATGAATGCATAAGTTTAAATTGGTGATTCCACTATTAAAATTGATAATGTATCTATTGACGATTTATAATGTAATAAATTAGTATAGTATAATATGTATCAGATTACAGATGATTCAATTTAAGTTATAGTACTAAAAAATACTAAAAAATTTCTATAGTAATACAAAGATCAAGTAATAAATATATTATTAATTTGAGGCCTCTAAATAAATCCTTGCACACGGGCCTCAGAATTCATAATTGCGGCACTGTAAACAATATACGCTAAACGCGACTCGAGACTGGACGTTCGATATAATACGAATCTGAGCTCTCCGGAGAGGAGAGGAGAAAAAAAACGTATTCACGCCGTAGTCTTTCTCGGCGTTCCACAAACCACCGCGCCGCCGTGTACTCTACGACGTAATAACAACGGACGCGAAATATTTTATCGAGTTTTTCGTTTTTCGTTTTTTTTTTTTTATTATTATTTACCGCTCGAAGAATATTCCACGTTGGAATATAAATTTGTCGTGAAATTAACGTCGCGGTGGTTTTTATTTTATTTTTCCGAACCGCGAGAGTCGTAGTTGGTTTTAAATATTCCGAACGGAATTCGTAGATTTGCCAGTAGTGTTACGCGAATAGTTCGGTGGTGTTTTTTTTCCCATTTTTTTCGTTTTTCAAAGTAGAGATGAACAACGGCGTTCCGAAAGTTTCGCGCCATCCTATCGA
The DNA here is from genome assembly GCA_948098885.1 of Drepanosiphum platanoidis. Classification (NCBI taxonomy): domain Eukaryota; kingdom Metazoa; phylum Arthropoda; class Insecta; order Hemiptera; family Aphididae; genus Drepanosiphum; species Drepanosiphum platanoidis. Next base: position 1,837,229 of record OX402534.1, on the reverse strand, counting down.
CCGATTGGAGACGCGGCACGCGCACGGTGTTTCGGATAGTTCATTTCGGAATTTCGCTACTCGTCGTTTTTTTCTCTTTTTCCAGAATCGCAAAAACTACCGAAATGAGCAATGAAATTTACGACCGGGTGGTCGACCGCCGGTTTTTAATGCAATTTGTTTCGGATTCGTTGTTGTTGTAACTCTGGAAATAATAATCCTAAAATTCCAAAAAAGGGTCGGCGACGATTACTCACGCGCGGTTAGAAAGCACCGTCGTCGTTACACCTATAGTTGCAAATTTGTTTGACGATTCCACGATTAAATAACAAATCAGATGCCTTAGACCGGTGAGGGGGGGGGGGAACCTTAGCCGTGTCCAGCGACACAAAACTTGGAATTTCTCCGGAACCCATTTGCCAGCGATCCGAAAACGTTGCGCCCGAGCCGACCACCCCGCCACATTTTCGTCCGTTTTTCGGAGTGAGCTCGAGGTGGTTCAACGGCTCGTCCGCGGCTACGACGCGCGCAGGATAAAATAAAACACGGAACGTGACCACCAGGATTTATAATACCTCTACCACCGGGTCGGTTGTTTATTATTTATTTTTTTTTACGTTATAAAAAAATAATACTCTCACCTAAAATAGCGGCGGAGCGTTTTCCAAGTGCCCCGGGGCGCCTAAACTCTAAATACGGTCGTGTGCGTGTGTTGCCTGGTACGTATAGGTACCACACATATACGTATATATATATATTATACGCGTATACACCTATGCACGAATCCAATTTAGGAATTGCGTCGACCTTTGAACCGCTAGCTACCGGTCGCGTCTGCCAACGACCCGTTGGAGACGGTCCAAAGAACGATAAAAGTGATTGGAAGGGGACCACCGCCGGCGCGACGCGTTCGAAAATCGTTTTCCGATCACACGCACGTCAACCCGTATCCCGGCAACGGTGTCCTTTGTCACACAAATTGGCCCTGCGGGGGAGCAGCGCAGCGCCGCCGCCGCCGCCGCCTTTCGAGTCGCGGTCTTCGCGGTCGCCGTCGGATCCTCCCGACCCCGTCCGTGTCCCGGGAAGGAAAAGCCCGTAGAGTGATACATTACGGTCGCGAAATGCCGACTGCCAAAGTGCGAATGTGATAATATATTATTTACGACTATTATGCGAACACGCGTATTCTCTCTGACCGGACTCGTCGGGCCGACGACGACGGACCGTGAACGTGCGCGACGAATCCGCGGGCTAGGCGACGATATATCGGAATTGTTCTCTCGGTTCTCGTGAATTATTCAGGGGAACGGTAAAAAAAAAAAAAAAAAAAACTGTTTTTCAGTAGCCCTCGCCTTGAAATCTCGGAAACAATAACGTCCGACGCTCGCGCGGTATTCGATCGACTTTTATTCTCCTTTAGTTCGTTTCTCGATCCGGTAATAATGAAAAAACTCTTCACGGTCGTCTTAAAAGGTAGCGCGCGAGCCGGATAAAAAGGTCAAAACGTCGTAATGACCGGCGGCGGCGGCGGCGGCGGGTCTCGCAGATACCGCTACTATAGAGTCGAAACGTACACATCCGCCGCGGTTCGGATATCCGAGAGAACCGCAACAACAAAAAAAACCCAAAAATGTTTCACCGATCCGATTCCATATTGTATTATTAGAGTTATTTGCGAATCGTCGACAAAGCTCGACGATAATATATAATAGATTTGTTGAGATATCGTGATTTTTTTCACGAGAGTAAACGGCAGAGATCGATCGCCAATTTTATAACCCAGACGATAATGTAAACCGATATTATTACCGCGTCTTTGAAGCGCCCCATTTGTTCTTCGATCTTTTCCGAGTCTTTGAGAAACACGTTCTAAAACACACGAAATACAACGCGCCCGCCGCCGTTGGTTTTTCATAAATAAACCATCGACGCCGCTCTATTATGATATTATAATACCAAGTGAACGCACAGCGCGACGGCGATAATAATAAGGGTATAAACATATTATAATTGTACACGGTGTACGATAATATATTATTTCACGCGAAACCGTTGTCGAATTATTCGTTTTCGTTTACAGATTTACAATTTCAGAACTGGAGTCGAAAAAACGACTTCCATTTCTCTCTCTCTCTTTCTATTTTTCTCGTGCTCGCGCTCGAAAACTTTGCCGCAATTTATCAAAAGCAGTGCGATAATAAATCAAAAACGTTGTTCGGCGCGAGTGCGCGGCGGCGGCGGCTTAATAATAATAATAACTGACGACGGGTTCCGGCTATTGAACGCGTTACGCGTTACGGATACGCGTGACGGCGATAATATGCCGGACGTTGCGCGTAGTATAAACGACACGGTGAAAAACGTTTTAGGAAATCGCCGCGAAAACAAAGAAACGCGCCCGCAGTCCGATTGTCGGCGCGAGGACGTGCTGTTTTATCCGGTCTATATATACGATCGATATCGCACCGACGGCAAAATCGCTAGTAAATTCGATCGCGAAATTTAATTATTTCAAACCGTATAATATATTATATATTATAATAACGCGATCGATAAAACAAGCGCGCGCGCGCGCGATACCTGCGCGCGAAATCATTATTAATAACGGTGCAACATTCCATTGACAGTTTGTGATTTATTTCGAATAATAACAGTGCTCGGGGTATTTCTTTAAAAAAAAACAACACTCGCTCACACACGCGGACGTTACGACAATAAGGAGAGAGAGAGAGAGAGAAAAAAACACTTGACGTTTGTTTTCGATATGAAAATAGTTTTTTATTGCGTTATTTCGTTAATAAAATATGTATATAACGCGGTGGGGGGGGGGGCAGAAATCAAGGGTCGCGTGCGTCGAATACGCGCCGCCGTCGTTCGTGTTTTCGTTTTCAAGTATATTTTTATATGAATCGGAAAAGAAAAATACATAATAATACCATCGCCGTCGCGTGGAAGCAATATTATATTGTTGTTGCGACGACGTACGTCGGCAGTAGAAGATTTTCAGAAATGAATTCTAGCGGAGAGAGTGGGAGAGAGAGGGAGCGCCGTCCATACAGGGTGACTAGGCGTTTACGAGATATTATAATGATAAAAATATAAAGACTTTTGTTCAGTTATTTACACGTGTTCGAAACGGTTCTATTCTTTTTTAAACTTAAAAAAGAAAAACAATTAACTCGATTTCCCGTCTTTGTTTCGACGACGTCTAAACTATAGTGGTCGTCTGACGACGATTGAATTTCCGAAGGAACGAGTTTCGCGTTGAAAATATTTACCAAGTGTCATGGATTGCATGCGATTTTTTAAGTCGGTGAAACAATTGTATTTTCGTCTCTACATGATATTATTATTAAAGCGTCGACGATTAACTCGAAAAACGATTTGTCCGTCTAGTTCAGTGGTTCCCAACCTTTTTCATTCTTCGCCCCCCTTTGTATATTTTCGAAACTCTCGCCCTCCCCCGCCCATCTTCTATAACGTGAAAAATATATCACTTTTTTGTGTATTTTACGAAGAAATTATAAAATATCCGGGTTGAATTCAATTTTATTGATGATAATAATTATAATTTTTCATTATTTTCCCTACATTTTAAAATAAAAATAATTTAATCAATAAAAATTATTGTATTTCGTAATAACTGCTCGCGCCTCCCCAGCAATGTGTACACGCCCCCAAGGGAGGCGCGCCCCCCAGTTTGGGAACCAGTGATCTATATATTAAACAAAGACGGTTTTTTATATTTTTTAAAAAAGAATACGGATAAACGACACGTTTCTTTACGTTTTGAAATCTGCTGGAAATGTTTTTTTTTTTTTTTACGATATCGCGAATGTATGAGAAAGAGAAAACGCTAAAAACGCACACTCGGAATTATTTTCGCATTCGGCATATACGGCAGAGGACGACACCCTGTGTGTAAACACATACTATATATACACAAAGCCGTTAAACATCGATTCCGAGTACATATATAAGTAGATTTACACAGTGATTTTGGAGGGGGTTGGAAAATAAATACATTTCGTTTCCGTTCTAACAATAGTATACGTACGTATATATATATATATATATATAATATGGCCGGCGGAGTTTTATTTTTACAGCGCCGAAAAGAAACGTTTACGTCGTCGTCGTCGTCGTTTCGTTTCGAACGCGCATAAACTCGCGTTTTCTGTTTTGTGTTTTTTTTTTTTATTTCTCGTTTTCCGCCGAGAAAAATAACGTAAACACACTAAAAAGTTACGACGACGAGAGCATATGTATAATATAAAACTACGACTGCGGGCCGAGACGCGCGTCGTCGTCGTCGCGCGTACGTAGTATTTCTTTATTCTATAGCAACACGTCCGGTCCGGTCGGACGCGCGAGCAGATAAAATTTCAATTTTATTCTTCTCCTCGTCTCCCTCTCCCTCTCTCTCCTCGAGTTTATTACCGCGGGAATTCTTTCTCGCGCACACGACGTTCTCGATCTTACCGCTCTAATATTTATTGTTCATTATTGCGATTGTATTTTTTGCGCCCCACCCCCCCCTCGAATTTGAAATATTTACACTCGGCCGAAACGGCCGCGGGGACGACGAGGGAATTCACACCCCCCACCCCTAACTCCGCAGTATGTGTGTGTGTGTGTGTTTGCCCTTCATATTTCGAGTACGCGCGTTTTTAGCAAACGAAGATATAAATATTTCCGAGTGTTGAGAAAACGACGACGTGGTCGGGGGGTTTTTATCGCACGACAGCACGATCGCGTCGCGCATCGTTTTTTGTTGTTATTTTCGAGTTTTATTTAGTCCCGCGCGGATATTTTCGATTCGCGTGAATGTATAATCGGCGACGCGCGACGGCAAGAATCGAAAAACACTCGTCTCGCCGTGACATTCGCGGCGCGCGATCGTAACGTGAGGAATAATGCGATTATCGGCGCGCGCGCGAAAGTATTTATTAGCAGTTGGTAGAATGAATTTAAATGACGCGGCGGGGGGGGGGGAAAGAAAACGCTACGTTTCTGTGAAAAAAAAATTTAAAAAAACGTAATAATAACATCTCGCGCGTTTGTTTTTTGTAATATGTGTCCGTGCGAGATTCGAAACGCGAAAGAAATACCGAGAAAATCACTGTCGACAATTTTATCGAGATATTTCCTACGGGGTAAATGGAAAAATGTAAAAACGCGTTAATCCGGACGAACGAGCGCGTTCGTTCGTTTCATTAAGGAAGTCTACGAGAAAGTTTAACGACGGGGACGACGGACGCCGCGATTCGTTTTCTCCGGGCTCGAGCGGCGAAATTCGAGACCGGCCGTTTTTACACGAACGGGGGGGAGTATTTCGCTTCGCGTTCTCCGCGAGTTATTAACGTCGTCGTCGTCGGCGGCGTACATAATCACATGCCACGTACATTCTGAGCGCGTGTAAAACGGAAGACTATACGCGAATAGTAATTAACCGTAATATACGCACACGCACGCGCCGCGCGAGAGTATAATGTGTCATAAACAGCGCGCGCGTAACGAGAGCGAAATAATAATATGAAAAAAAAAACGCGAGAGAGAAACATAAAACAAAAACAATTAAAAACGTATACTACGACGTATATACGGTTGTCGTTGCCGGGCGAAAAGGGCGGCGACGGCGAAAAAGCCGGTTATAATATATATATATTATTATATAAACGTTTCGGCCGAGCGCGGCGCGGCGGGTCGTCGCCGAGGGGGCGAGCGATCGTCTTTAAATTCGAAAGCGACGATAAATCATTGTATAATCGAAAAACGATCGCTAGCGGAGAGCTCGGTCGCGCGCTATAATTTAAACTTATCGATTTCCTCGGCCACGAACACGTCGTCGTCGTCGTCGTCGTTTAGTTTTTGCGCGGCGGCGATTTCTTTTCGCCCGTAGGTTTTCGAAGCGTCGCGAAAGACCGACACGCCGCAGGAGAGGACCTCCTTCGAAACCCTTTCGCCAAACTTCTTTTTCGCGGTTTGTGCGTGGGTGCGACGCACTTAAAGTTTCGTGAAAACCGACGCCGGCGCCGCCGCCGCCGCCGCCGTACAGACGAGTACCTGAAATTCCTGGCGGGCCCCCTCTACCTCCCTCGGAAGCACTCGGTCGACGACGTCGCTCCTGTTTTCGGGAAGGGTCCGATTTGTTTTTCGAATAGCTATGAAATACGTAATACCGTAAATCCGTCCCGTGATACTGTTTAAACTATTGTTGAAATTGGCGATCGAACGAATTTTATTAAAACGTGCACTTTAGCGTATCGCTTATTTAGTTTTGTAAAATATTTTGGCAGAGACCGAGAGTCGTTTATAATGATTATTACTACTGCTACTAACTGGGTCGATCGATCGATTGCGCGGGAATTACGCGAACTTATCGCCGACGGAATTGGGTCACATAATAATATTATTATTGCCAGTTGTCGGACGTATTTTCCGCGTGCGAGACGGCATAGTATATAGTAGTAATACGATCGCGTGCAGTCGAATCAGTTGTGCGCAAACACTTCTCAAAGAGAACATCGCCACCCCCTTAATAATCAGACGACTCCGTTTTGGTGTTTGTCGTCGTCGTCGTCGTCGTCGCCGCGCGGTGACGTTGTCGAGGCAAACAACGTTACCCTCTAAGTGCTATTATATTTACTTGTATTATTAGTTGTTACTCGAGAAATATAGTTGTATATTATATTATACTCCGCTAATCTATATCGCGCATTTACGTTCGCGTGCGTTATCGTTTTATTCCGCGCGATCGTATAGCGACTAAAAGCGCGGCCGCCGCGTAATCGTCTCGATATCTCGTCAAACAGAACGCGATTAAAATCGATTTTGCCGCCTCGAGCGCTTACCTCGTTTCTACCGTTTCACGCGGAACCGATACGCCACTTTGGCCGACAAAGTTTTCACGTAAAAGAAAGAAAGAAAAAAAAAGAAAAATAATACTTTTCCACGATTTTACCCGACGTAAAAAAATCATACGGTATGCAAATACGTCGCGTCTAACATTTGGTAGAACAAAAAAATAAAATAAAACGCACGCCGGAACTGCGCATATTTTCTTCGTTTGAAAACCGATTGCGTGTGCGTTTCTCGTTTTTCGTTAAGCGTCGAGATCCGATCGCGAGCACGCTTTTCGTCGTCACCTCGTTAACGTCGTGTCGCGGGAGTCTGCGCCGAGCTTACGACGGCTCGGGAACGATGTAATACACCCGTCACACACCGCGTACGTCTTTATTATACCGCGTTGTATTGCGACTTTATGCGACGACGACGACGTGACGAATATATTCGACGCGCCGGTAAAGAACCGTAAAAATTATGTTTTCGTATAATACCTTTGACGTTAAATTTCTCGAGCCTTTTCGATCGAACGTGAAAACCACCGCCGCGCCGCCCGGGGGACGGACGTAAAAATAAAAAGAAGAAAAACATAGATTACTCGCGAGTGCGACTCGTATTTCGACGGAATATTAGACGGTGAAATTCGTTCAAAAGAGTGTTGTTGAAAATAATATACCGCAGCGTTCTAGAAAAAAAAATAAAAAAAAAAAAAAAACAACGCCGGCGAATTTTTCAAACGCATGACACGACGAGACTATGCGAAAACAACGATATTTAAACGAGCTTGCGAATAGGAATCGATCGCGGACCGAACTCGGCCCGTAACGTTTTCGGCTCAAACGGCTCGTAGATAAATAACTACGAGCGCGCGCGCGCGCGCAGCGGAACCTATTGATTTAAAACGGCCGAGTAATATAAAAAGTATAACGCCATAATATTAATACCCGTACGTTTTCGCAGTGCGGACAACTCAAGATGTAGATAAACATGTCATCCGCCGGTGAATTTTTAACGCCAAACGATTATTCGGCGTTTACGCCGCCGCGAAAAGCGTACGATAAATATTTAAACGCGCGCGCGATTCACTTTTTTCGTCGTTCGGCACTAGAATTTAAAATCGAGAACGTCCACCCCGGCCGGGCGGGGGTTATCGTTTCGTATTGTTTTTTTTTTTTTTTTTTTTTTATTTAACGATGGGAAAACGAACGCGATATTGAATCGCCGCGCCGGCGAAATAAAATCGAATATTCAAACGCCGCGCCGCAGTCGCGGGGCGAGAGAAAACTTTTAACATTTCCAGACAACAATTTTCGTTACGGATCACTTTATAACGTCGGTCGGTTATAAATCGCTTTTCAATCGCGAATAGCTGATATTATATATCATTTGAAATTTCGAAATGTGAGATTCTGCAAAAATCGTGCGCGCCCGTCCATGTTTATACGTATATACGAGTACGAGTACGTAAAAATATCGACTCAGCCGCCGCCGCGCTTTTATTATTTATGATGGTATTATATAACAATACATATTTTATCGATCGGACGAGGTGTTTTTTTTCTTTTTCCCGAGACGAATTCTCCCGCCACGGTCTCGGGAAAAACAATCGCCATAAACAATTAGTGAAAATAAGAAACGTTCGCCCGATGGATTTTCTTTTTTTTTCTTTTCGTTTAGCGACTCGGGGTAATTCTTCGTCTTATAGATTTAACCGTAAACGGTAACGACTACATGTGTGCTCGACAATAATATAGCCGGTCGTCGTAATGACTGGGGAAACGAACGAACGGCACGCAGTTAACTCGGCGCGATCGAAATTCGATTTAACGAGAAAAGAAAGTGCCTACACGGAAACGAGAGAACAAAAAAAAAAAAACCAACGACCGAAACTCATGCAAAAGTGGTGTTTGTAGCAGAGAGACAGCGGAGACTATGGGAGAAGAGGAAAAAAAACCCACACGATAATAATATAACGGCAGTGTTTGCACGTTTCCGGTGTACGTGTTCGCGTCGAAATACAACTCTGGCGCGTGCGAGCGACAGAAACGATTTTCCGAGACGAGTGTCGTCGGTACGAGACGAGGGCAAAAAAATACGCGTGGGGAAACGAAAAAAAAAAAGGTCCGAAAGTGTCCGGACAAATATTTCGAGATTACTGCGCGTCGACGACGACGGCGGCGGAGATGATATAGTTCAGACTTTAGGGGTACGTAGTTATTACGTGTGCCGACGGCGTATATATCTCCGACGGACATGTATATGACAGCGGCGATTCGGTCACGCGTCCGCTGCCCCGGCGGCGGCGGCGGCGGCACGCACACGACGACGCGCGTGTACGATTTTTTCTATCCGCGCGCGCGAAAAGTCCGTAACGAAACAACTCGACCGAGACCTTTAGTCACCTCTCTCTCTCTCTCTCTGCGATAGACCCGTCGCGTCGTCGGCGTAATAACGACGTGAATATTGTATATTTTATTATGACGCTTTACAATAATAATAATAATAATCGACCTTTTCGGACGAAAGGACCATATTTTATTCCAACACAATGGAAATATGAAAATACGTACGTTGTACAGGGTGGTTTTTTTTGTTGAGACGCGGCAAAAACAGTTGGTGTTTCTAATTTTTATTTAACGATCCACTCGACGAGAAAATAAAACGCATTTTTAAATACGAAAAACACGCGGGATGTGAATAATAAACGCGCGCCGAGGATTTCAATACGGAACGCCAAAAACGATTAGGGCGACTGATATTCGAGCGATCTACGAGATTACCCGTGTAATGTAAATTTCGACATTTGTGATCGGTTGTTTATCGGTTCCAGTAAAAGTCGGTAAGTACGTGCAGTGATTATAAAAGCCACAGGTTAAATCGTACGTAGAGTTTAAGTATATATTATGAAGGACGAGAAAAATTATAGTAATATAAGTACGGCTTTAACTGCGACGTTATTCTAACACCGAATACGAACGGGTTGTAAAAATTATGAAAAAAAAAATGAAAATACCGAATTAAATAACTATTATTTTAATCGCCGTAAAAATAACACACATACTTTGTTTTATCGTTATTTCCGCCGCCGCCGTACTTTATATAAACGCGCGCGCCGCCGGCGACGACGACGACGACGTAAATAAAATAATGATAAACTATTTATACGCGGAACCCGCTTTGGAATTCTATAGAGAGAGAGAGCTACTATATATAGTGGAACTATGCCGGATTACCACTTGAGCGTTAAATAAAATAACACGAGCGTTCGATTCAATTGTGAAATATCACAAAGGACACTGCGTGACGCTTGGTCACTCGATGAAACGTCTATATTATATTCAACATTGTGCCGGCATTGTTTACAGTTATTCGAATAGGTAGGAAAATAAAAACGGATTCGATATCGACCGGTGTCAGACAGAGACTCGGAAGACGAGTGTATTTTCGCGTTGAACCCCGGACGAGAAACGCGATCGGCCCGGCTAAACCGGCGGAAACTCGTGCGAATCGGTAAATATATTTTCTCGGATCGCCAGCAGCCGGTCGGTCGGGGCGGCGCGGCGACGAGAATTTCGACCGTTCGGACTAATGGAGTTTTCACGTCGCGCGCTCGAGAACGGAAAAAATCCGCGTCGCCGACGGCGAATCGGAAAATCACGAGAATCCGTATTCGTCATCGCGACATCGCGCCGCCGCCGACCAAACAAAAAGGTCTGAAATACGCGCGCGTTCGAATAATAGACGGTAAGGCCGAGCGCACACGGAGCAACTGTTTTGGGACAAAAGTTGCAAATCAGTTGCACGCGCAACTGTTTTGTGATCTCGGTGTCGTATAGCTGTGGCGTCCGCACACGAGGCGATAAAAATAAGATCAGTTTGCAATCAGTTTACAATCGGTTGTCCGCAATCGTTTGCGTTGCTATGGTAATTAAACACGTGTATTATTAAACTAATATTCGTGCTAATATAATATATAATATTATATTCAATTTGTTGTTTCGACATTCTGTAGAAAGCAATAAACTTTCTATCCGTCTGAGATAGTTCCTGTGCTGCTACAAATAGCCATAAGTTCGCATTTTCTTTTACGTATGGATGTACCCAATGCTCCCTCCGTATTCTGCGTAGCTTGCGGTATTGATAATAATCAATGATATCTTCTTCGTCATGTGAATCTGAATTCGACACGGCAAAATACCGAAAAAACAACTGCACTGCTCGAATTAACTAAGCGACTGATCTAAAATCAGTCATGTCCGTGTGTGGACACCAGTTTCGTACTGGTTTCAAACTGGTTGTAAACTCAACTGATTTGCAACTTTTGTCCCAAAACAGTTGCTCCGTGTGCGCTTGGCCTAAACCGTCGGGCGACCGGCAACGATCATCCGCGTCCGCGATGTTTACCAAACTATTCGTCGACACGACCGATTGACCGTCGCGTGGCGTTCGCGAGAGACATAATAAATGCGAAGAATATTAAACTCCGGCGGCGCGTGTATTGTAATACGGTACGGCACAAAAGAAACGCATTAATTAAAAATAGCCTCGGCTATCGCGCGAGATTGTCCGTTATCGGGCGGCGCGCCGTGTAGGCAAAATCGCTACGCTCGCCATAATAATAATAAAATTATTACTCTGTTTATAATCAACGCGACGAATAATATCTCGCCGTCGCACCAACAATAACGATAATAATGTTGTTATTTATTTTACAAGTCGGAACACCTAATTAAAATAGTTTTCTTACGATAAGGAGACGGCGGCGGCGGCAATAATAATATACTAGACTGTATTAATAACGTATAAACGTTTATTATTATTGTTATTGTTATTATCGTCGCGTATAATATACATCGATAATCTATTGTTTATCCCCGGGACCGGCGGCGGCGGCGGGTCTCTCTTTGTGCGTTAAAATTATTTATCCCGCGTTCCGTCTGAACAACAACAATCACGCAAAGCGAAGCGCGGAATCGCGAGATCGCTAGCAGCGAGGTTCGCGGTCATATTACGATTTTAATAACTGATAATGTTTATCATTCTCGAAAACACAACAATAGAAAGTTACGTAATTCCGGAGGGACGCGGAGTCTCGCTCGGAGAATATTTTGAGTTACACCAAAACTCGAAACTATTCGTCGGCGGATCGTCGTTAGGGGCAACAAAAATACGAGTATTAAAAAAGAAAAGAAAAGAAAAGACGGAAAAATGTATGAAAAAACCACGACTTCACGCGAGTACACCGCCCGCGATAGTAAACAATGGCCCGAGATTATAGTCGATACGCGTGTTATATGTATATAATAATCGAGGCGTTTTCGAATAGAACGATCGAAGACGTCGTAACACCGGACGGGGCGGGCGACAGAGGCGAGTGTCCTCCTGTGAAACGAAAGTCCGAGAGGACAGTGTCCTCCGCGTTTTATCGCAATTATTAAAAATCGCTTTGTAAAAATTCGAAAAAAAAAAAACCCAAATTCCAATTAAAATAATTATTTTCACTGTTTTTACGATATGGGAAACGGAAAGCATTACGTTTATTATATCAATGACGTGACCAAACGATTACGAATAACACACACAATTCTGGCGATATTTTCCACGTGAAATTACAATATATATATTATTATTTTAGAGTAAAAACGTCAATGGAGTGCAAACCCTATCGCGCATGCGAAATGCGAATAACGGCTGCTTTAAGCCAGGGGGAACCGTCGCGCAATTTTAACGTAATAAAACGACGGAATAAATTTACCCGCTTTGTGAGAAAATATCCGTTTCCCAGAGTCAAAACGACGACGTTTACAACAACGCCGGCCGCCGAATTCTTAATGACAATTCGATTTGGACGATTTTAAACCTAGCCGAAATAAATCCGTCGAGTCAAAAAGGAAAATGAGAAAACGCCAGCACGCGGCGACAAAACGTTTTCATATTATTACGTACCCGACGACGATTTTCGTCCGGATCGATATTATTTCACCTCGTCATCGGTCGTCACCCCTGTGTTTTCGGGTCTCCGTCGTCGTCTCGCCGGCGCGTGTCCTATGGATAAATCGTTTATTCGAGTCGGCGGGCGGCAGAGTATGGCAGAGAATCTTCGAGGCGCGTCCGCGAATGCGTTTCGAGTTTTTGAAAAAACGAGACTGTTCGATAGAAATACGTATCGTTTTTATCGTCGGACGGACGTAGTCAAACGCGAGATCGATAGAAAAAAAACACACCGAATGACAACGCATCGGGCGGCGTACGAAAACCGGTCGAAACTCGCGCACGTCCTCCCCACTACCGACAGTTTCAGCGGTGCCACCTTGTTTACGTAGTGATTTATGCAACGTTTAACCGGGCCGTAAAAATACATAATATTAACCTATTCATTATTATGTTTCCGTGAAGAAGAAAATAAAATAATCAAGTAAGGTACGTTTATGAGAAATACGCCAATGAATAATAACAATCCGTAAGTCGAGGATTCCCAACCACTGTGCCGCGGCGCACACAAAAGTAAAAGAATTCTTTTTGAAATGATCAAGTGAAAAAGTGAAAAAAGGTTGGGAATCCCTGCCGCAAGTGTTTACGTATTGGAGTATAGCAAAAATAATAACATTCTGTGGCCGGCGACAGAGTATGATGCAGTAGATTGTGTAATATAATTGATAATTCTCCGTCGATGGGCGATGGCGACGAATCAGAAAACAATTGCAAATTTCGTGTGAGGAGTACACAAGAAAAAATAAAAACGTCCCCCCGCGGGCGATACTTTCGTGCGAAACGATAAAACGACGACGCCGCCGTGGAATATTATTATTGTTACGGGTTCCGAGCGTGTTGTTTACCCGTTTGATTAGCGAAAACACAATAATTATAATACCAATAACGATAATATGACGTTGGCGCATAAGTACGACGCGGACTTGACCGTTCGCGGGGGCAGTGTTGAAGTTCTCGCGATGTAACGCGATAAGCGTATAAATAAACGTTGGCGAGACGAGTGCCCACCTACAATTATTATAGTTACGCGCGCGTAGACACACCTATAATATATATATTAGTGAGTTTTGTAAATTGTTTACGTGACGCCGCAGTCGTGTTATCGTTGTGCGCCGCCGCCGTGGGAGAGCGGCGACGGTCTAACCCAATTATTTTTATTAACAGTTTCATTAAACACGCCGCCGCCGCCGCTGAGACCGTATTTTTCCATCGAATTAACGCGGTTTGTTCTCGCAATAAAACACACACACACACGAACGTATATATACAACAAGTCATCAACGGCGGCGTCCCCATACCAATTTGCCGGGGCGAGAGGATGAAAACCTTTAGCGCAGTATTCGTATATAATTTTAAATTGCTCGTTATAAACGTGTGCGTACAACTTGTACTATCGCGCGTCGTATCGAGAACTATTTTAATTCGATAATTTTTAATAGAGGCGGACGATGATTTTTGTGGATGTTACGTATGAAACTATACTATGATTTTATTCTATTCGACGTGTATTCCATATTACGATAGCCGAAATTTATTCACATCGATATTAATCATCGTGTCGCGTCGACCGTCCCGTTTTCGGCTAATATAAAACGAGAAAACCTTTGGAAATCACAAAGCGATCGCGTTTAGTAGAAAATAAATCGTAGGATTCGAAAAAAAAATGAAAAGTCACAGTGTAAGCGAAATCTGCTTCGTACTCAAACGCGATTAGAGCCTCCGCGGAGTCGCGTTGCGCACGTTTACGTCCGACGGAAATATTTATAGAAATAGAGAATATATCGTAATATATCGTACCAAGCGAGCAACAGTTGTGTCGACGGCCCGCAATAACAATAATAATAATCCTGTAGCCCCCGCGGTTGACCGCAATTAACGATGGGATTTTCGCGTGTGTGTATGTCTTTGGAATTAAAAACCTTTCGAACGTGTGTCTCCCTCTCCCGATTTGCCCCGACAGTCTCGGACGACATCTGTCGCGGTATTTTACGATATTGTTCGTCGACAAACGCGGCCGGATAAAGACCGACTGGCCGCCACCGGGTCGCAGAGAACGACTATATACTGTGCTGCATAGGGGCCGCCGCCGCCGCGGGTATAACGTTGTAAATCGTTTGGAATCGTCGACGTTGCGAGATAAATAATGATTGTAATGCGCGCCGGGATACGATAATATTTTAATAGCCACAAAGGATCGCGAAAACCCGATTAGGGATCTCGGCCGAAACGGTAAAAGAATAATTTAAGAGCAGCCGTGTTAGCTATGAATGTGGAGGGACCATTAAAAAGTATTTAATTAATGGAGGATCGGCGTGCCGCCGCGCCGCAGTCGGCCAAAGTTTGAGATAAAAGTAAAAGGGTATAAGTTTTTCGTTGCCGACTAGGTACTTAGAAGTTATTGCAATTTTAATCATTATCGGAGCGGCGGCGGAAAGAGACGCTTCGAGTGTGCGCGGGGAGAGCGACGTCTTTGAAGAGAGACGTCGTCGTCGTCGTCGTCGTCGACGTAGAAAAAAAAATCGGAATAAACGCGCGGAAAAAATATGCACACACACATATAATAATATGACATATTATTACGAGGACTCGATAATATTGTCGACGGAGCGTTATAGAGTATAATCTGAACATTTTAATAACGAATATTACAACGTCGTACGAAAACACGGCGACGTATTTTTCAGCATTATATTAATATAATACGGTCCGTACGTAAAATACACGTCGCCGTGAGTATGTAATAATAATAATAATAATAATAATGTGTACACACCGCCGTCATTATTTCTCAGTCCTTTGATCATTTTACTCGAACGTTCGTACAAACGCTCAACGCACGACGTATTATATATTATAAATACGGGGGGGTGACGCGTTGTCGCGTTTTTCGGTTGGTCCGCGCAGGACCGACCGGCCGAACCTTTCTACGATAATAATAACGTTTAAGTGAACCACCGGGAAGAGAATCGGTAATATTTATGGATATTCGGCGAAGAATCGATTAGATTTGAATGCGGGAGTAAGTAAACGGCCGAATCGAACGAGAAAAGAACCGATTCGAGCGAAATCAGAACGTTCCGGGACGACTTGGATCGTATACGACGACTGAAATAAAATAATTATCGTCTCGTCATTCGCGCGAAAACGTTCGACGATCGGATTTCAAAAAGTCATTTAAAAGTTGAACGAAGAAAAACCGAAAGGACCTGTTGAGCTTTTCGCGCCAGAGACTTTGATGTTTTCGATCGAGGTGAAGCAGAGGAGTAGTCGGTTATTTTACGGAATCTTTATTTCGACGCGCGGCCCCAGCGAAATAATATATACGTAATATTATAAAAAAACCGTAAAAATGGTAAAATCTGTTGCAATGTAAAGTCACAATAAACACTGTGTACTATTTATATAGTCGATACTTTAATAAACATTGCTGTTGGAATAGAAAAGTTTTTACTTAAATAATATAATTATATATGAAAAGACATTTCACACTGGAAAATCGTGGGGTATTATTCGAATGTTTGCATGAAAACAAAAAAAAAAACCGATGAAACTTCCAGTCGGAGCGCGCGTTTGAAATCGGGCGAATCCTTTCTCTCCTTCTCCGGTGGGTATTGAATTTTTATCGGAAAACAATAATAATGACGAGAATAAACGTCGTCTAGTGGAAAATTTAAAAAGAATTTCAAATTCGCAGTCGTGTCGACTCGTCGGCGATCATCCGTGCGAATTAACGACGATAATTCACAGGTCATAACGCGGCGGCGGCCGAGTGAATTATGTACGCGCGGTCGTTCGTCGGTCCGCGGTCGCCGGCCGGCGCGGCGATTCCATCGCTATCGGCACGCCATTACCGCTTTCTCCCACGCGTATCGGTTTCGATGCGCAGACGTATTATAGCGCGTGCAAACGATTAGGTTCCGACACACGCCGTAGCCGAGACTAAAACGTGTCTCTCACACACTCGGCGCGCAGAGTGCGGCGTTAATTCGCGCGCGAGCCTCGGTCACACGAGTGTCCGTCGACGGATTTGCATGTTATTATCGTCGCGGGCAACACTCGCCGGGGTACTCCTCTTTATAATAATAATAAACGATTATATTTATCCCGTCGCGTCGGTACGATTTTACTCGAAATTCCTTATCGCGTGTTTTTGTTTTTTCAATAATTTCCGAATATACAATTTTATTATAATGTGATAATGTGGAAAAAAATAACGAAAATTCGTCTCCGCGGTAACGCGCGACGTCTCGTCGCGTTACGTCTCGTTCGCAGCCCATAATAAACTAATAACGAACAATAATAATTTGAGGGTGCAAGAATAACCGGCTATCTCCACTTTTTAAAATTGTTCAAGAGAAAATAAATTACTGAATAAAATACATTTCTATTCGAGGTATAAATACAGTATAAACATAATTGAATTCTCCGTACAAAGAGCTGCTGTCTTTACGTTTATATATTAATTTAAATTTTACATTATTTAAATCACTGGTTCCCAAACTGGGGGGCGCAAGCACTTATTACGAAATACAATTTTGGGTAAAACACCAACCTATTTATCCTGAAATTTCAAATGAAGCTTTAAAAGTCCTTGTACAATTTTCATCTACATGTTTGTGCGAATCAGGGTTCTCCAGCATGGCGGTTATAAAAAACAAACATAGAAATCGTTTAGATGTCGCATCTGACTTAAGGTGTTCATTATCAAATATTGAGCCGAACATAAAAAAAAACTGTCCAAGGAAAAGTGTTGTCAGCATTAACGTTATTTATTGATTTCATTATGTATTTTTTTATTTATCATTATTATTATTATTATTATCATCAATAAAAAAGTAGTCATTCCGAATAATTTAAAGTTTATTTTTATAGAACACAAAAAAATATGATAAATTTTTAAATATAAAGGGGCGCGAGATTTTTGAAAGTATATAAAGGGGGCGTAGAACAGAAGAGCTTGGGAACCACTGATTTAAATAGTATAAATAAAAAAACACGCCTGGTTATCGCACCGAATCTCACGGTTTATAAAAATGAAAAAAAAAAAAAAACGATTACTGTTTTACCCTTGATATTTATCGACCTCTTTAACATACGAATATAATAAATTAAGTTTCACTTTTCGGACGTATCGGAAAATGTACTGAAGTTGAAAATCGAATCAATTTTATACTCTATTTTACTTTATCTCCGGAGACGGCCGGTCGTCGCACCGAAACGTAGACAAAATTATTCGTCATCGGAAATGCATGTGAAAACATGCATTTTGACAAAAATTTGAAGATGGCCGGTTCCGGGTGTACACCGTACGTTTTATAATAACAGTCCGCGTTTTGAAAACAGCAAATTCGACTGGCTCGCTGTGCGTTTCGGCTGCCGCGCGTGACCTCTATCGTCGTCGGGGCGATTTTCAAATTTATAATTGAATTGGCCGCCGAAAACGCGGCCATGTATCGTTATTGTCCGTCCGCTCGAATCGCCGACGACGACGCGCACCCGCGCGAATCATATAATATCCCCGCGGCCGATACGGCGCGTCATATACACCGCGCCATTGTTTCGATGCACGCGCGAGCCCAGCACAAATGCACATTGTACATAAAATATATAATACAGTGTGTGTGTACGGTCCGCTCGGCCGGTTTTTCGAGTGTAAAAACACGCTTCGCAAACCCGTCCCGCGCCGCGGCGATTATACCGTGGACGCGCGCGCGCTCATCTGTCCGAGGACGAAAAACGGCGAGAAAAACCACAAAAGCAGAGGACTCGCGGGCGTATACCGCGCACGTCATGTTGTTATTATTTCGCGTCGCAGCGGCCGATTCGCCGGATTTGAGCGGATAAAAAACTAGGATTTCCAAACGCGACTGAAACGACTCGATATGCCAAGTATGCGCAATACCACGACGGTCGTAATAATACGTGCGACGCAATATTATACCTGATGACGAGAAATCGCGTCGTCGACGTTTTCCAGACGACGACGACGACGGCGTAGCGGAGGCAGGCGTTTACGGAGAAGTTCGTCGTGTGCGCACTTCGTTATTTCGCCGGGGCGTTTAGTGTGAAACGTGTTTATTCAATAAGCGGATGATACGCGTTCACGGGAAATTCGCATAATTCGACAGTAAACACGTCACACGGTACACGCTGTAACGTCGATAAGTACCCCTCTTATACTGTCGTTATTATTAAAATAATAATCGGGCTATTTTTATGACGAATGTCGTTGAAACTTTTCCGAGCGTAATCGACAAGAAGCCGGCGCGCGGCGTAGGCGAGTTTGTATCTTCAACACGACGACGTATAAAACTTAATAAAAAGAGAAAAAGTAAGAGAAAAAAAAAAAGGCGTACCAGGTAGTATTATAAAGGCGTAGAAATCAATTATCGACTAAAATTATTCTCATTGTTGTTATTGCTTTTCGATAGCCGCAATAATAACGGGTATTATAATATAAGCGAGATTAGCATGACGAGATCCGTTTTCAAATATATGATATCGTTCGAAGCGATACGATTTTTACGATCGCGTTACCGTTTCCTACAGGTATCCGCAGTTTAGCCACTTTTACGGCCCGGAGAAAACGCGAAACGATCGACCGACGACGTAATATCATATTCCCGCGTCGATATTTATGAAATGATAAAAATAAAATATCGCCGAATACGACCGCGGCGGCGCGGCGCGGCGTCCCCGTATTATTATTGTCACATTTATCGTAATATCCGGCGCGTAGTATTCACGCGCGTCTCGAAATCGACGCGGATATACGAGTATAATTCGAAACATGCCGAGTATTTATGACGACTGTTATATTGTTGTGCCTGCCGCCGAAACGGCCCCCGGGGACCGATTAAGACGCGTTAAGAGTCGAGCGAGAACGCGTCTGAAAACGGAAATTTCTCTTTTCGCCCACGCGTGATTTATCGAACGGATAAGAACGTCGTCGTGAAACGTTTTAAAGTTCCCGTTCGCATCGCGCGAAAGAGAATCGGGGGCGGTCTGCGAGAGCGGAAAAAAGAAAAAAAGAAAGCCAAACACACGAATCGCGGAATTTATTTTTTATTTTTTTTTTCGAATTTCACATTCGATATGAATCTCCGCGCGAGTAGGTACACCTAATTATTATTATATTATAATGCTTTCTGAGATATTAATGGAAATAGAAAAAACCATAAATATTCGTAATCAAAGTCTCGGAGACGGTGTGATGGTGCGGCGAGTTATTTAAATATTTCGTCGACGCCGAAACGAGTTGGCGCGGCGGCGGCGGAAACTTTAACGAATTGATACATTTTTAAAAACCTCCGCATTTTTTTTTTTAATAACAACAATAATAAAAAATAATCTACCGCGAGAATAAACTTTACGCCGTGTGCGCGTCGGCGGCGGGGGGGGGGGGGCGGGGCGGGTCTCGGAGTTGTTTAATTTTTTTATGAAATTATCTAGCGCGATGGAATATTTAACGCGGTCGCGGGCGGATAATAAAGGACAACTTATTTATTATTAAAATGTATTAGTAGTTTAATAGGAGGTGGTTTTTTTTTTTTCCGTCGCGATAATAATAATTGCAGACTTTGGTCAATGTTTTCGGCGAAAAAAACAAGAGATGTCGCGCGCGCGCGCGCGCGCGCGTGTGTTTTTCGCCGTTTGGAAATTAAATATTTAACTACGGCCGGTGACCAAGTGTCGGTATTATATTCTATAATGCAACACTCGATCGTCGCGGGTAAAGATAACATTCTAACAACGCGGCCCAAGACGGAACAATACGAGTCAATTTGCTTTTTACCGATCAACACAACGCGCGCCGTACGATTTACGATACGCTTAAATTATTATTACGAAACGTAACGAATTATCGGACGCGTTATAAAAAATACTGCGTCGGACTATTTACTCATTTCTCTGTTTTATTTTTTCATACGGTAGTATAATATAAAATAAGTTTTTTCCGAAAAAACGGCGTGTAAATCGTTTAAAATTTATAAATTTCGAGAGACGTCGAACGATAGTCCGTTTTTATTATTATTTCACGATTTCTTTTTTCCGAAAACTAAACGACGAAGAACGATTAAAACACGTCGCGAAAACAACCGCGAAAGTCGCCGAGAACTGCAGCAGACCGAGAATCATCGATTAACCTAGTTTCCAACGATAACTAAAAACTATTATGATTTCTCGATTCCTCCGCCGCCGCGCCGTCGAAACAGCAAATATCCGTACGGACCGACTCTCCGTACGTTACCGCTGCAAACGGTTGAATAATAATCATTAATATTACGTTACAAATAATTTAGTTTTCGTAGAAACGTCATGTTATTCACGTTAATATCGAAACGCCATTTATCCGTATAATCGCTCGACGATATTATTTATTTGAATTCATAATTGAAATTGTCCGCGGCGCGCGAATCGCGTATTCCGATGGTTTCAGGTAGTTTTTCAAACGAAAACAACCGACTAACAAACGATTTAGAAAAACAATCGTCAACACTCGCCGGGGTACGTGATACGTCTGGAAAATTCTCGTTTTAAAAATCAAAAAATCAAATGTCCAACGCTGGACTCGCCTCGACTCAATACAAAACGTAAGGTTCTATGAATAACAACTGCAGTATACGTATTATGATGGGTAGGTTTACTGAACGCGAAATAAAACACGATGTTATGCAGTCGAGAACGGAATCGTTAAAACACTGCATCTGAACAGTATGATCGGTGTTAGCCGCCGGGGTTAACTTCTCGGAAGTCTCGAGTTCCAAAAGCGTATAATAATCAGAAGTAAATACAACACAAACATTACCCAACTCGAGTGTCAATATTATTTCGGTTTTATTTAAAATTATCTATTACAACTAGAGTCCGGATTTGTATGCATTTTCATATATTTTGTAATGAGTGTATGCATTTCGATGGGAGTAAGAAAAGTGGACGATTTGTGTCACAGATAATGCATAGAAAAAAGTTTATTTTGCATATAAATGCATATTTTAGGGATGACTGCATATTTTGTATAAAAGTTTATTAAGCCTATTGTTTTGTTTCAATTTCATCGTAGAAATTATTAGTTCATTACGTATTGTTTGGGAAATAAATGTTATATTTTTGGACAGTTTATGTTAAAATTATATCTCGTTTATCGCAAGTCGCAACAAGGTCATCGGCAACAATGCTGACTGGTTTTATTATTAGATTAATATTTTGTAAAGTATTCGTTTTATTTGTTGAATATATTTTTAAATATTTAGTACTTCTTTAATAAATGTTTAAAGTCGATGTCTATAATTAAAATATTAAGTTTTTCAACAATGTCGAAGAAATAAAAAAAAATAATATTAAAATGCATATATTTTGGGTATAAGAGCATATTTTGAAGTTTTTTGATGCATAAATGCATATTATTTTGGCCTTTTTGAGTGCATACAAATCCGGACTTAAATTATTATAACATTATCGTATCGTTCGAAATATGACTAGTTTCTTTTTTTTTTTCATCTATCGTATACCAGCTACTTATTCGTGAAATATTTCCGTGCAGCGGAGACCGCGATATTGCTATCGAGTCTCCGGGACGCGCCGCGAACGAGGAATCGAGTTGGGCCAACGAACAACGGTTAAAATCGATCGACCGATAAACAATACGGTCGGGGCGAAACATAATATAAATGCGAAAATCCTAATGACCCGGAGAGATGCGCGCCGCGCGAGCGTTCGGATATCCGAGTATCTAGTTATGTATCCGGAGATGCACCGGAAACCGTACGCGATGCGTATACTTTTCGCCGACAATACACGTGACCGAGAATTACTACAACGCGGCGTCGTTATTACAATCGGAATCGTATAACTTACGAGATGTAAAAATCACGGCTTTTGTTTTCGCATGCACCACGCCCGCGTAAAACGGCGGCGGCGGCGAATATTATGATTGATTGTGACGTGAAATTAACGATATTGATATCGTTATGCTCGAATAATGATTCGGCGAAATAAAATATCGCCGGATACGAAAACCGGAAAAATAATATATAATATTCGTTTGCGTTTCTTCCGAAAGTTCTTTTCCGAACATAATAGGCGCCGTAATGTATATAAGTCGAGACTGTAATTGTATTATTATTGCCGCCGCCGCCGCCGTAATTCAATTACGAGAGAATATTTTTATATAATTTTATTTTTACTTTTTCTCTCATACCGCAAAGAGGAAATCGATTAATTTCATTATTTCGTTAGAAAAAATATACTTATTTAGATTATTTTCTTTTTTTTCTTTTCTAGATCGGCCAAGTGAATTAGTAAAATTATAATAATTTACCCGCCATATAAGAATAATCTCAGTTCGAGTGTACGTAATTATATTATTAACGGAATCCGCGGTGGGTTTTTTTTTTTTTTTTTTGTGTGTGTGTTTAGAAGTTTAATTGGTTTTTAAATTTCAAATGTAATTATTAAATATTTCATCGATTCGCATTCAATTCGGTACGAACAATAACTTTTTTATTGTTAGTTAATTGGATTTTTATTTTATTTTTTATATATACAAACATTTCGGTATACTACTTATTTTCGGATGCTTAAAAAAGCTGACAGGTCTGCGCTGCGATTCTTATTTTACGAGCGGCTCTCGTTTCGCTTTGCTCGCGTGTATCGGATACCTATATACGTATAGCGAGGCCCCGTTATCGTTATTCTTTATTTAAATGTCACAATTATGACAATTGAAAAACTACTCCGTGCAGCTCCACGACGACGACGTAATGCGTGATTTCCAAATGCGTTATTTTATCGTTTCAGGAATTTTCGAAAATTATTCGTTCCACTCCGGGACGTCCGTCGTCCCGTTTACGGCGGCGCGGACGAGAGAAAAGAGAGGAAAAACACAATTGTTATAGCTATACGATATTGTTATTATTATAGTATTTGTTTCTTTGGACTTGTCCGTCCGAGAACGCCGCGCCGTCGTCGTCATTATCTCTGAAGAGTCAGACGAAAAAAAAATAGAGAGATAATTAAACGTCAAGTAGCCTAGAGATCGTAAGTTGAAAAATTTACCGAGATAAAATATCGAAAGAGAAAATCGTACGCCTAATTATTACGAAATCGATTAAATCGCGTACACGCGTACAATCGAGTGATGAAAAACGCGAAACCGCGGAGAAGAAGATCGCAAATGAAACAATAAAAATAAAAAAAAAATAAAAAAATGACCGCGCGCGTCGTCGTCGTCTTATCTGAGATCGAACGGCAGACGTCGTCGTCGCGAGCAAACAACAGAGTCGGAAAATAGGTTTAGGTTTTTTTTTTTATTTTTGTTTTATCAACTTTTCGCCTTTTATCTGCGCTTATAAACCCGGAATGTGATATATCGCGCTATTATGTTAATAACTGCACTACGAAAATATAGGAAAAAGAACCGGGCGTTATTTGAATAAATTGAATAAAGAGAATAAATATTATAAACGATTTCGTTCGATCGAGGCGGTATGATAAAAAAAGTCGGTGCGTTTTTTTCTCTTTTTTCTATTGGATTAATAAACGCTAACACACACACACACACACAATGTGTACGTACGTTTAATATTGTTAATATTAACAAAAAAAAAAAAAAAAAACGATATTTTCCTCGAACTATAATATAATATTATACTTTATCAGATGGCGCTCGAACGCCGCCGCCGCCGCCGCCTTTATTATATTACAGGTTTTTTACAGCGTATTAACGGCGATTAATATTATTTTTGAACGTAATCGTCAACGCGATCTCGGACGCGAATTATAATTTATCGGTTTTCGCGACCGAGCGTCGTAAATAATATAAGTATTATTAAAACGTTAACGAGATTGAGAATTTTAATCGTCGGCGTCGTCGTCGTCGCGTCGATCGGGTCTCGGAAATAGACGCGGCGAAACTATTGTTGCTTCGAGTGGGCTGTGTAATATTTGACGGATGACAACAATCTGATCTACCGAGCGTAGTAACTAATAATTTTATTGTTTATTTATTTCAACAAAAAACGTCACGTATAGTCGCTATAGTTTCGTCGGTAATTGAATCGGTCATTTCGAAAAGGCCATAACTCCATATAATGAAATTTTTCAGGAAACGTAAAAAACTGTTTTTAGAGATCACAAAAATTTAGATGAATTGGCTTTTTCGAATGCATTCGTTATTTTTAGACTATAACGAATTGTTGGAGATATGGCGGTGTCGCGGGAAATATGCATATTATTTAAGTTAAACACGTCTATCACATATAAAACCAGTTTTAAAAATGTGTGGAGAAATGGCCTTTTCAAAATCAACGATTCAATTGTACTGCTACATAATCGGGAATAGCGATGACCGATGTCGTTCCGTATTTACATTACTTAATAAAATAATAATAATAACAGTATCTGCGGATTGACAACTACATCATGACGATTCACGGAAAATACTATGATATCAGAACTAGAATCTCGGAGGCCTAGCAATAGCTAAGAGATAATTTCCTAGTCTAAAAAATAAAAGAGTTTTTTTTGTACAATTATGATATTAATTCGATCAAAACAGAATTACATAGTAAATTCTATACCCGGTAACACATTTTTTATTTTTATACGCGCATTAGACGTTTAAATGACTTTATCGAGTAAAATAACTAAAAATACAATTTTACGAGGTTTTTATTATTAATTTTTTAAATTGTAATTTTCCCAGTCAAATCGTGTGAAATCACACCTCTATCTACATTATGTAATTCGTGTAATATGCGGTAATATCGTTCAAGGGGTGTCGGAAAACCGGCGACGGCGCGCTACTGAAAATTAACGTCGTCTGAATACTGCAGTGGCGGCTCGAACTCGCGTCGATCTGAACGTTTTACACGACCGAAAACGTTTTCTCGACGAACTCGTCTTTACGCGATGAACAACGCGTATCATCGTCATCTCGACGTTTCGGAAAACATTTGTGTTTCGCTCGCCGGTCTACTCGAAATCTATATTTACCTACCGCCGCGAATTAAAATACGTACACTCTACCGCCGAACACCTAAACGTATTTAATCAACGTTCTGGACGTCCGCTCGGCGTCTCCACGACCCCGGCGCGAGTACGACGATCGCGGTTCGCGGGTAGCTGCGTGTGACCGCGCGCGTTCCCGATTCAATCAAACGCCGACGACTGTTCTATTATGCAGATTCGCAAATAACACGTTACTCGGATTTGACACCCACCCGCCCGTTCGAGGGATATCCGCGCCCACACTTATTTAAATCGTCACGAATCCTCCCCGCTCACTAATTGATCTCCGAGTCGCTATTTGCCTTGTACGCGGCGCGGCGGCGGCGTCCCGCGAGATCGCCCCCTTTTAAATAACGTCGCCGCCGGGACGACGAAAAATCCGTCGTCGCCGCCGCGTGTCATCGATTTTCCTGACCGAAAACGCGCACGCTCATAGTCCAAGATTAAGACTCGTTCTCTGCGAAAAGCGCGGTTTAAATTTGCCATAGAAATCGTGCTGGCGCACAGTGGTCTGAAATACAATTCTAGATGGAAAAAATTAATTTCTTTGAATTTTTAGTATAATTAGTTATGCAATAAATCAAAATTACATGATTTGAGATCGGCTGTTTCAAATTATGAATCAGTTTTGATTTTCGTCACAAGGGGGAGGGAGGGGCTAGGGGGTATTTTTTTAAGAGTAATAAAAAGTATGTATTTTACATCATATTATATGTTTTTAAGGCTGCTTAATTCAAATATCACATCAGTTTTGAAGATAGCCCCCAGGGGAGGTGTCTAGGGGTCATTTTTACATGTTTCAAAATGTGTGTATTTTACATCAACTCATGTAATTTTAAAATTGCTAAATTAAAATATTGCATTAGTTTCGAAATAATTTCTAACTAAGTCCTCTCTCAATGGTACAACTTAAATTAAGGGGATAATTTTTTTTAATTTTAAAATATATTCAAAGATGTTATAGTTTATATTGAGTGAATTTCTGTATCATTTAGTGGTTCAGCGTTGCCGCTAGAACTCGCTAGAAAAAAAATTATTAAAATTACAGACGCACATGGACGCAAACCAAACTTTGAAAATATCATTAAGTAGAATAAGTACTACTCGTATATAATCTATGTAATATTTAATGATTAATATTAATTAATTAATATATATTCACTATGAAAAATTAGTACTTTTTGTTTTTACGATTTTTCTGATATTTTAATGATACTTATAGCATGAAGTTTTAAAATATTTAAAATATAATACTTCCCAAAATTTTCGAAATCCATGTTGAAAATATAAAATTAAGTTTAAGTTAAGCTTTAGTTTTAATTCACCAAGAATAAACACAAAACGTTAAATGAGTCGGTTTATCGAAAATTCAATAATTTATATGTTTTCTTTACATATTATCGCAATATTCTTATCGAATATCGAACTCATTGTTAAAATGGGTATTATTTTTACAATCTATAGTACATATATATATTCGTATAAAATCATAATATTGCAATTTAATGACATTATAAAATTGCGTTTTTTCCACCTAAAATTGAAATTCATACCACTGTGTGGCGTTTCGAATTTAGTAGTACATACGACGAGCGATGTTATTCCAAAAAAGTAAATATAATCCTAACGTTTTTCGCGGCCGTAGGTTTTCTGAAACGCCGCGCCGCCGCGCCGCCGGGCACGCGACGATAAGAAAAAAATGCGAATTCCAAAGGGACGGAGATTTTAATATCGTTTTAATACACGAACACACGACGGGGGAGGGGGAGGGGGAGCGCACGCGTGTCGAGTTGTTTAAATAAATCTTCCGTCAGCGGGTGTAATTTCAGACGCCGCGGGGATGGAGATCTCCGGCACGCGCCGTATCATTGTGTGTTTTTTTTCCAGCGGGTAAAAACGGAAACTCAGTTACGATATATCATATTATAACACATACGGCCGTGATAATATTAATATTATATTGTTGTTGTAATATATTTTAGGAACGACGACGTGCGCCGCGCGCGTGTTGCCCCGTCGACGTAGAAAATTAGTCGGCGCGATAACGACGACGACGATACGTTATGCGCGTGTTTTGACTGACGGCCGTCGCGTAACAGATGCAAATTATTAAATAATATGTTTTACCCCCGGGCGAACAAATAATACGGAAAAAAAAAAAAGAAAGGAGCCCGCGCATGTTGTGCTCTATATTGCGTATATATCGCTGCAGTGCGGGAAGAGATGTGTAACGAGAGAATTTCCTATTTTTTTTTTTCGTTTTTTCAGATTATCGCACGCTCTCTGCGCTCTTTTCAGTTGATAAATTTCGCGAGCGACTGAATTCTGCCGCGGCGGCACACATGTGACGTGCACTCGGATGGCTGTTGTAGTTTGTTGTGCAGAGAGCACCCCTGGCGCCTAAACACATAGAGAGAGAGAGAGAGATGTGAATAATAATTAAATTTTATTTCGTTTTATTTCCGTTTGCACACTCTTCCGTTTTGCCGACTGCGTAAATTTAATACAACGCGCGCGCGCGTTTCCGCCGTGCGGTTTTCGCGATCGGTAAAACATTTAATTCCGCGGCGACTTCAACGAAATTCCGACGCGCGCGCAATCGTAATAATAATAATAATATCGTTATTAAAACGTTGATTTGCCGACGAGACGCGATCGCGTGGCAATCTCGCCGGAAAACTAGTCGGGTGGGTCATCCATGTCGGTCGACTTTTTAACATTCGTATTATTGTTCGATTTCGCGACGCGTTCCGCTGCGTTTCCGTCGTCGTTTTAAACGCGACCGCGCGGATATTATTTATTTTAATTTTATTTTTTCGGAATTCTTCGAGAGAGAGAATACTCTCGTCACGTCTCGAGTTGAACATTTTATTAAAAAACGGTCTGAACGGACGAGTGCGGGCGGATAGAATGAAAATACTACGCGGTTTATACACTTCTTGTTCGCGGATTTATTTTATTTGTTTATGAACCCGAGAGGGTTCGCGCCGCGATAGGCCGCCCCCGTTTCGCGTGGAATACCCATGCATGCGGTTTTTCAAAATTGTCGGTTTTTCTATACTAGTGCGTCGCGATTGCTGACGTCACCGCCCGATTTACGAAATAAACGCCGAGCGCCGTACAACGATTTGGTCGGCGAAAAAAAACAAAAACGCGAATAAAATGAATAAAACGAATCCGCGCGGTGTAAATCGCTATTT
Organism: Drepanosiphum platanoidis; assembly: GCA_948098885.1. Lineage (NCBI taxonomy): Eukaryota > Metazoa > Arthropoda > Insecta > Hemiptera > Aphididae > Drepanosiphum > Drepanosiphum platanoidis. Next base: position 1,808,202 of record OX402534.1, on the reverse strand, counting down.
TGTTATTACTATACGCACACGACTCGTATATTTTTCACTTTTGTTCGGTGCAGTTTCGCGCCACATTTATTGTTCTCCTCTTTTTATTCCGCGTATCGCTGCTGCGGCGGCGGCGGCGGCGGCGGCGTCGGGTTAACGAGAAATCCGTGACGTATTGTTTTACATAAATTGTTCGCGTTTTATATATTTAATTCGGAACGCGGAAAAACTTTGAAATATCATCGGGTTTAAACACTATAATATAAAGAAAAGAATAGAGCGAGAAGAAGAAGAAGAAGACGACGAAGGAAAAGCAGAAGAAGTAGTAGTAGTAGAAGAAGAAGAAAAAAAAACGTTACGTAGTGAATTTCACATTTGAGACGTACGCCGCAGTCGCCGTGTCACATCAAGCGGTCTGTTTCAAATAACTTTTCGACGGACGGGGGAACGACGAAGAGACGACGACGACGACGACGACGGTACGGCGGGAGGAAAGTGTCTTGGGTAATAGTTGTTTTTTTTTTTTTTCCCCTCTTTTTCTAAGATGAAAAACTATACACAAGCAGCGTTTCGGTCATATACCAATCCTTTTTTTCCCCTCTAGGGTAATATCCGATAAAGAAAAATGGGGAGCAAAACCAAAATATAAATATTCTATGACGTTTGTCGATCGTTAGCGCGAAACGAACTCCGTCTACGTGGCACATTGCTGCGGCTCGTATCACCTACCTCACCGTAACCCTATTTTTATTTCTCTCTCTGTTTCTCTCTATCTTGTAATATTTATACTCTTGTAGAAAAAAAAAAAACAGAGACGGAAAAAGGAAAAACCGCTTGAACACAGTATCCGGACCAATACGACTATTTTTTTATTTTTTAAAAAAAACAGCTTACCGCGCGCTACTCTATATACGAATATATATATACCAGCAGACTGCAGCACATCTACACCTTTTCTTATTTCTCGACCTCTATAACCGTATTTTCCGTTCGGCATCGGTACCGGCCATTATTTTCTCCCGTTTACGATTTTCAAAATTTCAGTCGTCGACATAATATACGTATATACACTTTGGAACGCGTCGCCGATATTAATCCTTTTTTACGAGGTTTTTCTTCGATTGCATTATTTTCATTTACTTAACACCACCGCGAACGTCGTCGATATAAAATGTATACGGTATGTAATATTTACCTACTGTATCCTGTTACCAACGCGTTTACCAATCACGTCAATTTTTTCTGCACGTAATACGAAAAAAAGGGGAATTTCGAGAACGTTCGCGATAGTGTACAAACGCGGGTTTGTGAAAAGCACACGCGTTCGATTACAGCCGGGTAAAAAAAAAATATATATAAAATACTCTCTGTTATTATTAGAAAGATATTCGATCGTCGATTGTAGTTTTTCCGGCGAAATCTTTCCGAAACTCCGCGCCGTACGCGCGCCTTTATCACATTTCGCACCGCGCATTCTTCGAGGAGAGAACGCGATTTCCGTTTCGACAACAACAAACACTTTTCATTTAATAAATAGTTTCGATTTTTTGTTCGGCGCGCGTAACGAACCAAACGCGTAGCGGTGTCGGCGAGTAGCTAATTCAGGTGGTATCCTATTATGCCGGTAGATTACCTAATATAGAAATACTAGACCCGAGTAGTCGAGGGATCTGTACGATATTATATTATGTCTATATGAACGATAACGTCGTAATTTTTTTTATGTATTATTGCCAGAGTCTTAATGTTATAGTTAACGTAGTGACATTTTAATAATATATTTTTCAAAAAATTCCATCGGCCGATTATTGATTGTATATTATGTGTTTATTTACGCCACGCCGAAGATCAATAATACTATTTTCATCGGCCGAGACTCGTAGGAAATAACATTTATTATATTTACCGTATTATAAGCAGCTGGAAAATCACGCGTCAATCCTTTTATTCCCGTTTCGTTTAGCGGAAATCATATTATTATCGTCGATCGATCCGGGCTCGAAACGCGTGAACGACTTCTATTGTGCGACGACTCGACTACGCGCGGCATTTTCCCGTGCAATATAATATAATATAATAATATAAAAAGGTCACTCGCTCCGTCCGGGCAAACCGAGTCCTGTCTGTAGCCCCCGCGATCCCCAACCGGATTCCTGGAGACTAGGAATTGTTGTCCGGGCGAAGGCGAGCGCGCGAGAGAAAAAACGCGTTCACGTGTCAAAAGACCACGCACCGTCGTCGTCGTCGTCGTCGTCGTTTTTACGCCGCGCCGCCGCCGGGCCCCGGTAATACGCGAGAGCGGAATTCAATTATCCCCGCGCAGTGTCGAAATCCCGCCTTTTCAAATTTCCCATTTATTTATTTCTCCCGGACGGTTTAATTCGTTGTTGTTTCGTCGTCGGCGGATACATCGTTATTAAAAGTGCCGCCGCCGCCGCGGTACTCGTAAGTTTATTCGACCGACGCACGGAACAACCACGTCCGGCGGCGGCGGCGGCGAGTTCTTACTGGATTCGCGTGTGTCGCTATACTTTTAAAACGCATTACAGACGTATTGTTTGCTTATTTGTTTGTTTGTTTATTTGTTGTTTTTTTTTTTCCCTACTTCTTCTGCGGAATAAGTCGCTATTGTATTCGTCGAGTGGAAATCTTTATTGATATGGGTCACGCTTGTTTGTCAGAAAAAAAAAGAAACGAAATCTAAAAGAAATAAAAGAAATCGCACGAGCGCGCGCGCGCGCGCGTGGCGTTCGAATGATTTCCGACAAAGGCCGACGACGACGAAATAGTATAAATACAACACACGTGTGAAAATTCGATCGGACGAAAAAGCGTGTTCGAAAAACATTCTTCTCGTCTGCGCGCGCAAAAAAAAAAAAACGTGCCGTATTTCAAACGCTCGTTTGCACAACGGTAAAATCAAAAGCAGTCGCATGCAAAATTACTAGTAGAGTAGAGGTGAGCGCGCGTGTGTATACAAACGACCATCCGACGAGAAAAATAAATACGCCTCCATGCCGATGGGAAATTCGAAATTATTAAACGAACTCGCGTCTCGTACGTCGTACGCGTATATTTACCGCGTCGATATTCGAAGGAAATATATTATATTATAATATGTCGTTCGACGAACGCGTTCACTGCTTTTTTACCTTCTCATCCGTCAAAAATATTGTAAACCCGAATTAGCAGCGTTCCGCGAACGAGAAGAACGATCGACGTGAATAATGTAAAATCGTTCGGAAGCCACTGCCGCCGAGCTTTTTCATTTTTAATCGCGACGCGAACCCGCCGCAGCGTACGTCTCCTCCTCCTCTCGTTCGTTCGTAATCAAATAGGGGATGGGCAGGGAGGGAGATTATCGAACCCGTACCTTGCGACCGTGCCGCGGGGTAGTTTATACACACCGTTTATCGTCTATTTATGAAACGATCGGATAAATACTCAGCGAAACGATACGCCGCTGCCGAGGAGTAAGCATATTATTATCGTCACGTTGGAAACCAGAAAACGTCGTCGTTTAGAAGATTCGTCGACTTATTATCATCATCGTCCGTCGCGTAATTCACGTACTGTGTGTAGAAATGTCGCGGTGTCGATTCAAACACACGACCGTATACGTACGTTTAAACGACTACTATATTATATTACACTATACTTCCGTATGCCCTTAATCCGTTACAGCTATATCGGTCGGGACGGAAGACGTATTATTTTTATGTGACCCATTACAAATGGGTCGGCGGTTGAACGGTTTGAATTATTTTCTCGTGCGATCAGAGCTCAGAAGCGCAGGGAGTGGGGTGGGGGGGTCTAGTGCTTTTTCACAAAGAGACGTACGTACACGACAATCCCGCGTCGTTTTCTTTAAACATTTTATTATTCAACCGATGAACACTAAAAAAAGTAAATCGAATTCATTTATTTCTCCGAACCAGTCTTAATAGAAAGAAAGAAAAAAAAAACCATATTATTATTTTATATAGAATATTACGAGACGTCTATTATTGAAAACGTGTAGTAAATTTAAAAGTAAAAATAATCGAACGAACAATGGAAACAGGGCGAGAGAGAGAGAGAGAGGGAAAGAAAGAAAAAATTCTAACGATATCTGCACGTCGTGTAAGTCGAGAAATATTTACGTAGTATTTCCACAAACACGACAACGTATAATATAATATATTGTATAAAGAAAACGATTGCGGCGGGGTGGGGTGGTCTTTCGCGAAGCTAAATTTTTGAAGAAACGACCCGAGACGACGGTTTTTAGCGAAACGTTTTGTCCGGAGACCCGGCCGCGGAGCTGCTCGTGCGGCGGCATTCGTTTGGCAGGAAATTAAGATTAATGTTTTATACGAGAGTGAGGGCCGGCCCGGACCGGCAACGGTTACATCCTATGGGAATCGCGAGCGTGCTGACCCTGAGATTTGGCATCGGCCATTGTCCCGGGGGGGAGGGAGGGCTCCCCCGTGCACGCGAAAGAACAAATGAGAAATTTTTATACAAGTTCCGAAACGGCGAGGGTCCTCGGTGACTATGAAAGACCGTGCGGATTATCCCGCAGAGTATTCGAAACTAAAGTGCCATTTTATCACGGCGCGCTAAGCAAGTGATAACAAACAAGGATAAATTACCGAATGTTTATGGGTCGATAACAACGCGGCGGAAAGAGGACAAAACGAACGGTCGTCGTATTTTCGCCGGCCGGCCGGTCGGTTTTTCATTGGCGCGTATGTTTTTCAGTTTACGAGACGGACGCGTTCGAGACGTGACGCGTATCTCGTATTATTCTATACGACTAAAAATATTCCGATTAAACGTCGGTTTTGTTTTAGACAATTTCCCACGCACGCATCACAAACGTTAACGTCGTTCACTATTTCAATCTATCGCTATATTTTTAGGCGTCCCGCGTGTGACCTACTAACGATGATGATTTCGTAAGGACTCGTTATACTTTCATTTCGAAACCCGCCTCGTTTTTAATATACAATTATTAAAGACGATTTATTCGCGATATTATAATTCAAACTTTCGTTTTATATATTATAATATTATATCGAATGGTGAATCTTAATACTATTAATCGGACGACTTCAAAGGCGTTTCTAATTTTACATAGATATTACGTTTCAAAGTCAATCGTCACACAGTCGAAGCCATATCGCATAGAAATCGAAGTCGGTTAATAATGTGTTATATACAGTGTGCGTAAGAAGGAAAACGTTCGAGAGCACATCTATGAAAATTAAATCTACCCGACCGGGCGGCAATATGTTTTGTATACGAGAACACGTCATAATCAGTTCACGCGTCGTCGTGTTCCGGCTGAATTACAAAAAAAAAGCGGAGAAATTACGAGGAATTGAAAAGAAGAAAAATCAGAAAACGCTTGCGTCGAGTCTATATATATCGCGTGAACGGCGATAATATAATATTATGTATTGTTGGCACGACACGCAGCGTTTTACGCGTGATAATGCCGTTTTCCAAAGCGCCGCCGTCATGAAATGACGATGAAAAACGACGAAATGAAATAATAAAAACTTAAAACGACCGGCGGCGCCGACGTGTTAGGTTCGGATTGCGATACGCGCGGGCGACGACGACGACGCCGCAGCGGCGAGAATCGAAACGGATGTTTCAAAATCCGTCGAGAGTGCGGATTAATCGACTAATAACGCGGTGGCCGCGAAAGCTCGGGGTGGGGGCGGAGTGGAATCGTCTAAATATTTCGCAATATCGTCTATCACGGGCGTCCCCGGACATTTTTCTAGGGGGGGGGGGGCAAAATTAATTTTAAAAATAAATGAAGATTTTTTTAGACATTTTATACTTCAGTCTGTCTCGGAACACCAATACGCAGTACGCACAAATCAATATATTTTTTTTTCTACACGCCTACATATTACAATAATCTATATTTATTAAATTAGCGCTTTACAGATAATGTTTTGGAAAACAAATTTAAATTCTAGGGGGGGGGCAAGTGCCCCGTCTTGCCCCCCCCCCTGGGGACGCCATGTCGTCGATAAGAAAATGTCGGTTCGGTAAAAACGCCGATTTATATTATGTAGTTTGCAGACGATTCGTCGGCGCGCGAGTGCAGACGAATTTGCGAAATCCGGCGGCGGCGATAGAATAGCGTTTGAGGGCGCCTGAAAAACCGTACGTAATAGTTTTCGTCTGATCCCGAATACCTACGCGGAGGGCGAACGTATTGTTTGACTCGGGCGCGCCTTGTTGAAAGTCCCGGTCGCCGTCGGGCGAGGTAAGCAGCTCTCGGGCGCGCGAAAGAGTTTCCGCGCGCGTGTTTTTAAACGGTCGAAATACAATATACGTACGCGCGTACGTATGTGTATATATAGTCTTGTCGGCGAGACGACAGTGCGCGGCGAAACTTTTGATTTGATTTAACGCGGGCGAGACGGTAAACGCGATTGAGAACAACGTTGTTTTCGAACGGACGGCACGCTTTTCAAACGATATTAAGAAAGTTCACTATTCCCGTGGCGCGGTCGTATTATTATTATAAAAGCCGAGGAACGGACGGACGAGACGGATGTAAAATCGACAGATATACGGACCGATAGCCCGAGGGGGGGGAAAATAGTTTAAAACAAATGACTCGGCGGGGCCGGGGGAAACGCGAGCTTTACGTTTTAATTACGCGCGCGCGTGCGCGACCCGGGCCATACTAGAGAGGTACGAGGTATAGATACGAGATATAGAGGATAAAACCGTACCGATGCGTTTTCGACCGCCGCCGCCGCCGCCGCGGCCGTCATTTGCAGTATCGCGGCGAGCGGCGAAAACATATTTTGTCGGACGGACCTTCGGGCTGTTTCCGGTCGCTACACGAGGTTCAGTTCCTGGAAATCCGCGTGTGTTGTCATAACGTTTCGGCTCGCAATCGACTCGCTAGATACACCGTGTTTACGCGCTCGTTCTGACAAACGACAGACACAATAAGTACGCAATAATACGCGCTCGATATATCGGATTGAATATTCTCGTACGAGTTTCAACGACAAACAAACCAAGATGGAATAAAATATATTCTCCAAACGCATTTCACGTATTACCACTGGCGCGTATTTATTTAGTTCAATTACGTGTGCGGATAATCGGCGGCGGCGGCGGCGGTTATGGCGTTATTAACCGCGGTTCGTTCGGGCGGGTTATCGGAGTCGTCGAGACAAACTATATAGAGTGAATAGATTTCCGCCCGCAATATTGTCGTTTTATTATTATTATTATCGCGAATACAGAGCGAAATAATTACGGCCGTTACGACTGTCGTCTGGACGACCGTGACGAGAGCCGCTCGCATAATACCGACTAAAAGTAACCGACGACGACGGTGCAGATCCTGCGTATTTATTTTCGCGCGAGTACCTAATATAACCTATACGCGCGAATCCCAGCGGAGTAATTTCGGGGGGGGGGGAAGGCGACCTCACCGAGACTTTCTTAACGGTGTCGTTGCGACGACGACGGTACAACTAAAGAATAATATCGCCGTGCAGACAGGGGCGGATTTAAGGCACTGCGAACTATGCGGCCGCATAGGGCGGCAAAATTGTGTTAAAAATAATGAAAAATTATTTACGGTCAACTATGTCACAAGAAAGGACAAATTCCTTGGCCATACTAACTATAGAAAGTGATTTAACATCATCATTAGAGTATGAAGACATTATCGATGACTTCTCAAGAATTAAATCTAGAAAAAAAGCTATGTAAACTACAAAAATTAACTATGAATTCTAAATTTAAATATTAAAATTAAATTAAATGTATCAAATTATTTAATTTGTTTTGTTATATTCATTACATTATGTTTTTCTTATAAACGTTGTTACTAAAAAAAAAAAAAAAAAAATAGAAGACGTTATATTTGAATCGGAATTTTTTTTAGTCATCTTAAATGAAAAAATGAATTGATAAATAGATTTTGATAGGGGCGGCAAATTGTTAAATCCTCCCCTGCGTGCAGACGTGTATAATCCGAATCGGAGCGCGTTCGCGTTCGCGGTATCGGTTTCTTTTCGAAACTCGATCGAAAATTGATAAGATCACCGTCGTCGTCGCCGGACGCTTTGTACGTCCAGTAGTTCGCGTAATATATACGAACCGAGAACGATCGGATCGAACCGTCGTCGTCGTCGTTCGTGGACACATCACGCGCGTTTATGTCGATACACGTTTTTCAAACGAAAAATATTATAATAAAAATCCACCGACGACGACGACGACGACGACGTGGATATAACGTTTTTATATTATATATTATTCTCCTCTGTATCGCGATAGGTTATTATATGAAATTTCGTTTGTGGAAAAAAATAAAAATAAGTTTATGAAAATAAATTACTATATATGTATATATACTGTCGAATATTCGGGACGAGATATTTTCGCTGCGTCTTCAAAAATTCTATACTCGAATATACATTAGCGAATTCCGCCCCGCAGCTATTCCGCTCTCCGTCTCTCCGTCTCCCCCCCCCCCGGTCTTTGTATTCGCGCTCTCATCGACGACGGTGTTTCGAACTCGAACGTTATACACATCCGCCGATCGTCTACCGCAGTCGTACAATCGTTTTCGAGCCATTTGCAGCACGTCGTCGCGTCTCTCATATAATAATATGTATAACGACTTAATAATAATAATCGTAATCGTAATTTGTGAGCTCCAAACGTAAATCTGATTATTCACCGTCTCCGCGTCGGATACGGATTTTCCGCCGGGGCGGCGCACTGACGCGACGACTCTCGCGCGTTCTGAACAAATTATGAACTCGGGTTGCTAAACTTTCGACCCGATACGACGCGTGGTGTCATGTTTAAAGTGAAACAAGCGGCCAACAAAACTTACTGCGCGCGCGCGCGCCCGTCGTCGTGTTCCGGCGACCGATTTTCAGCAGGTCCTCAAAAATTATCATTTGCCCCTCCCACCCCCCCCCCTCGACAGAGGGCAGAGACGGACTGTGAGAATATATGACTGCGAATCGAATTCGTTGAAAATATATAAAAAAAAAAACAAACTCGAAATCGATATTATATTAATATATTGTATTATATTTCCGACGACTAATACTTTGAGAACCGTCTGGACGTGGAGACTACAGCGATATCGGGTATAGGCGAACGGTGGCGGCGTTTACCGAGAGCGGGTCGATCGATAAACTGTTTAACGCGTTTCCGATCGTATATACTTATATCGAGAAACTATATAGTAACGAATTACAGTCGCTAAAACGAATCACATTAGACATCGAGTAACGTTTTTTCGGCGAGAGTCGCCTGTTCGAGTCCGTGTGCTCGGGAAAAAAAACCTCGTCATCAATTATTTATGAACGAGAGAAAAAAATTATTTCCGTCGCCTTTTTTTTTTGTGTGTGTGTGTTTAGTGTCAAAAAAGATATTCGGTCGTTTTTAAAATCATCAAATCACAACGATCGTCGTTCAAATTTTAACGAGTATAAGCGCGACGCCTACACACACACACACATGGAGACACAAAGAGTACACGCCGCCGCGCCTTTTAAAACAACACCCCAAAAAATTGGTTTTTTTTCTCAACGATTATTGTCGTATCTATTTCGGAATATTTGGAAACTCGTTACTATAATAATAAGTTCATCTCATTCGGCTATTATCGATTAGGATTATCAATCTTTCGGTGACAAAAATGTTGTAGGGTTATTATCGGTTAGACATTATATGACGGCTCGTTTAATAACGTGTCATTAATTTGCATCAATTATCGATCTCTCTCTCTCTGTCTCTCTCTCGTCTCACGGCGATAAGCGTTAAAAAAACGTACCGTAATGCAATATGTGACATTCGGAAGTGTTCGTTGGACAAATAAGTATCGCGTCGAAAAACCCTTTGCGACAAATGATTTTTCGAGCACATCATACGCGTTTTTCGAACAAAAAATGTCTCAAACACAAGACTTACGAGAACTGCACGACCTTCGGACACGTTTTTATAACACTTCTAGAAAGAAAAAAAAGCACCTTCGAACGCGCATCATCCGGTCTAAAAACTATTTTAAATTCGACGCATTACGCGTGTAAAATAATGTTTTCGACAATATGTATCGAACATTTTTATCGGCACAATTTTTTAATAATAAAAAATTATAGGTCGAGTGGGTTTAATAATAGGTTCGTTGTATAAGATAAGCAATACGAAACGACGACGCCGAAATAAATAGTAAACGCGACACGAAACGTCGTCGTCGTATATCACTTAAACTCGTCGGAGGAGGAAAATCAAATTGAATTCAAAATTCGAGTGGTTCGACAAAAAAATATATAATATTATATCCAATTAATATGGGATACGACGAGTCGCAGACGTAATTCGGTCACGTAGCTCTTTACAAAACGTATGACTTAAATATTATCGCGGTACGACGCGTTTAAAACACGTTTTTAACGACGGTAAAAAAAAAAAAAAAGGGAAGAAGAAAACAGAACGATTTCTAGGTCGTTAAATCTAGGAAGTCTATAGTGGCGCGGCGGTCGATGGGAAATCGCACCCGAGCAGCTGATAAAACGTCGAGATTTTCGCGCGACACAAAGACGATACAAAAATACGAATCAAATCCGCGAGTTGGTTGGTCTCGTCGTGAGAAAATATCACCGAAATTCGCTCGACTGGCGACACTATTGATTCGCTGCGGAGGAAATACGAAAACGGCCGTTCGCTAAATATTCGTTCTCAACATTATGATGGTAATAATTAGGGCCCGGATTTAAATGCACTTAATACCATACACATATGCTCTAATAAATAGCCAAAAATGCCTTTAAAAAATGCATTTTACCACAAAAATGACCTTAAAAATGCCATATATTTTTTTTATACAAATTATAATTTATAAATGAGACATAATAATTATTTTTACATAATTATTTTATTAAAAAAAAACCTGAAAATTTGAAATATTGACTAAATAAAACCCGATAAACCTTCTTAAATATCAAGAAAATAATTTATCTCAAGATAATTTTTTGAATAGTCCAAGTTTTATATCTATATTGAATAAATATGCATTAAAAACCAACAAAATGACCCGATAATGCTAAAAATGCTCTAAAAATGAAAAAACGTCGAAATATGCAAAAAAAATGCAAAATAAAATTTGTAGCTTTCAAACCCTCGTTACATGAAACGAATTATGTACTTAGAAAGCATTGTGTATGATCAAGCAAAAAAATATGCACTTTGCATTGAAATCCGGGCCCTAGTAATAATTATTATAAATACGAAAATCGACGCGTTAATTTTCACGACTCGGCTAGCCAATTCCATGGAACAAAACTAGAGCACCGCGAACGAATAGCAAACGCGCATTGTATTGTTTGTTTTTCGGCAAAAATTCGACAATTTTAACGAGACCGCGCGGCGGGCACGCTGCTTTCGCGGAATTCGAAATAAACGCCAATATAAAACGACGTTATTTCAACGGCGGCGGCGGCAACAATAATTTATTATACATTGCATTTTAATGATGACGCGTATAAATATATAAGGGTGGTTTTTTTTTTTTTTTTACGTCGTCGTCGTCGGAAAAGTTTAAGTCCGCGCGCGCGCGTCAATAAATGTAATCACGCGAAACTTTAAATTGGAATTTTTATTGTCAAGTTTATTTTATTTAGACGTGATTATTCGCAAGTATTTCTCATCCGTATATATGTGTATACATTGTACGCGCGCACAATCTCGAGCCAATACGATAACTGTATTGGTTTAGTTTTCACGCGTAAAATATACACCACAACTATACGCGTCGATATACGTACACGCCGCCGGATTTAAACGGTATAAACCCGGATAATAATGGCGTATACAAATAAAAAATATATATATTTCTGAAAAATAAAATAAACAGACGACGCGTCTCGACAACTCTATTGAAATGTAGAAGAAAAAAAAAACCCCCCATAAATATTTCGCGCGCGCGCGCGTGTACGTAAAATATCACCGCGTAGGCGCACAGTGGTCGAAAAACTAATAAATAGGTGGCCAAAAATCATTGTTTTAAATTTTAGAAAACTTTAATTTTCAAAAAATACAATGTTCGTACACATCCTATCGTATTTAAAAATGTTTTTTTCCTTGACCAAACACTATAATTTAAGTACATAAAATGCCATATATAGCATAACACTATATAATGTTGACAAAACATCGATTGTGAATAGTCGAAATATAAGTTCTCTGTTAAATATGGTATTAAATTGAGTAATTATAAAATGTGATATATGAGTACATTATGAGATATATATAAAAGGTATATGTGTACCATATATTTGATAAAATATTATTGATAAATCTAAATTAAACTTATATGTCATTAAAAACGTAGATATTTAGTAAGGTTATATTCTTCGAGTTACACGATGAAAATTCTATCAGTTCGTTGGTAAAAAGTCCAGTGAACAATATTAAATAAAAATTAGCTGCGCTCATATTTGCCCCATTTTTTTTAACCGGTTATTTAAATTGCGTGTATACCATTTTTGGTATTATCTTTCTTTATAGTGAAATAATAATATATTTATTTTTAATCATGGCTTTATTGAATAAAATTACACGTGGAAATCTTCATGAATGTATACTCACAAATAGTACTATCCAGGAGAAAAAAAAATATTGCCTTGAATTATATTTTAAATGCTTTAAAAATCAACAAAGATGATAATGACATACAAAATGTGTTATTGAAGAGATTACGAGATGTTTGGCTATATATTATGGCATTTTATGTACTTAAATTAGTGTTTGGTCAAAAAAAAAACATTTTTAAATACGATAGGATGTGTACAAACATTTTATTTTTTTTGAAAATTAAAATTTTCTAATATTTAAAATAATGATTTTTGGCCACCTATTTTAGTTTTTCGACCACTGTGAGGCGTCGTCGCGCGCGGGACGAGGCCGTAAAACGATAATATTTATCGTCGTTAAATAGGCTGCGATCGGAACGAGACGCTAAAGCGACGGGAAACTATAGAGTAGTAGAAAAAGGTTTTTACGTCGTATAATATTATATATTGTAAATATAAGTAGAACCGCCCGGAACGGTAAAAAACGAACCGTTTACGAGGAAGACTTTTGAAATGTCGAAAACGATCCGCGTGATTGAACGGTAAACAATGAGTCGCGTGTTCGAAGCGTATTGAATACACGTTTCTCTTTTCTCTCTCTCACTCTATTCGATCCGCCGAAAAATTAATGCGCACCGGCAGGCGGCAGTCCGGGAGAGTGTTTGCGAAAAAATGTAATTATAAAAACGCGCGGTGTACAAATAGAGCGCGCAGGATCGTACGCGGCGAAACGTTTTCGCGCCGCGATTTTTCAATCCAATTAAAAAACGATCGCGAACGATACGCGAACCAAAGGCGTCGTCGACGCGAATCGATTGTTAGCTACGAGAGAAAGTTATAGATTTTATGAATTCGTCGACGACAACTAGCTGTAACTCGCGATAGGAGGAGACGGCCGCTTGTTCTTTCCGGTAAACCGAGAAACGATTAGAATATTCGTACCGACGACGAAAAGGCCGTTCGTCATCCGTAAAATGCGTTACAGAGGTCGTTCGATGTTTTAGTAAGGGAAATTTATTTTTACGACCGAGGTGCGGATTTTTAAGTGCGTCAGAATAGAAAAGGACGAGAGAGAGAGAGAGAGAGAGAGAGAGAGAGAGAGAAGAAAAACGTACCGCGGAAAAAAAAACAAAAACTCAATTCAAAGAACGGGAAATAAAATTTTAATTTTTTGTTTTAATTCTATGATATATGAAGCGAACGCGCGCGCGGTGCTCGAAAAACCATTGTTCTGGAGCTCCTACAAAGAAATTCAATTTGTATGTAAATCCAATCCCTTTACTTATTATATAACTCGTATATCAAAAACAATTATGCAAAAAAAAAGAGAAAAAAAGGATAAAAGGAAAAACGAAAGCCGACTACGTTTTCTCGTCGTCGATTATTTTGTAAAAGAAAATAGAACTCGATTTACTCTTTAATCTACAATTGTTATCGGATTACACTATATATATTGGATAGTAGTGAAAATTTCACAAAAACGTATTATAAAACGAAAACATAACGACAGAAATTAAATCCAGATGGAAGCGCCGAAATCGAGATATTTTCGACGACGATTTGAGAACAAGACCGAAACGGACGGGCTAAAGAAAGCCAACGATTAGAACCTAAAATAGTCTCGCGCGATCATATAACAGAAAGGGTGGAGGAAAATCCGATAAGTTTTCGAGGGATTTCGAAGCCGGCGATAATTTCTATTCTACTCGATAGAGACCGCAAACGCGTGCGAATCGTTACCACGCGAAAAAGTCGAATAGTTCTGCCCGTACGAATTTTCAGAACGAGAATTATCAAAACCGATACCGCGTATATTACGCGGAAGTTCCATTAATTCTGCGCGTAAATATCGTATTTATCGAAAATCAAACGAATGCGAAATGTCAAAACTCGAGCGCGTCAAAAGTTTATCAAAAACGTATACGTATGTAATATTTATCGGACTTTCTCCTGCAGAAATTCCAAGTACGATACACCGTCATCGCGCGTCACTTCCAAAGCTACCGTTTTAGAATTCAATGGATACACGCGTTCAAACAAAGTGCTCTCGTAATATCTCGCATGCGAGAAAAACAAAACGAAATTAAATTAAAAAACGCATACTCGAATCGTGTTCGGGGGCGTTTTGAAAAGAAGTTCGTCCGCGAGTGTCGCACAATTCGTTCGGTTGTGAAAACAGATTGGAATTCAAAACTTCAACGGACCTGCGCGACCTGACAGCGGCGCAGAGTCGGAAAAAAAAACATAGTTTATTTTCATCTCGTCCAGAATTGCACAACGTCAATTACGTATAACACGTGAGAAACTCGTGTGGTTTTATTAACAGATCGCGAGCAGTATTATGTAATATTTTAACGACGAGGACAATATGTTTATAGAAAATTTATATTTTACAAAGACGGCGATATTACGCGAGCGCGAAAACGTTCGTATACGTTTATCGTCTCGGCGGAACGATGAAATATAATTTTTCAAATTTCCAAACAAGACTTTAAAAACGAAACGCGCCGCGTTATTTACACGAATATGCGCCGACAACGACGTAATGTTATTGTTTTC
The DNA here is from genome assembly GCA_948098885.1 of Drepanosiphum platanoidis. Lineage (NCBI taxonomy): Eukaryota > Metazoa > Arthropoda > Insecta > Hemiptera > Aphididae > Drepanosiphum > Drepanosiphum platanoidis. Next base: position 1,793,035 of record OX402534.1, on the reverse strand, counting down.
GACGCTCCCCCGCGCTCGGTTAATTTCCATTGATTTCTGTTGACACGACGTCGCAGGCAGCATCAAGTCGGTCCGCGCGCGCGCGCGTGTTCGACGATTCCCGCGGATCCCGACATAATAATAATAAATATATAATATAAATTCGTGTGTAATATCTCGAGGTTAAATGTAATTTAAAATCAACACGCTCCGTTTATCGACTCTGTCTACGCAACGCGTATAATATTATTATCGTTATTACTGTGTTTACAATATAAATATGACCTTTTAGACTCTGAAACGACAACAACGAACAGTAGTTCTCGAGAGAAAAGTGTTTGATATGAGTACGAGATTTAATTTTTTTTTTTTTTTATATAAATCCGTCGATTGTGTACGCGCCGCCGCGGGGTGTTCCTCTTGCAGTTACGTTTTAATAAGCAACTACGTATATTATTGTGATGACGCGTATACTGTTTGAATAGTTAATCTATAATAATAATATCGGTGTAATTATTATTTATCGACGGCTATACGCGCGCGCGCGCGGTTACATACGTCGTTTACACTCGAGCTTAATCGACGCGGTCGAATCGGTATTTTAAGCTGGAAATGAAATAACAAACAATCGTTCGAGACCTTAGAACAAATATTGTACGTTCGGGCGAAATCCGCAGCAACAAGAGAGATGTCCTCTTTGATCTATATTATGTTGGCGATGAAATTCGTACGAGCTAATTAACATGTACGTTATGTACGTATATTGGGAACCCGATGATGTCGTTTTTTCAATATTGTTTTCGTATTTAAATGTTATCATTACGGTTTATCATATTATTATAATATCGAACGTATATTCAGAGCGCAAGGTATCGGCGGCGGGTTTGAAAACCACAGAAAATCTCAACGGAAATCGATGTTCACCTAAAGAACGTAACCGCGATTATGGACGGTTGGAGTCGTTTTCATGCGATCCAAAAATCAACGGCGCGCGTTTCTTACAGTTTTAATATTACGACAATACTCTAATAACCGCGATAATACACGCGTGTCGATGGGGGACGGAAATAAATAGAAAAACTACGATTTCCCCTCGACAATGAATTTGAACAATAGTAGCCGAAAAACTAGTTTTCTTCAACTGACGTTGAAACGAAACATGACGATGATAGTTATAATAATTGAAATAATTCATACTGCGATGATGTCAGATCGTAATAGCGATTAATAACGAATATTATTATTCAACGAATTAACATCCAGTCGACACGTCCGGAACAGCGTTCGGAGTTGTAAGTCGTATTTTCAGCGCCGGAGCGAGAAATGGAAAACGTCATCGCGCGCGTCACGTTTCGTTCGCAGACGAACAACAACGGTTATCGTTTAGCTTGTTCGGATAAACAATAAAATGATCCAGATCGTTTTTAAGTATATTATATTAATTTTTAAGGGGCCGGAAAATAATCGCGAGTCCTACAAACGTACGCGCTCTGTAAACCGGAGCATAATATTGTTAATGGTTAAAAAATATAAAATGTACTGATCGAGACGACAATAATTAGAAGACATTAGAAGCAGAACAAAAAAAAACATTAATAAATCAAAATAAATACGTTTAAAGGGAAAAATACTCGTATAGTAGTAAATGTATTAAAATTTGAAAAAACAAAATAAAAAATATGTCTTGCCCGGAGTATTATGTAAAAGAATAGAAAAGTGTTTGAATATTTACGACCGAATCGAAATTCATCGTCGTCGGGTAGAAGAAAAAGCGTTATTTTAAATATAAAATGTCACACAGCGTTCGTGTTATATCGAACTCCCCCGAAACGGCTCGACCGATTTTCATGAAATTTTTTGTACTCGGTAGCTCTGAGAATAGGACTATTTTTTAAACCCCCGGGAGTAAAAGGTGGCCAACCACAAATATTTTTAAAAAATTCAACGTTTTATACGTAACCGTAGTAACCAATGTCATAAACAATTTTTGCGAATCGTTTTCAATTGAAAAATATATACGCGTTTCATAATAATCGTGAAATTCGGGTAAACTAATGAAAAAAAAGAATATTATCAATATCATGTTTTTCATTATCGAGTACTTCGATTTGTCATGTTTAAAGCGATTTAAAGTTTATAATAGAAAATTATAAATGGCAAAACACAACGTTTGCGGTGGGACAGCTAGTATATTATAATAATATTTCGTTATTATTTACGAGTATCAACCATTAAATATAATAATTACTTTGTTTATTTATTTTATATTTTTTATTTTTGAAAAAATACCGATTATCGCCTTGACCGGATGAATTTTTTTAACGCCCGTCATCTGTTATCCTATATCTAGATAGTTTTAAAGTCGTCCCCGCCGCCGTCGGATCGACCGCGGAGAGACGTCGTCGTCGTCGCCGCGTCCGCGACGACACACGTAGTCGAAAACTTTATACTTTTAACGTCTTCGCGCGCGCGACCGCCGTCTGGTCACTTTCGCGGCGAGTTCGAACGCACAATCAACCGCTATTTGTTCGGCGCCATCGCAGCGCCGCTGCCCGTATACGTGAGGACGCGACCGCGCACGTGTGTGGCGGCGATGCGGTCGGAGAAATTCGTCGAAACGTAGACGTTTCCTCCGCGCCGAGACGTATACGCGCAAAGTGGCGAAAACAGCGCGTTTTTCCCTTTTCCCGAGAGCCCAACTACTAAAAATGATAATTTCGAATTTGAGACACGCGCGGGTCATCGTACCGACGGCGGCGGCGGCGGCGACCTTTTTGATTTCCATAGGAGAGCAGCGGAACGAATAATAGTTTTACGACGTTCGATTTTATAGACTCGAGGGAAAATCCGTCGGACCGCGACGTTTTGTTTTTAAATCAGAAATCGTTGTTTTTTAGATTCAAGCAAATTAGTTCGAAACGTATAGAAAAACCGATTCACCGATATCAACCTAACGAGCATCTCGCGTCCGACATTTTTTTTTCATCTCCGGACCTATCCTTTTTTTTTTCCGCGCGTTTCCAAAGGTTACAAATATTTACGGTTTATTTTTTTGTTTTTTTTTATCAACGACGTTTGATTAGTGTTTATTTTTCCGATAGTTTTCGCAAGTCAAACGCTACGGTTTTTTTTCCCCGTTCTCTACGAATCCCCGACGTTTATCGAATTAATCGGAAGATCGGAAGAACCGAGATGAAACGACTTGCCTAGGACTTGATTTTAATTAACGATTTATCTGTTTCGAAAAAATCGAAACGGGACGCGCATAGGTCGCATAGGGTAAACGGACGAAAAGTTTGATTTTTATATTCGAATATAGAATGCCTCGACTCAATACGCGCGACCGTCGACATAGTACGACATAGTCACCGAAATCGTTATTCAGCGGGAAATTTTTTTAATACGATATTTACTTTCGTAAATTAATTAATTTCTATAATTAAAAACAAGGCGTCTCACATTAGAACTAAACGCGTAATCGAATAAAACATCCGCGCGCGGCTTATACGTACATATTATTTACCATATTTTTATATTCCGCGTAGAGGATCCATCGATAATCGCTCGCGATTCTGTTGCGTATATTTATCAATAAAACAACTCACCTGAAATCAAAAAAAAAAACACGGGAATTAAGTAACAATCGATCGAAATAGCGAAATAAACAGGTAAAATATTACTCGATTACGTGCGCGGTATATACGCAATACAATAATATACGTAATGTAACTTTCGTTCGGTTTAGTATTTTGAAGTTTTCATAATATAAAAACGGCCACACCCTCGCACTTTGTTGTTGTGAAACGGCCGTTTTATGATTTTAGTTTTTTTTTTTTTTTTATCCTTAATCCGCGTTACACGGGGTATGTAATTATAATTATATATTTATTTCATTGAAAACGTTGAATATCGAAACGAAATAACTTTACATTAACAACTTTGAAAAATTGTTTGAAATTTAACGACGTAATCAGATTAAAAGTTTTTAAGCTCTTACGTTTTTCGAAACACAGTGTTTACAAAATTCCAAGTATTGCCCGTTTGATGATTTCGACCTGGTTACGATTAAAACCCGTTTAAAAAATATGTTTTGCTTTGTTGTTGTAAAAAAATAATAAATAAATAAAAATGAAATAGGGTAACAAATGGAGAGTGCTACTAATGGGTGGCTGCTTTCGCTGCTTTCCTCGAAAAATTTTTTTTCACGTATTATGTACAAAGTATTAGGGTTGTAATGTATTTTATTTATTTATTTTCTCTTTTAATATTTTGTAATTTTAGTATTGTACATAACTGTCTAGATCACATCTACCTATTGTGCCTAAGGGGTATAGATTGTAGATTCCAATTAAAAATAAAAAAAAATAAAAAACTTTGTTGTTGTGCAGGTTTTTTTACTCGGCGCAAAAGCGTAAAAAATTATCATGCAAAAAAAAGGAAACTTTCGAATGCGGGGGGCTACGATTAAGTCATTGCGATGGTTATAGGACCTCCGGAGACGCGCCTACGCTTCGACAATAGATAAGCCTGATCTGTCGGGGTTTAAAATGTTCCATAATATACCGCGTGTACATTTGGGCCACTCGTCCGGTGGAAATCGTCTGGCAGACGGGTTATTTTTTTACACCCCTCGTCGTCGTCGAACGTTGCGACGACGACGGAATCGCATCGGCTGTCAGTTATTATCCGCAACGCTTACACGGCATAACAAGACGGGGCGTTTTCGATCCGCGGAGATCGAACGACACGATAATGGTATTATTTTTCCGCGCCGCAAGTGGTGGTTTTGTGAGAAAACACTAAGCCAATCGTTAAAATCGACGCGAGAACCGAACACGCGCGCCGATTAACTCCTCTGTTAACTATAGTGAAACTACTGGTAAAGCGAAACGCGTAAAAAGTAAAACTGTAGTAAAACACGTGCAAAAAAATTCCACGTCGAAGATATAATATAATAATATAGTGAAATCGAAAACCTAACGCGGGGTGTTGTAATCGGCTCGCGTTTTCGCCTCTACTCGGACGCGAATAAATTACCGAACGTTTTATCGGACGCGCGCGTGCACACCACCGGAAAGTCGTTTTTCCGAAGAAAATCAATCAGACATTTCCTCGAGAATTCGATAATATAACAAATATCAACGCGGCCAATTAACACTAGGCAGACACTATATTCCTACGCCGCCGCCGCACAGTGGTCCAGAATGCATGTTTAGCGGGGCGAAATTAAAAAAAAAAATGTCGTATTATTATAGATATCAGATCATAAACTGGTTGTCTACAACATACTGATTACAAATATGACATTTTATGTACCTATATCAACGTAATTACCGATAAGAAATGCAATTGTGTAAGTATATGCTTGTACGACGTTCATTTCTCGCGTAAACAGCGACAAATGAAATAAATTTTTTTTCACATATTGTTGTAATTTTTTTTAATTTTTAAAATTGATTTTCAACTAACATGGACATGGAGATTGAAGGTAATTTAATCAAATTTAAAAATCGATACTCTTACCTATATTTATTTTCATTGTAATGTATAACTATGGTATAATTGTTGATTTCGGAACTTCAATAGGGTATAAATAAAATCCGCCCAATTTCGCCTTTAAGTGAGCTATTGTAGGTTATAGTGCAAGTTCTCAGCTTTTCAACCATGTATAATTTGTCTGCCTTTAGCTGCCTTTGAGTGTTTTATAAATTAATTTCTACAAATTTAATATAATATTTCAGAGAACGTTATTGAAGACATATTGACACACCGATTACAGTTTAATGAACTAAGAAGTAAAAGTAACTTATTTCCTCAGAGTTAAATCCAAAAAACATTTAATAAACTTTATTGTTAACAAATATGGTAACGAAAGTTGGGATACCGGCTATATTTATCAAATTGAAAATCAAATTCATAATTTTTCACGAAATTTAGCTAAAAAATGGGCATCATGCAATCGCACCTTTAATATTTTCACTATAAAATATGAAGGTTGACTAGACACAGAATTTACTTTTCCTTTAATTGCTGTCAAGCCTGATAAAAAAAAACCTGGTAGGCCTCCAAAAGAATTTTTGGAACAGTGAGTATGGTTAATCGCGAATACGGATAATCAAAACACGATTAATGGAGGTTCCACTGTATAATATTTTTATATATAATTCATATTTTATTTGTTATTAATTATTGGCAATTTACTACAGTAGAAAAAAAATATTAGCTATTATCAAGGTATGAAAATTAAAATTTTAGATATTTATTAGAGGTTTATTTTAAAATTGATATCAAATTTTTGTTCAGATTTGTATAAAACTAAAAAACAACCCCTTAAAACCCTCTTACCATATTTTATCGGCTCCTAACTTTGAATTTAAGGGATTGAATAAGGTTTAATATCATTTTTAAAATCAGCTCTCCTTAATCTATGTCAAAAATATTCAAAATATTATTTTTACAAAATTGAAATAAATACCCCCTTCCCCCTCCCCCCCGGTAACTCTCTAAATAATGGGTTAATTTAAAAAAAAAAGTTAAATTTGGATTTAGTGACCTTTTAAACATATAATGTGACCTATCACACAGTTTTCTAACCAAAAATGTATACGGTATTAATTTCGCCCCGCTAAACATGCATTCTGGACCACTGTGCGCCGCCGCGTCTCATTTATCAGCTCATTCCCCCGAAAATCATATTTCACGAGCCGCAAACGTGTAAAAATCGCCGCGCCGCCGCTACGATGCCGCCAGATTAGCGTCCATAAGTGACCGTAATGTCGACGATATAGCATTTCGCATCCGACGGGAATATAATATAGTATGCCATCAGCGTGACTCGGCCGTATAGGTAGTATTACAAGGGCGGGGGGAAAACTCTGGAGCGCGCGCGCGCGTTCGAAAACGCCGAGATAGTAATATTTTTAAAAACGTTATTATTAATAAAAGACGATTACGGGGAAAATCTGGACGCGCGATATAAACGCGGCGACGACCGGCCACTCGGGGGCGGCGGCGAGGCGAAATAAATCGACGCGATTATCATTATATATTATATTAGACAGACACTCGTTTACGCGGACCGCCAGAAGCGGACGTATTAAATTATATATCAGCTCGTTGTTATTATAATAATATATCGCGTACGCGACGGTAATGGGCAATCCGGGGTTTTCATTTTTCTCGCGATCGACGGAATATAAAAAAAACACGAGATCGGTTACATAATAATAATATATACGTTATTATAACCGAGTCGCGCGCGTCGTAAATCGTATTATTTTTTCCCCCTCTCTACGACTTTTATCGCCCGGTCGTTGGCCACGTGCGCATTTACACGCCGCACACATATTATTGCTGGCTGCACGTGGTCGTCGCATGCTAAATCGCAGTTTTCCAGCAGCCGTCTCTTATCCGATCGCACGTTATTATCGCCGCCCGGCGGCGTTTATATTTCCCACGCCTTTCGCCGTATTTTAATATTATTTAACGCGGCAAATAATACTGGTGAACCATGTTCGGGACGCGCCGAAAATCGCACCGATTCTCAAACGAGAAACGATATTTATACCGTCAGAGAGAGCAGATAGGAGTATTTCGTCCGAGTCTATCGATCGCGCGCCGAATATTCCGCAAGGATTCGACATAGTTGGAAAACGATTGAGAAAAAAAATTTTCGAGTTTTTGATTATAATACGTTACACGTCGATCTACGACCAGCGGTTCCCGTATTAGCGGTCAGATATTAACCTGATTACCCCTCCCACCCATAAAAAAAAATCGAGTAAAAAATTAACGAAAACAAAATATTATGATTATATATTTAGAATTTATTTTTCAAACAAAAAAAAAAAATAAATAGTTTAAAACCCCCAGGTTGGGAACCGCTGATATACACCGACACCGCGCAGTTCTACTGTGACAGACTGCAGTTTTGTTCGTTGAAAATAACAAAAACGATCGACTACACTGGATGGCGAAAACGGTTTTCGGACGACGACGGGGATAAAATACCGATGACGATCGTCGTGAGTCACATTATTGTTATTATTATTTAATCGAACGAGCGAGACCGTTTGAAATTCGCAACGACGCGAATTAGCAGACTCGAAATCCGCCAAGAAAAACACCGCGTGGCGATAAGCGGATCACGCGTGCATGGTATAAAAAAAAGAAAAAAACTACTCCGACTGCGCGGTATTTAGGGACTTTTTTTTTTTTTTTAAATTACGTTCAATCCGTTTTTTTTATAATTACCTAGCGACTTTATTTCGTTTCACATTCGTTTGACTACAGTTTACGTATCAAACGATACGCGCAATAACGGTCACGTTTGATCCGCGCGCGATCGAAATTAAAAAAATCAAAAAAAAAAAAAAAAAAAAAACCAGAGTCAATCGGAAGAGTAATATTTTGTGTGACATACGCGTGGAAAAAAAAAATAAAACGCGTCACTGCTCTGGCGGAAGTTCAACGATTGGTGCGCGGATGGGGGTGGATAATTCTTAGAAAAACCGTGTGATGTCGTTTGATTATTATTTTTAATAATTAAAAGTAAATATTATAAAAAAAACCGATAAAAATACGATAAACTATTTTTAGAATATAAAATCTACGCTCTTTTTTTTTGCCGTCTGGATTTTACGTCGAAATATTGTAATCGCGGATATTTTATACGACGAGAGAAAACGAATATTCTTACCTTACGACGACGACGACACGAATCGATCGGGAAGAAAAAAAAACAAATACGGGCCGCTGTAATTTTGGGATTTGCCGGCCGTACGACGACGCGTACGATCGCATAAATAACGCCGCGCGTCCGGACGCGAATATTTCGCTGGCAATAATAACGGTATAATTTAGTACGCACGTCGGTAGATAAATATAACGCGCGCCGCGTACAATTTAACTCGACGTTTTGACGGGGACGCGCGCGTGTCGCACGAGCGACACATGAATAATGTCCGACGGAATCGGTCACAGTAAACGATTTAATTACGAAATATTATACGCGACGCGGCTCTGCCGGAGGGATAATAAAATAGTTTCGGTCGATTCGTTTCGATTGCGCCGACGACGACGGTCGCGCGATATTTACGATCTCGCGTCGTCGTCCACCCTCTCTCGGCGACGGCGGCAGATAGATCGATACAGGGAAATCCTGTACGATAATGTAAGGAAGGATTGATAAAAAACTACGAATTCTCATACGTCGCGCGTCGCGACGGTCACGATAAACGACCGAAACCGATAATTTTTACTTGGAAAAAAAAGAAAAGAAAGCATATTATACCTGATGACTCTCGTACGGCGGGGTCCTCGGGCGACGTGTTCTTACTGAGTTCCTTGAAAATCTGATGTTGTTTTCTTTTTCCGAAACGTACGAGAAAATTACTTTAAAAAACGAACGAACAAACGAACGACGGCGAACGAATTAACGAAATGTTTTTTATACGACGGTCCGAACACTACTGAAACTGGTTCGTCGCGTTCGATTTCGCTTCAACAGCGCACGCCCCGCCTATATCGTCTCGATAGACGATGGGCGTGGCGACGCGAAAACGGCCCAATTAAAATCGTATTTATTTTTTTTTTTTTTAATTCAAATTGAACTTTGAACGCCACCTCCTGTCGCTACCGTTGTAACGGATCGGAAAACGTTTTCGTTTCCACGTCGTTCCCATAAAACTGCCCCCTTGATTATGAAAACCACCCCTAAAAATATTATGTCATCTGCACAGTCGTGATGTGGACGAGAGACGATATCTCGTGAGTCGACTGCATAGACGGCCGAAATTTCCACCCCCGCCCTTAATTTAAAAAATTTGAAAGAAAAAAAACCCGATCATATTGTAACGTCTCTCGAAAACGACGATTACACGACGACGTACGACCGACATTACCGGACGGGGAAAAATTAACGCCCGCGTCACCGCGTTATTAATAGCTCACGATACGGACGGACGCGGTGTCGTAAATAATATTATTATATCGTTCTTGGAAACGCGATTTTCCCGCCGCGGACAATACACTCGGACCGACCGACACCCGCCGTTATAGGTGTGTATCGTCGACAAAGACGATGTATTGTAAAGGCTACTACTATTACGTGACGTGCGAGGAGAACCTTCCGCGCCGACTTCGAAAAACTAGGCCACGGTATTGTTCCGTCGTGGCCCAGCCGTCGAAAACGTATTATTTGTCGCGCGACGACCGCGATCGGATCGCCGCGCGCATTAATCGTTTCCGGGGATCCGACCGAGACCCGGATTTCGACGTTGTCACAAAACGCGCGCAACCGAAAATGTATCGTCTTTGTGATGTAAAATCAGTTGTCGAAAAAAAAAATCGGCGGGCGAGGTAAACAGCGCAGGACGAACGGATCTAAAAGTCACGACGACGACGCCCGTCTGCGATACACCTAGCGCGCGGTCTCCGCGACAGTCGTCGGACCCAAAATCAAACACTCGAAATACGGATCGGTTTGGCCGTCGAAAAAGTCCGAAAACTTTTATATCGTACACACCTATACTTATAATATGTATCGACGCGCGTAAAACGTTTTTTTGAACATTTTTTTCGCGTACGAAATCGACAAACGCGTTTCGTGAAATCCAAAAGCCGTACAAAGTCAAAACGCGAAATAATAAAAGTTTCGTTTTAATCTCATTACGCGTATACGAATTAAATTTTGTAATTGGAAAGCATTGTTCTGGTGCACCCAAAGGAAAACGCATTTTGCATTCGAATACGGGCTCGCTCCGGCGGCGGCGATATGACGCTCGGCGTAATGTAATAATAATATACGCCCGTAGGCGAAGAAAAATCTCTAGAAATATTTTCAAAAAAAATTAAAAATGTCACATGTACGCGGCAGCGATAACAACCGACGGCGATTGACTGGAAACGATAAACATGTTTATGAAATTAGCTCGAATTTCCAGGGCAACTCGCGGGGAGGTTCGAACAAACAAGCCATGTTCAATACGTATCGTTGTGTTACGAAAACGGTATTATTTGCGTTCGACGATCGATATAATTTAATATTCGATATTTGAGTCCACGCGTCGTTGTTTTAGAGACGGAGCAAGGGTTGCCACCTCTCCGGGTTTAAATATAAATCTACGGGTTCAGTGAATTATTCTCCGGGTCGTCATAACATTACGACGTATTTTTATATAATTTTAAATAGTTTGTCAATAAGTAGCAAGAACATTGATTTTCTCACGCCAAAAGATAAGATAAGATACGATTTATAGTCTTATATAGACTCGTTTCTATTATTATGCCTTATACATTCAATTTATACCACTAATAAATAGTAATAAAGTAATAACACGATAATAAGAATAATAAGATTATGAACTACGGTTTATAAATCTACAATTACGATTTTACGAATCAGTTTCAACCTCACAGTCGAGTGTGTTTGATCGAATCCGAATATCTGCGATTATACTATATACTGGTATATACTGCAGGCTGATGACCTTTTTTTTTTTTGCTTATCGGCCTGTCTCCGGGGCTGCTATCTTTCAAAGGTGGCAACCCTAGACGGAGCACGTGTCCGGCCGTTCTCGGCGTTGCGATAATAGAAAAAACCAAAGGACGCGCGCGCCTAGTAATCGTTGACTTACTATTTATTTCCATACAGTACGGTAGTTCGGTGGCGCCGACGCGAGTTTGAATAAAAAACGCTTTGTCGTCTTGCAGCGGCGATTCGATCGGCCGCGGGATTATCATGTTATCGCGGCGTTATTTTTTTTCCGGTGGTTTCGAGCGCAACGGGTTATATCGCACGGTGACACGGCGTATAATAATCCGTGTGTAGACCACGCACGCATACGAGTGCAGGTGGCCGCGGGGGACCCGATAAATCATCAGACCGCGCGGGGTAACAATTGATTCGGAATTTATTGCCGGAGTAAAATATGTACGCCGCCGTGCGCCCGCGGGGTCCCGAACTCGCGCGCGCCGAGAGCATACAAGCCGTTCTGGATGTAAATATTATTATACGAATAAAATAACGACCCGCGCGGTATTAATTATTATAATATAACGCGCAGTAGTCGCGGCCGACGGACGAGCGACGGGTGTATTTTGTTTTTTATAGAAATTTATCGGAAAATCAACCGTGAAATCGATACGATGACGACTCGCGTCGACGAGCAATATTACGCCCGCGGGACGTATCGACTCTGAGTACGTACTTCGGCCGAGAGATAAGAGCAGTTGTCGTATGGAGAAATTGATTTTTTTTCGGTTGACAGTGTGCCTCTACTATATAGCGAGTTCTCGTAGCGTTTTTAATTTTTACATAACGATAGAGACAAAGTGACGAGACCGCGCGGAGCAAACACGATTCGAGGGGGAGAGGGACACTACTGTCCGTGGGATAGGTGTTATTGTCGATGCTCGGAGGGACGTTTTATTGAATTTTCCAATTATAAATATACTACACGTGTCGTATTCCCGCGGCGGAAATAAATGTTTAAAATTAAAACTCTCTCGCTCTGAAATAAACACTCGTTTTTCCTAGTAGTCGATTTTTTTGTTTCGTCCGTTTATTTTTTTTCCTCTATCGATTTACCAACTATACCTACCGGCGGCGGCGGCTGAAATGTACGCGAGCGATTATATACGTATGTTTTAAACTTTTCGTTCGCGCGCGACGACCGTTGTTCGCCGAATAATGTTCATGACACGGAACGAACTAATTATTTCCATTATTTATATATATTACAATATGATGACCTATAGGTATGAGAATTCGTAGTTTTCGAGAGTATAACGTCGTCGAGGGGCCGTATAATAAATGTGGTATTATCGCGAGGCCTCTCGGACACCGTTCTACCACACTACTCGTCGAATGGAAACCGAACGCTCGTGCGACGACGACGTACAAATAGAAAAAAAAGTGACAACGGGCACGGTGAAAAGACGAGACCGCGCAGAGTGTTGGTAGATAACACTCGTCTCGTACGGTATAAAACGGGCCTCGCGCGTTCCAGACACGAGAGAATCGACAGAGAAAACACGTAAAATATTATCCCTGCCCACCTCCCCAAGAGCGTACGCAGCCGCGCACGCGAAATATGCCGGGAGCTTATATTGCGAGCTGTATACAAACAACAAACGGCGCGGCGGCGCGGCGTCCGTTATAAATAATACGATATTTAATGGTTCACGTCTCGAACAACTGGTGACGACACGCGCATCCTACGCATCGCGTATGATGGAAGATCTCCGAAAGAAACTAGACAATGGCGGAGAAATAGAGAGAGAGAGAGAGAGTGGAAAAAACATTATCGGATTGATACGAAAACGTGTGTGAACGACGCCCCCGCACGCACGACCCGCCGCGCCGCAGCCGGTGCCGTCGGGGCTCGTTACCGTCATTGTTCGTCCGTCGTCGTCGGCGTATTAATTATCGCGATACGAGCAGGGCCGTTTAGACCGCGACCTACGTCGGCGATTATTTCGTAAACGTCTTTTCTGCGAGCAGACGAGACAACACGTGTTGTCGGAGCGGTTAGCCCGAAAAAAAAACCAAACAAAACGTCACCGGGGAGAGTGAGAAATCGCGACAAGAATCGAACACTTCGACGATATCGATAGAGGAGAAAAACACTCGGATCGATCGATATTCGTCCCGCTGTTAACACAGTATATTCTCCGGTACGGGTCGTCGTCAAACTGAAAAAAATAAAAACAGGTACGCGCGCGCGCCTTCGATAATTTAACGTACGCTCCGCCCGCGCCAGCTACTCTCACAATCGTCGTAACCTACTTTTGTATAGAAATAATAAACAATGTGCAGCTTTTGCGAAAAATCAAACGCGCGTTGTCCACGTGGCGCACGTTAACCCGAAATGTTATTTCTGTACGCGCGAGTTTATATTGTGAAATTTCCCGTCAATTCGGTTAACCGTCCCGAGTGCTGGTCCCGACACGGTTGCGGTCTGTGCAATCGATGATGTAGTTCTACTGTATCGCGGAAACATAATACTCGTATACTCGTATAAACGAGGAGACGCCTGAAATTTGTTTTACATAATATTACGTATTAAAAAATATAATGAATAAACAAATTTACGTTTCGTTATTTCTCCTCCCCCCCCCCTCCTCAAGCAATTGAAATTGATTTTTCGGTATTTTTACTTTTAGTTATAATCGATCGTGAGAGTACTTAATATTTTCGTCGTCGTTTTCGAATGGGACGATTTCACGATGCTAAAAATAAAGCTTTTTTTCTATAACTACTATATTATATTTCAATACGTGCGCGCACTATAGGCTCTCGAGCAGAGATAGAATTTTAATGAACCTATTTTGTAGGTCAATACACGAAAACGCGCTAAAAAAAACACAGACAAACCCGAACGAAAAATCTACTTGAATCGAGTGAAAAAGAAAAAAATTAATTCATTTTTTAAATTATCATCATTTCCGATACGCGCGTATCGTATGAAACAAAAAAAAACTACCATTTTACCACGTGGATTCGTCGTTTGTTCGACATTTAAACCTTATATCCCGAATAAACCGGCGATTAATTATTATAATACTGCTTTTTCACACACTCGCGGTGGACTGTAGTGGGTAATTAATAGTGGTAAAAAAAATGAAAAATGCATTTTTAACGCGCGAAAAAATTCCAAATAAAAAATACAGATTCTAAATCGTCAAGTAACGAAACGGTTTTGTACTTCTGTTTACAGAGAAAGCAAAAAAAAGAAAAAAAAATGCGTCAAAATCGTATCTCTATACTCGTGAGACGTTTGTGTCGCAGTGACGTCGGGAAGTGCCAAAAACGGCAAAACTCGCGCGCGATAACACTACATAATAACGCGGCCGACAACGCCACGTCGTCGTTTTCTTTTATATAAAAAAAAAAATAGAAAATAAACAATTGCGCGCGCTCGTTCGTACGGTTCCGAGTGTTTTCGACCTTTGCCGTTTACGCATTGTAATAATATTATGTCGATAAATACACTCTCGTCCGCGAGAAATCGGAAACCGCACGCGCACTCTATACTTTTCGCGGTAATCGGACTATTGTTCTTTCACAAAAAAACGTAAAATATTTATAATTGAAAAAAAAAAAAAACGACGTAAACCCGGCGGCGCGGCGCGCCATACGATACGATATAACGTCCTTTCGAGGAAAGAGTCACAGTAATAATTATAGAATATATAGAACAGTGATAAAATATTAAATTTTAAAATGTTATCGATTATTAATTATCCGAAACCTAGACTCGAACGGCAAAGTTTAATTTGGCTCTTAATTTTATTTTTTTTTCATTTTTACAAGAAATATACAATCTGTACCCTTGGGCACAATAACAATATGTGATATATTATATTTTTACATGAAAGCGTGAGGGGAGAAGCCAACCGGTGAAGGCACTCACATTTGTTTTTTTGTTTTTTTTTTAAACTAATAATTAGAGCTAGGATTTTGGTGACTTTTGCATTTTTTTTCATTAAGTGCTTTACAATTCTAAACAAAACCTAAATTTGTTTCGTGATATAACAATGTAGAATATGTAATTTTTATTTTGCATTTTTTTTGCATTTTTAAGGTCATTTTTACGTAATATTACGAATATTACGTTCATTTTGTGTATTTTAACTAATTTTTGTTTATTTTAAGCATTTTTAAGTTCATTTTTTAGAGGTTTTAGGTCATTTTTGCATTTTTTTCAGTGCATTTTTGTGTATTTTTTAGGTCATTAAAATCTTAGCTCTACTAATAATAATAATAATGATAATGATTTATAATTTAAGTTAATTTTTTTTTTTTATTATTATTCGTTTAGTAAATCACGACACCGATTTCTTTTAAGTCTTCTTGAGGGATTGCCCGGAATTGTAAGAGAGGCTAGATCTGATATAAGGAGATTTGGGTGATGTGGAATTTTTTTTATGGAATTTACTATAATAAGTTATCGCTTCAGCGTGGACTGTTTTAATTTTTAGATCTGAATGTAGGGTGTAGTTGGAGACATATGGTGGGGCGTTAGTGATTATTCTTAATATTTTGTTTTGACTGGTCTGAATTGTATTTATATTGGTTATTTTTGCATTGCCCCACGGTTGAATTTCGCTCTAAAAATTTCAAGTCAAAAGCAACACTGTCGCGTTCTCTTGACGTACGACTATAAAGGCTCGTCGAAACTGATGAAGATTGCAGGGGCGTATATATGGGGGGGGCCGATGGGGCCCGGCCCCCCCCCCGAAATGAAAAACAAAATTATTAAAACATTTTATTTTGGACATGAATAAAATAACTTATGGCTGAGGAGTAATTCCGAAAATTTGTTATGACACCGATTATTATCATATCGTCGGGAACGAACCTCGTATACCTCGTATTTAAAATGTATAATATTCGTTTATTATTGTAAGAAAATATTATGTTATTAATTTTGAGTGACTGTAGTAAAAAAAATTGTTTACTGCAATGAAGAGTTTTTATAAATTTTTTACATTACATTTCATAAAAAATAAAAAATGAGTTTATTTTTTCACTGGTGAAGTAGTAATGATGATAGTCCAAATAGTCCAAAGGTCTTTTTAGCGTTTAAGCAATATTCGTCATTGTGCCTCCTCCGTCATTTCTCCCTAAACTCTAAATACATAATCGGCCCCCTCCGAAATTAAATCCTATATACGCCACTCGAAGATTGAGAGTGTAAAGGTAGTCGTTTTAATCTCGCGGCGTCACCGGAGAATCGCGTTTTTTGCACGTACCCATATTACGATATTATTACTAATAATATTCGATAGATTCCATCGGCGAAATACGACGGCAAAGTTCGCGCGGCGATCGTTTTCCGCGAACACATATAAATATATTTTAAGTTTTTTTTTTTTTTTTTTTTCTCTCATTTTTTTCACTCGCTCGATTGCGCCCCCTCGACGACAAACTCGAACGGGTCGGTGCTCGAGAATACCGCGGCCCGTAAAAGTAACATATAAACCCGTAGGTTTCCGAGAAGTAATTTAAAACCCTTTTGCAAAACTTAAACATCAGAAAAATCTACTTACGTAACTACGAAACTTTTATATTTAATATCGGAACGTTTTTAATTCGTTTTACTTTTTCATAATAATAATAATAATAATAATAATATACTCGTACTCGCACGGCGATATTATTATTATTATTATTATTATTTCATGTTTTATTATTATTACTATTTTTTTTTTCCCAAGATGAAAAATAATTATTAATAAAAACTATAATATTTGTTTTGGGTAAACGCGCGCGCGTACACGTTGCGACTTCGACGGGCAACTATAATATAATGATACTTCAAATAATAATCAAACTCGCGAAACTTTTTAAGCTTTTCCGGCAAGATATTATTATTATAGCCGGTCGTTCTCTCGTCGTACTGCGCGAGCTCGTTGCAGCAATTAAAAGGCGTCAAGTTCTTTAAAATGAATTACCTAAACTATATTATAATATTGTTTAATTAAACTTTTTTTTTTTTTAGTACCTTATTTAACTCGAAACAACAGTATAATAAAATCTGAAAATTAATTTTAATAATCGAGTTAAAAAAAAAAAAAAAAAAAACTATGTACACATTGAAATATATTTTTATACGTATAAGAATTTCTCGTGCAAATTTTCACACTCGTCGTTTTTTTTATCGTATTTTTATAAAAAGTTTAAATTTACACGGTTAGTTATTCACAGTGTGTATGCGTTTTGTCGAGTTTTATAAGCGCAAAAACTAATCACCAGTTCGTAGGTGTAAGTGAATTAGAAATTAAGTAATAATAAAATATTGATTTTTTTTTTTTTATCTACACGTGTATTCCCGGGATAAAAGTTACTCGATCGATTGAAAACGAATAAATACAATTTTAAAATACAATGAAAGTCATAACTAGAGCTAGGATTTTGGTGACTTTTGCATTTTTTTTCTTTAAGTGCTATACAATTCTAACCAAAAACTAAATTTGTTTCGTGATATAACAATGTAGAATATGTAATTTTTATATTGCATTTTTTTGCATTTTTTGCATTTTTTGTGTTAAATGCATTTTTAAGGTCATTTTTACGTAATATTACAAATATTACAAATATTACGTTCATTTTGTGTATTTTAACTAATTTTTGTTTATTTTAAGCATTTTTAAGTTCATTTTTTAGAGTTTTTAGGTCATTTTTGCATTTTTTTTAGGTCATTTTTGTGTATTTTTTAGGTCATTCAAATCCTAGCTCTAGTCATAACGATCTGGCGCACGGCCGTGCGAAATATAATTATTAAACGCGTATATTATTATTGTGTTGTTCGCATAGGAATCAAAAATCACTAAACGTTTTCAAAATCGATCGATAAGACGGCATTGGAAATATGAGTACGGCGGCGGCCAATTTGTATCTAACCGCGACGATTATTTATGATACGTATCATTCGTTATCATTCGATTTAACACTCGTGATAATAGTGATGAAAATTCAATTCCAGATTGACGCGATGGATATTAGCATGAGCGATTATGATATTATCGTCGTGGGTACGAAAAAAAAAAAAAACGAACGATTTATTCGAAGGAATACATTAATACAAATGCCCGTCAGGTTTTTCGAATCGACTTTGCTCGCCGTCCCGCGGCGGATCGCGACGGCGAATACGAGGTGTGATAATTTAATAACGACGACGTGAACGACGGTTCCGGTATCATTTCCGGTACGCGATTAAACGTCACGTCACTCGTTCGGATTATTCCGTTCGCGGATTTCCCATTGAAAAACCAATCCGATCGATACGGGCCGAGCACATTATTAAATGTGATGCGCCGCCGCCGTGAAATGCGATTTCGTCAAAAGCGGCGAATCGAATTTTAGAATTTCGGACCAAGTCCTCCGAAATCGGTACTGCGGAAACGACTGACGAGTCGGTTCGAAATATCCGACGAGGGGCTGGGCGATTTCAAATTCGTCGTACTCGGTTCGACGCGACGCGATTATAGCCGCGGTTTACAATGTCCGCGAATCGCGTTTCATCGACCTAACCTAGTCGGCGCCGCCGTTATGACGCTGGAAAACGACCGGACGCGATATCGGATTGAAAAAATGGAGATAAAACACTCGACGCGATCGAACGGCACGAAGGCAGTGATATTATTATTTAACGCGGAACGTATCGATCGGACGGCGGCGACGACGACGACAACGCGAGGACGCGGCAAACATCGGTCAAACGGAATACGAGTGCTCGGATCGGAGGATTTCACCGGCGGTCGACGAATATTCGATTCGAATTTCTAAAATAAAAAGCGTTCGGGAAAGCCCGCGGCAAACGATTTCTAATAAATAAACTATTGCGTGTGCACTGTGTGACGTGTAGAAATGTACAGGAGGAGTCTCGGCGAATCAATCGCGCGGTACATCTTACGTTTTTTACGTTTTTTTTTATTGTTTTACATAACACTCTGGCGATAAAATCGACTGATCGTTGATCGCCGAATGACTCGATCGAAAATGTTACAACTCGAATTTAATAACGTCCGAAAAAAGGCAATGTTATTTTAATAATACCTCGGTTTTCCAAAGGAAATTTAATAATATAGAATAATCGACTTTGCTCATAACTTTTTATACTAACTTATTATAGTTACCAAATCTATTGTGTTGTGTAAATTAACGTGTACGATAAAGGTATTATAGTTTGTATTAAAGCAATTTATTCGGAAAATAATAATGTCATGTCTATTAAACTCGGAGAGTTTGTGGACGATTATGTCAAACGGTATTGATTGACAAAATCAATGTATTCGAAGAATAAAGAAATAAAGTAACAACGTCGCGGAAACAGCTAAAAACCATATTATAATAATCAATGAAACGACAATAGCGGGAAAAATAGCAAGATGAACGCGACTTGGGCGTACGGGTGTATCGTCGATGCAATGCCAGAATTACTCCGACTATTGCACCATGAGACGAAGTTTATACACCGCACGGGGGGGGATACTGTCTTTCGGGTCGCGCAAGTCAGCCTTTGGTAGGTCTTGCTACGACACCGAAAAAAACGGCGAATGGTAAATTATGATCAGATTTTTGGTCTTATATAGTCGTCGCGCGGCGAAAATGCTTAAAATAATACGGATATCAATATAAATTTGAACGATTTAAGAACGGAAATAAATCTGGACGATAACGCCCAAGAAACCAACACGCAGACGCGGAAACAGTGGTTTCGATACGATTAGAAATATACCACGAAAACCATATTATAATATGGTAACATTTTTGTTGATGGTGTATATTTCAATTTTATAGATGGAGTTTTATGATATTATAACCTGGCTAATAATTATATAAAATAATAATTAGAACTGGAATAGTAAAAATAAAGTATTACTGGAATATAAATAAAATACATTACTGGAATAGCATTTAAAATTGTAAACAAATTATCTGTGGAATAGTTTTTTGGAATGTTATCAGAATGTTTCAACAAAATATTTAGGGAACATTGCTATTTTATAGTTCAATAATGTATAACATCTAGTTACAAAAAACACGGCATAAGACGTTTCTGGTATGTTTTTGGAACTCCTAGGTAAGTTCCATAGAAAAATGTTTTTTTTTATATTACAGGAACAATATTTTGCACGGTGGGTATTATGAAGTTTCCATCTTTGCCACTTAAACTCAAGCCCGTACATAAAATACGAAATCAAATAAAAATATCGATGGCGAATCAATGAAATCGCACGTGAAAAATCGGTTAATTTATTTGTTTTTAATTTCACCGGCGGCGGCGTTATGGCGTGCGATTCGTTATCGTTTCGCGGACGGCGCGGTAAAATCGACGTTAAAACTTTTGGTTCGGCGGCGCGGAATAGCGCGAGATGACAATGTGTTGTTTGGACGCGATAATATCGCGGAATTAATTGAACGCGCTCGCGGATCGATCGCGGCCGTGCGTTTTAATGACGTCGCGGCGGGCGAGATGATATAATATAATATTATCGCGCGCGCGTTTCGTTTCTCCAGCACCGGTCGGCCAAGACGATTCGGCGGGAATAACGTCCATCCATCAATCAAACTGTACGTTTCGTCGCGTATAATATTTAAAAAAACGAAAAAAAGCCGACTGCAGAAACGACTTTTTTGGATTTCGAATACGATAGACGATCTCGTCGTCTAGACCGTGTCCGCGGCGACGACGATGATTCACAGACGTTATTGCCATCGTATGTCACGATATATAATAATAATAATAATAAGAAAGTGCATTTTCGACGTTCAGCAGACTCTGCAGATATTTATTATATAATTCGATGTGTATGCGTCGCGCGTACACCTTGTGCCGCCGCCGATTTCCATCGTTCCGATTGTATTTTCGATCGTCTCGTTACGCGAGCGAAACACGGCGGCGCGGCGGCGGGTCTCTTCGCGTGCAGTGTATTATGACACGCCGGGCGAGACCTATCGCAGTGATCCGTTACGCGCGACGTGATGGTTTTTATTGTATTTGATTGCGAGTATTATTCATTTTCCGACGGATGCGCGATATCGCATAATATAATAATAATAATAACGGCGAGAGCGGGTAAAAAGATCAGCACGTGACGCTCGTTTCGATCCATTATTCAGCGGATGCCGCCAGCGAGGCATTATTGCCAAACGTACAGGTGATATCGCGCGACACGCGCGCGGTAATGTATTATAGCGTTCGGAATCGCCGTCTGTACGGCGGCGGCGGTCGCGACGTAAACGCCCCTTGACTTGAGATTCCCGTCCATTGTGAATCACCGAGAGGAGCCGCGGATCATAATGAATGTTTCTTCTCTTGTCGGATTTACATTCCGAGTGAAACGAAGAATCTGATTCCTCCCCCTGCCCCAATTGAAACGAGAAGACGGAAGTCTTTCGCATTATATCGTATATAATATCGATGATAATATAATATATGACATCCGCGTCATCGATTCGCACGGATACGATAAACTCAAAACTCATAATCAGCGATAGAAAATTAAAACACCAATAAAAACATCGCCGAAATCTAAGACATTGTATTTACGTTTTTATTTTTTTTTTCAACTGATATTATAACTATTGATTCGATAAAATCGTATAGAGCGTGGATTAAATACTCGTATTATAACGAAATTCGACATTTTTTATCATGTAATAATTTTAACAGACGCGACAACGACCGGTAATTTTTTTTAACCTCGAACGGTCGTTTTTATAGCGACTCGAAATGATCAAACGTCAGTTACGAAGATGTGAGATGTGACGGTGTGTATCGTTGGAAATTGTACTGTCGGAAATCCGGCGATAGAAACGGATTACGTCTCGAAGCAGGTAAAAAACCTATTTTGTCGCGTTCTAATTCGCTATGAATTTATGATCGCTACCGTTCCGGCTTAAAGTCACCGGGAATAGACGTCACGTTCCGTGTATCGATATAGTCGCAGCGCTACGTCTTTAAACGCCATCGTTTTGATCCGAAAAACACAGCCAGAATCGCCTTATAACGATATAATATACTAATTGGGTCTAAAGGCGCTCGTCGTTTTTGAGCTTTATCGTTGAGTTTCGTCGCCGCCGTTTCTCTTCGATACTTTCCCCGAAATAATATAATAATACACTATTATGATATATAACTCTCGCGCGATTTATTTTCGCGTGACGTCTAAACGGGTTAGTACTAGTATATTCATATGGAAGTATATTATATTCTTTTATAAATGCGCTGTTCTATAATATTATATTGATAATGTATACTACTAACTGTAGACAAATAAATGAAGTATTAAAATATTTGTTTACCAAAAAAGAAAAATCGTACAAATATATTATTTGTGAATGAAATTTTAAACGCCTGAAATGTCGCTCGGAAAACAAATCTATCGCTCCTACTGGTTTCACTGAATTCAAACGAATTTCTCCCGCTGTCACGATATGAATACTCTCAGAAATCCGAATTTGGTTTTAATTTCATAAGTTTTCCTCCCTTAAATCAGCCACTGCGCGTACACGCCGCGAACGAGCGGACGAACGAAAGAATAACTGTTTTCGGCTTGTGACCAAACGAATGTAAGAATAACACGACGGATTCGGCGGCGTTGTTTTTTCGAGTCGTCCCCGCCGGTTGACTTCTAGACGAATAGTCGGTTTTTTTATTCAATCTCTCTCTCTCTATTGTTTCGTCGGCGCGAGTTAAAAAAAAAATAAAAGCGAGGAAATCCCGACAACTTCCGCGCGCGCGATGCGACGGACATCGTGTAAGACACTACCAAAACTAAATCCATTTCTTCCGAGGCGGACGCAATTTATTTATTTATTTCGGCGTGTGTGTTTTTTTTTTCGTTTCGTTTCGTTTTATTATTAACTCGTTTTCCCGACGGCGCGGTCGCGTGTAGCTCGGCGGTCGCGTGCGCCAGTCCAAACAACCATTACGGCGCGTGCGGACCGGGGCGCGGCTAGAACGACGAGACGATGCCGCCGAGGATTTCGCCATGATATACCGACGACGACGCCGCCGTCCAGGAGACGCTGGAAAAGGTGTGAATCCTCGCCGTCGAGTGGCGAATAAATCATAGAAAAAACCCCCCGCCATCGCGCGCGCACTCTCGGCCCGTGTTTTTTCCCCCCGCTCTTCTATTTTATTTTTTTTCTATTTCTATTTATCCTTTAGTATTCTCCGAAGCGAAACACCCGTTTCCGTCCGTCCGTGCGACCGGCGTTTTCTCTACTTTTCTATACTATTATTATTATTATTATTATTATGTATTTCTCCGCTCGACGCCGGCGCGACCGGTAACCTTCCGTCGTCGTCACGCTGGACCGCGCAAACTATAAATTATTTAAATTATTTCTACGCGCGTACGTCGTCGGCGCGCCCGCACAACGTACACCGGGACCCCGTCCGAGCGCGCGTATGAATACGTAACTATTCGCGATCGATTTTGCGCTCGGACGGATGATCTCGCGAGAGGACGTGGCGCGACGACCGAGGTTTTTCTTCGACGACACGCCTAGGGCAACCGTAAACGCGCGCGCAGAACGAGGCACATTTCAATTTCGAGGCGACAATAGGCGAAAAATAAGAGATAAATGAAAGAAAACGCGCACGCGAACAACAATCCGTTGTTTTTTTGGAAATTTGTAAAATTTGTACCAAACAGTCGATTCGTCACAACGGTTTCGTGCGACGGACGTACTGTTCGCGTTTATTGTCATAAAACTGCAGCATCCAAATACCTTTACTTTGACTTTTGAAAAAAAAAATACGTTTAACTTTCTTTTTGTTTTTTCGTGTCGAAATGATCAGGTCGAATCGTTTCGGTCGGGTGTAACATACGAATCGTAAAAATTCAAAAACAACGCGGAAAACCTAAAAGGACTTAAAATTTATGATCTCGCGCATTTATATATTATATATATTATAATTCTACTGTACGCGTGTGTATGTCACTGAACTCGTCCTAAACGGCTGGACCGATTTGAATGCATTTTCTCGTACGCGTTTGGATGGTTTAGATTCACAAATCAGCCCGGCTAGGTGTTTTAACGGTGGCCCACCGCGAATGTTTTACAAATTTAACGTTTTATATGTACTGCAACCATATAGTGACCATTATCGTTGTTTATTTAAATTTTTTTGCGAATCATTTTCGATTAAAAAATATATACGTGTTTCATAATAATTGTGAAATGTGGGTAAAATAATAAAAGAATAATATCAGTATCCCGTTTTTCATGATTAAGTACTTCAATTTGTTAGTGATTATAGTCAATCACATAGACACCACATAGTTTTCGATTAAAAAATATATTATACGTGTTTCATATGCTTTTCGAATACTTACAATAAGTTAGTTATTCAAAATTCACTAGAAATATATGTCAAAACAACGTTTGCCAGGTCGGCCGGTGACATTATAAAAATATAGTAGTATCGTCGACGCTCGTCGAGCCAATTTACAGCTGATGATCTTCTCGGGGTCAAAATACGCGCGGCTTAAAGGCGACTTTTGGCAATAAATAATAAAAGTGCAAAGTAAACACTAATTCGTCGACGTTACAAACGAAATCTACCTCGGACGGTGAAAAAAACCAAAACAATTATCGTGTAATACCATATTGTGTATTATTATATACGTATATACTAGGATTTTTATACGGAAAAAAAGACCCGTCTCTCGTCGCCTCGTGACTGTCGCCGGGCTTAACGTCTTTTACCGGCTTTTAATAAATTTAATTATGTATAGCACACCGTGCGCCGAGCGGATAGACGTATTTCGTATAATATATATACGTGTACACCGTGAGCTTAAAATAAAAAAATCTACTTTTCTATGAGACAATGTGAGACTCCTTTTTTTCTACTCTTTTACACGTCCTTCGTTGCAGACGGTGTACGTCCTTTCTCGAACATTCCCATTCCCATTATTATTATTATTATTATCTTTACGCGACTTCCGGGAGCTTTCTGATTCGGAAATGCGGATCGATCGTTTACTTATTGGGGAAACGTTAGTGAAATGTGAAAATAATTCAATCTCAAAAAAGAAACACTAAAACCCATAAAAGAAAGTCTAATCATCTACGTTAAAATAATAATATTTTTATAGTCCACTCCGTTTCGAACGGTTCGTATATTTCAAAAGCAACGTTAACACGCACATTTTCCGGCGTAATATTATAATATATTTCCAAGATTTTTAAATAAAAATTTCGAATCGTATATGGCGCGTAGAATATACGAAATTACGCGAAATCGATAATTTTTTTAACGTTCTCGCGACGGAATCGATTCGCGGCGATGCGTTTATTTTGTTTCGTGGCCGACCGTTGTTGCAGGTGTTGTTATTTTTTATTTCTATAAACTTACGAGAAGACGTCACCGTCACACGACGGGTTTAGCGTCGAATAATCCTAACCGTATTATCTTCGGCGCGCGCGCGCGCGTCGACTTGGTTTTTTTTTAAGTTTCTCCCGTTTCGCGTCCGGTAAAATACGAACGCCTATTTCGAGTACGCCCTTTCGATTTATTCCGTCGAAATATAATACAACGGCGAGAAGAATCGTCGAGGTTTGTTTTCGAAAAATAATGGACGCTCGTAATCGTATTAGCGGGAAAATATACGACTCCGCCGCGTACGATGATCAAAGTAAACGCGGGGTTTCGGGCCATTAAGGTATTGGCTGCTAAGAGACAATGCACAAGCGCCGTGACATATAAACGACGAGTTTTCAAAGTGACGCGCGCGAGTACTCGTATATGTATAATATGGTTGTCTTTTTTTTTTTTTTTTCAGACGTAATTACGTACGTATACCGCACAGTGCCTTTTAAACATTACCGAGCAGCAGCACTCGGAGGTAATTTCGCCAAGTCGCGCGCACCACATACTCTAACCCAGCGGTTTCCAATTTTTTACAACCGCGGAACCCTTAAGAAATATTTTGTGTTTCGCGGAACCCCGATGTCTTTAATTCCAACTGAACCCCGATTTTTCTAAAAAAAAAAAAAAAGAGAAAAACCAATACTCCGAAAAACGTTTGAACGATATCGATAATATCGATTATTATTTACTAAAATTAGTTCGTTTTTACGTCATTAACGCGATGACAACGTCTATATAGGTACTATAATATGAGTGTTATGATTTTTTATTTTGTTCAGTTTCGAGTACAACAAATACATTATAACGATATTGTACTAGTGACTGACTATTATTTAGGTCACTGGTTCCCAAACTGGGGGGCATGTACACATTGCTGGGGAGGCGCAAGCAGTTATTACGAAATACAATTTTTATTGATTAAATTATTTTTATTTTAAAATGAAGGGAAAATATGAAAAATTATAATTATTATCATCAATAAAATTGAATTCATCCCGGATATTTTATAATTTCTTCGTAAAGTACACAAAAAAGTGATATATTTTTCACGTTATAGAAGGTGGGGGGGGGGGGGTGAGAGTTTCGAAAATATACAAAGGGGGGCGTAGAATAAAAAAGGTTGGGAACCACTGATTTAGGTGAACTTTTTTAAATAATATGAATAATCCAAGTATAATATAAAATAATTTTCCAAATAATCACATACGTTTGGCGGAACACACTTTGGGAAACGCTGCTCTAACCCCTTCACCCTATAGTCGCCGTGTACGTATAGAAACGGCGACGCGACGTAATAACTCGCGGAAATAAACATGTACTCGTCGTTGCGATGTTTGCAAACAAAATTCGTTTCGAAAACGCCGCCGCCGCGCCGTGACGGACGCTCGGAAGCGATTGAAAACGCACCGTGTCCGCGCGACGACGACGACGACAATCGCGGAAAAATATCAAACCGCGCGATATTATACCGTACAGATATAGGAATGTGCCGTGTAAAATATATATCACGCGTTCGTATTAAACGAGAGAAACGCATCGCGATGTGTAATAAATGTTCATCACACGTGTATACGACACGCGCTATAATATATTATTATACATTGCGTGGCGAGTGTGTTGCCGTGCGCGGCTAAAAGGTATATAAATTACTCGTAATTACTATAAAAAGCAACTGATGGCCATAAATATGCGTTCTTATGATTTGCGCGCGCGTATCTATACATGATGGTATAATGCGGTGTGGGTGAAACGCGCGCATGTGATATATTAGCGGCCGACGACGCGACGTTCCGCAGAACGATACGCGGTCGATTAGGAAAAATAAATAAACATAAAATATTCGTCGTTTACAAACGCGTCGGAAGAAAACAAAGAAATATATATATAAATCAGTGGCGTAGCCAGGATTTTTCTTCGGGGGGGGGGGGGGGGCTGATCAATTTTTTACTCACTGGTTATTCTCATTCTTATACTCATAGGTTCTTCCAATAATTTGAACATGCAAATACCGAAATTTTAGAGTCTTTGTGCCCTCCTAATGCAATCTGTTGCCTTCCGCACAATCGAATAGTCTGAATAATATAGGTTTCGAAGATGAACGATTTTTAAAAATTTCTCGCTTTTTCTTAGTATTTAATTGCACATATACATTAGTATCCTGTTCCTTGCTATGAATTTTAATTACATTATCGGCATTTAACATGGCAGTTTTATGGAAATTTAAGTTGGCGTGATTTTTTAAAGATTCTAATGCATCTTTTAATTTAATAACAGGTTTGGTTACAGGTTTGCGCCTAGTTCTACGCGTGAGAACCTTTACCAACATTTGTTTGATGCAAGAAAAGTACACAATAGTACATACAAAAGGCCCCTTCTTTCGGTTTTGAATAAGCCAACCAATTAAATGTGTTAAGCCATTTATTTATGTCAGGCATCCATAAATTATGTAAAATTGAAATTTTTTATCATGAAACCGACCTATGTACAATAATATATGCATTAAATAAATACCTACTAGCACGGCCGAAGCTATAGAAAACGAACGAAATAAAGATGACAATTTAAGATTGGTAATATACAAATTAAGACTTTTGTAGCGACTTTCATAGACCATTAAAATAATTTTTAAATTTCCTTAACATTTCGGGGGGGGGGGGGCTGCAGCCCTCTCAGCCCCCCCTGACTACGCCACTGATATAAATCACTCGACGTGACCGATCGAATCCGATACGTATATAATATGATTTACAAACGCGTGCGTGCGCGCGCGCGCGGTAATAAATTGGCGCTACTTAATTATTACGTCGCATTCGTTTATAGACCGGACCGCCGCCGCGCCGCGCCGCGCCGTTTATAATTCGTCGAAAATATAAACGGGGCATATTAAATCTAGAACAGGCGTGGTCTCATGCGTATATGTCACGTTTCACACACGCGTAATTTACATATTATTTTAATACGCGCGCGCGTATATTATTATAATTATTATTATTTACTGTGAAACGCCCGCGCACGCGATACTCCGGGGCGTTTAATCAATTTCGTCGTCTCGCGGGAGAGAGGCCCTTTTAACGTCGTGGTCGGTAAAAACGTACGCGCGCGCGCGCGCCATGGTGTTTGTCCGGCCACGAGTGTACGCGAGACACGACGACGCGCGTAACGCGCGAGCGAGCAGAGCAGCCTCCACACGCGTAAATAACGGCCGGCCGGTTTATATTATGTTTACGTTTAGGACCCATTATTAACGGTCAATTAGAGAGTGTCTTTTATCAGAGAGAAGTGGTGGTCGAACACAAAATTGTTCAATTCAAACTCGTCTCGTTTGTTTTTATTCCGTTTTATCGTCCGCGCCCGCCGCCGCCGTATTATTATTATTCTTTCCGTAGGAGAACGAAAACAAATAGTTTTCGCGGAGCTGCAGGTATCGTCGAGTTTTTCGTCTTTGATAAATTTATATCGCGCGACGCGACGAATTTAATTTCAATGACATGTTTCGCCTACCGCGTATATCAGGAGCGAACCGTTTGTGTGTTGAAAATTGCACCTCTCTCCCGTCTCCACTACTACGCGTGCGAGCTCGTATATACGTATAATATAAACACGGACTCATAATGGCGTTAAAGTTGAAAGTTATGACGGTATATTATGAAAGGCGGGAAAATTCTTCGAAAACGTTATTACTCAAAAATAGTGTTCACGTCGAGCATTAGAACACGTCAAGAGGATATAACGCACGAGTCTATATAAATAATGGAAACTTATGTTTTCAATTAGGCGCTACTATATTCCCGAGAACTCGTATAATAGACGCGTAGACGCGTATTGTACTACGGGGTGGCGAGAGAACTTTCAGCACCGCATTCGAATGATATTAAATTAGCACCTATACTCGTAAAAATAACATTGTGAGGTGAAAGAAAAAAAAAAAATCGTTCGGTACATACGACGACGTACACTCGTATATTGTATCCTCTCGCACTTGGTCACGTCCGATATTAGCGATAAACGTAATTCGTAAATAAATCATACTTAAACGTATACTGACACACACACACACGCCGCGTTCAAAGTTAAAGGCAACGTGAGGCCTTGAATTTGATTGAGGTTTTTTCTTTTTACATATATCGTTAAATTTTTCACCGCGCGTGCCCGGCAAAAGAAAACTTTTTTTGAAAATCCCTCTTTTCGAGTTTGAATTCGTTTTTTTTTTTTATTTCTCAACAACTTTGACCTGTAATGTTTTGTTTTGTTTTTACCATCTTAAAAGTCGACTGATCGAGAACGAGTTAAAGTTTCGATTTATGCGATTTTACAAACTCGCGAGTAACATCACACGATTCTTTGGGTCGAGAGAAAAATACAAATAATTCCATCAAAGATGAAGATGGAATCTTTTTTCTCTCCGAAAATCATTCTAAAACGCGAAATTAAAAACACTCGACAGAGCGGCGCGGCGGCGGCGCGACGTAAACTCGCTTCGTTCGATCGAGAAGTGCCGAAACGTTTCGAAAGCCAAAATGCGAACACGAAATCGTATGTTTACAAAAAAAAAAAAAACACGTATAGGTGTCGCGCGTTGGTCGTCGTCGTCGTGACGCGTTAATAACAATACTATTGTTGTATAATAATACTCGTCGTCGCGGAAAACACGTTCGGTCCACGTCGACCGATCGGCACGGGGCACGGGTCGCACGATTCGCCCGCGTTATATTATATCCAAATACAGCGCGCGTCTCGTCACACGGATCATTGTCCACATTAAAATACGCTCTCCGCGCTTCGGATATTGTAGCACGACGACGACGACGACGACGACGACGACACGTCACACGCACACGTAATATATATATTTATATACGTTATGCGCGTACAGAAATGGCTGCTCGCACGATACGTGTGTTTTGTACCGACAATATATATATATATTATATATATTTGATGTGGCGGCGCGGCGGTCTAATGAACTGTTTATTATACATTCCTAAGAGCGTTTCGGAATTATATATACGCGACGACGACGGCTGGGAGGGGAGGCGAGCGGCAAACAACAACGGGGCCGCCAAAACCGAATCAGTCACACGCGCGCGCGGTAATGGAAAACGTCGGGCCCGCCGCCGCCGCGCCGTCCCGCGTGATAAATTCGAGCGCAAACGGGTCTATCGGATTAATGTTAACGCATAATGCCGACGACGACGACGACGCGGTTCGTCCGGCCCCGCGGACGACACGGCCGGTGACCGAGACTAGGCTA
Source organism: Drepanosiphum platanoidis (assembly GCA_948098885.1). Lineage (NCBI taxonomy): Eukaryota > Metazoa > Arthropoda > Insecta > Hemiptera > Aphididae > Drepanosiphum > Drepanosiphum platanoidis. The sequence continues at coordinate 1,761,907 of OX402534.1, read as the reverse complement.
TAGTAGCCACTCTGATGATTATCCCGTCACTTTTTCGCGGTCGACACGCGTTCGATAATCGTGGTTCGTAAAAAAAAAAAAATACTACTCGTATTTACCTATTGAAATCACGACTACGGTTTATCGGGGATTTATTTCTTTCGACGAATTCGTCGGCGAAACAATGGTCGACGTGCTATTTTTTCCTCTCTTCTCTCGGTTTAACTGCGCGCGTTTAACTGCCCTTTTCTCTCCCCGAAACGGATACACGCGTTCGCCGCGGAAATCGTGTTCGACGAAATTACACAATTTCGAAGACAAGTCGCCCGCATCGTATATGATGGACCGATTCGAAATAGGATTTTCCCTAAATCCAACTCGCAGGCGTAATCTTTCGCGAAAGGAAAACGCCGACTCGGCGTTTCGATACTCGAAAGAACCTGATTAATTATCGTAGGAGCCCGATGTATACGAGTATAGTATGTACCTTCCGATAAATCTCGAGAAACTGTAATTATATCGCTGCTCCGAATGAATGTCGTCGTCTCTATAACGTTCGCGCACGTTGGAAATCCGACCGAAATAAAAACCGTTGTTTGTTTTCGAGCGCGTATTCCGGTCGCGCTGTCGTGGCAGAGCACGCATGAGGTGGGGCTCGACACGGAAAGCAAAGCGGCGCTTTTTTCAGTATCAAAGAGATCGTACGAAACGATTTTGAAAAATTCAAGGAATCGTTTTTCGCAGTTACGTTTCTCTTTCTCCGAACGGCGGTTTGTATAGCCGGGGGGGGGGGGGGGATTTATTTATCGACAAGATTATTCCGTGCGAAAACGGAGTAAGGTACCGACATCGATTTCGGCCGATCGGGTCGAAACCGTGTCTGACGGGTCGTGCGAGAATAAACGCGCGCTCGGAATATGGCCGTAGTACATTTTTTTTTTTTAATAGATCGCGACGACATTATATCGTTATGAATTTGTGAACGTCATCTGTTACTACAATATTAACGTCGCGAAACGACACGAATGGAAAACGAGCGCGATAATTATTACCCACTCGTGTGGGTGTGTGTGTGTGTGCGCGCGCGAGCTGTTTGGACGCCGACGATCGTTTGAAAAGAACGACTACACGGTGGAAAAGGACAAAACGAGGCGAAAAAAAACCCCACGTTAACCGTCAAAGCGATTAGAAGGTGATGAGGAGAAAAAGTACGCCGTTATTTAATATATTCCTCTCGAGACGCGTTAATACAAAAGATAGCCCAGTTATTTATTTTGTTGTTTCGACGCCGACACGGTGTGTGTTTTTGTTTGAAATCGGAGCGACAACATCTGGTAAATATCCCTCGTTCGGTTTCACTCGTATATGTGTGTGTGTGTGTGTGTGTGTGTGTCATCAAGAGACGGCGTTTTTGCCTTCGGAGGAGGTTAAATTCAAAAATGTGTTTTGTTGTTCGTATAACGAGAAGGAAATATGTCACGCGTGTTTGTCACTGAATTCGTGATTATTGGGAGGGGGAAAGAAAAAACCGAAAAGAAAAACGATTAGCCGAGAATATTAATTTGGCAACAAAACACGCGGACGTAGAACGTACCAAACAGACCAAAGAACGATCTTTGTCGTACGGCTAATGCACTATTGCGCGAGTAATATAATATTATGCACTATATAATAATTAACAACAATAAGCTATTCAGGTCGTGCACGCGACGCGAACGCTTTACGGTCGACCCCGTTTCGGCGCGTGATTTTTACCGCCGCAAAATCTCTCGAAGACGGACTAATACTACTCGAAGGTGTTTTTCTACGAGCCGAGGCGTTTTGATTTTCCGTTTCCACGATCTACCGACTTTCCGGAGGTATTTATTTATAAATAATATAATACCGTTTTTTTTAGAAAAATAATGCTCGGTAACGGAGAAGAACGGAACGGAGGTTTGCAATGTTTCTAAATCGTGGGAAAGTAAATCGTTGGAAATATCGGATTTTTTTTTTTTCATTTTATTTTCGTATAAAAATGTTTTTCGACCGTCCATTATCCTTTCTTTTTTTTTCTTTTTTTATCAAAAAGAGAATTTGTGAAGAATTTTTCGTATAATCAATTTTAAAACCTTATGAAATAAAAAAAAAAAACGTGCTAAAAAAAGTATTTAACTCGAAAGCTTTATGCGATTTTCGTAACGAACATGATTTCGCAATTTCGTATTGCAAAAACCTTATGAAACAAATAAAAAATCGTGATGACGAATTCTCGATGTTTATCGATACTATATAGTAAGAACGACGGAGGAATTTTCATTGTATTTTTAAAATGTTTTATCCGAACAGAACTATATGAAAAGAAAAATTCGAAAATGCCAAATATCTGTGAATATAGCGTTCCTTAGTTTTTCTCAAATACAATAAAAAAAAACTCTACTGATAATTTTATAAATTATCACAAAAAAGTGATGGCTCTGCACTTTCTCGACGTTTCCCTAACACTCGCGCCTATCCGACATGGTCGATAACTATCTATTGAATCGTGTGAGGTACGAACTATATCCGTTCCGAGTGATTTTATATTAATTTTTTCCACTGTTTTACGTCGTCGTGTCGAATTCGATCGTGTTCCGTACAATAATAGTAGTGAACAGTCGAACGAGCGGTAACGAGCGCGAGACTTTTTTACGAGATTTTTTTTGTTGCAAAACAACCGCGTCCGACGTTGACGTGCGGATAATATAAATACGGCAAACGTTTTGAAAAAGTACAACGTCGTCGTGTTATTGAAATAATACAAATAATCGTTTGGATTTATAACCAAATACAAAAAGTACCGATGTTAACAGAGAAAAAAAGAAAAAGAAAAAAAACGAAACATCTCCCTCTAGTCCCGACGACCGATCGTATATTATTATTCGCGGAAAAGAAAATTATTGGCAGCGTTTCGATGGCGCAAAACGGCGGTGCCAACTGCGGGCACATATCGCAAGCGAATCCGCGACGAATCGCCTCGACGATGGGTGGCGGTTTCGGATTTCCACTGCGGAACGTCGTCGCGCGAGATTCTATAAATTTTCATACCGGCCGTTCTCGCGAACGGAAGACGACGCGACCGAACGCGCGGACACAACAATGGCGTTTACTCGACGACGACGACGACATTAAATGACTGCAATAACACGATATGCGTTCGGCGTTGACGCGCCGACGCCGTGGCGGAGGACGCGGGCTGGTGGTTCCGGATCCGCTTTACCGATTTCGCGAGTCGGTTGCGCGGTGACGACGGTCGCGCGGTCGCCGCCGTCTGCGAGCGAACGTTTCCGGTCGCTCGCGGACGTTTCTTCGGGACGGGTTCGAAAACACCAAAAAAAAAAAAAAAAAACCCCTGGCGCGAGATAGTTTCGCGACAATACACGCGGCGCCGCGTCGGTTTCCTCTCCGGCGGACGATCATCGTCGATCGCTGCTCGACGAGCGGGGGGGAAAAAAAAAAAAAAAAAAACAATAGTGGATTCGAAAGAGAGCACCAGAAGAAAAAAAGGGGGCAGAAAATAGACCGAGACGATGTACGACGTCATAACGACGTTATCGGAGTACTTAACGCGAGGACGACGGCGGCGGCGGCGGCGGCGAGCACTATGGCGAACAAATAGACACGCGCGCGTATTATGGCGAATGCGGGGAAAACGTTTACGAAAACTGTACGGATAATATATGTATGTGTACGCTCGGTCTCTAATTTACGCCGACATTTTTCCGATACGACCGGTAGCCCTTTCTCTCCTCCCGCGCGCCACGATCGGGAGACGGCGCTAAGTAGACCGCTTTTTGGCTCCGGGCCCGTTCCAAAAACAACAAAAACGGAGACGCTGTACGCGCGCGCGCGCGCGCGCGCTCCAATAAAACTCGCCCGGGACGTTTATTGCGCTGCTCCCCCCGCTACGACCACTGCCATCTACGTATATAATATTATCATACACGAGCGTCTGTGTATATAATTTTGTACGGTTTGTCGTGTCCCGACGGCGTCTTTCCGAAATAACGCGCGCGTATATTAATTTACCGAATCGCCGACGAGCGAGCGAGCGAGCGAGCGCGCGCGCGCGTTATCATCGCGGTATCAAAGCGCTTCCGGTTTCGCCGGGGGTAGACGCGCATTGTTCCCCGGATACGCGAGATGTGTGCGTTTTCTAAGCCTCGTTCGAAACTACTCGAAATCGTCGTCGAGCACGCGCGTTTTATTGTCTTCGTATTATCATATTATTATCGTCCGCCGCCCGCAATACGTTTTCGCGCCCGACAACCGGCCGGATCCGGATGTGCTCGGCCGAGAACCGCATAGACGACGACGACGTCATGATGACTGCGATATCGCGACGACGGCGAGCTTAACGACCGAATCCTACTATTTTCGCGCCCGCGACCACGGTTTCTGATATCGAAGCGAGTAATACGTATAAACCGGGTGAAAAAACGCCAGAAATCAACCGAAAATTTCGAACCGACTTCTCGCGTTTTCATTGTAATGTCGTGAGGGTTTCATATTTTCGTCGACGTCGCGTCGGCTGAATCATAGATAAAAACGTTTCATACACAACACTCGTAAATGAATGCGACATTGCGTTTTCATATTTTCAAGGATTTTGTTTGAAGGTTTTGTTGCACTCGTCTCGCGAACAAATATCGTAGACACTTGTGTTTCGTTGGCGATCTAAATGATGTTTTTCGATTGTATACGTCAAATCACACCCGAAAACGTAGTTCGATCCGGTAATACACATATTTTTCAGCCACGTGAGCGCCGAGATACTCCGCGTCGTTTTACTTCGAAACTCAACTTTTACGTTGTCTTGACAATTTTATTTTTATACAGTTAGCATCCGACCGACGCAATATTCGAAACGTTTCTTCTTCTTCGTCTTTCGTTTTTCTCAATTTTTGTTTTATGTTTACACAGAATTTACCTCGTGTTGGAATATATATATATATATGTTTATATATACTTTATTTCTCATTTTTCATCGTACTTTGTCGGATACACCTGTCATGCCGAGATGAAAAAAATCGAACGAGATGTAAAATTAATTTTTGCTTTCTCCGAGTTTGAGTAAATTTCACGGCGAAAACAAGAGCATTCGTAGTAGAAGTCTCTGATTATTGTAATAATTTATGCGTATATTTCTTTTTCCGTCCGTTTGTATATTCGATCGATTCGTTTGCTCGATAATACAATAATATTATATTTTCACGGTGACTTTGAGAAATAATTATGTGATTCGATTTATTATTGTATACAAAACACACTCCGTTGTTACCGTTGAGTTGAGTTGAGTTTTTTTTTTTTCTTTCTTATAGTAAAAAGTACCAAATAAACAATACTAATTATAACAATATATACTATTGTAAATATTCGCAGAAAGTTAAACGCAATTTGTATTAATCACAAAAGACATTTTGTAAAAATAAATAAGAATTTTGTTTTGTTCTCTGTTTAAGCTTCTCACTCGCAATATCGAGTATTTTTTCAATTTCATTTACCCTCGCCGTATTATCACGAACGCAAACAATACGAAATAAATATAATACGACGTATATCGGCGCGTAAAGTTATGAGAAACTTCTATTTTTAATTACAAAAAATGAATTTTAAAGACGAATAATAAAATAAATATTATTTTTGAAAAGTAACAGAAAAAATATAATTTATATACTATATGTATACGACGAAGTTAAATAATTCATATTTTACGGTCAAGTCAAGATTGTATTTTTATTTTTCACTAAAAGCGAGTATATAATAAATACTTAACCATTACAAACGAATTATTTACCGTTTGAAATTCACAATTATGGTACTTTCGATATACGTATATTTCACCGCTTTAGAAAGAATAAAATAAATAATGTAGTTCATCCGATGTTTTTTTTTTTTTCCATCGTACCGCGTCGAGTTTATTTAAGAATTCCAGTGGCCAACTTTTTTTAGAAAAAACCGACGACGCGCGACGGTTCAGAAGAAATTTCTTTTCTCTCCGTCAAACCATATCGGTTTACTACTGCGGGCGATAGATTCGATCGTTGTCTCATTTCGCTATAAACCACAAAATCGCGTGGCAAATAAAAATAATCACTCTGGAGGAGAGGAAACCTAACGCGATTATATCGAGAACGCCGATCGACGAGAACAATATATAAGAACATCGACCGCGATGTCTATTTGGCCGGTGTGTCCGGACGACCGAGTGAAAATAATAATATTTTACGGAATTGTTAATTTACATCGGAATCATAACGGTTTTTGGTTTTTTTATGATCACATCGAAAATCTAGCGCTTTGGCGGTGCAAAACGTTGCATGCGTAACGGACGGTTCGTCTATCGCACGCGAAAAATAAAAATCTATAGCGTTCAAAACAAACGACCGCCGCCGCGTGCACTACGGAAGAGTAGCAGTGAGTAATTCGGACGTAGAAAAAAAAAACCGGCGAGCAATATACCTCTCGCCGAATAATTTAATTTGTCGCGAAACCGCGTAAATGCATTTTCCACACCGACTAAATATAAATAAACGTTTACAGTACTATGTGATATAGTTTATAAAATGAATTTCGACTTTATTGCTCGCTAAATATTTTCAGTTGAAACGAATCGACTCGCGAATCCACCGAGACGACAGTGCGCCGCCTTTGCGACGGGACCGATCGAATCCGAACGCGAAACCGCAGCACCGACGTAAAACAACGATGTGGTATAGGGATTTTCGATTATTTCACGAGTATCGGGCGTTTCGTCGTCGTGATGCACAACACGGACGCGACCGAAGGAATTCGCAATTTATTCTTTTCGCGCGTTCCTCCTCTGGCTTTGATCGTTGTTTTTCCAGAAACGTTTCCGAATAAACTGCACTTTTCACATTGGCGCGTTCGGCTCTCGACGACGCGCGACGTCTCTCCGCGCATACTATATTATTACGAACGTCGACGTTCTCTCGCGGGGTCGTAACGACGATTTTATTGTTTTTCGTCGTTTCCGCGGCCGTTCGCTCGAACGCAACTCTCGTAATAATCATATAAATAATATTATAATATAATAACGTGTTTATGAAAGACATAGTGCGAGGCGCGCGCACGACACGCCGCGCCGCCGCCGGTTCGTTTAAAAACGAGTTGGGGGAAAAAAAAAAAAAAATAAAAGGAAAAAGGTTCACTGTGTTGGAAATATGTTTTACGACATGGCGTTTACTTTTTCTCTTTCACTAGACTCCCACCGTCCCTCCGTCCGTCCGATTACGAGTGCCCTTAGAAAAATAATCTTTTTTCGAAAAAATTCTTTAACCGCCGCGTTATTCCGCGATGCATAAGCAAACACGTCGCGACTACTCTCGTCGTTCGGCAGTCCGACGGCAGAAAAGAAAAGAGAAAAAACAACAACAACAACAACGAATTAACCGCCTTCAAAAGAATATTTGAAAAACAATAATAATTCGTGTTTTTCTCTCTTTCATCCGCAAAACTATTTAAACGCCGCCGCCGCCGCCGCCGCCGTGTATGAAGAAAACAAACACAACGAATCGAGTCAACAAAGGTCGTTACGACGACGACGTCGTATAGAACGCGCGCCAATCGATATTCGGTTTTTATCCGCGCCGCGCCGACGAGGGAGGTGTGTACGTCGAATTGAAATCTCGACGAAAAAACACGTTTCTCACAAAATACGCGCGCCGCCGCATCGACGCGATCAAAGTTTAAAAACGGCTGATAAACTACCGAATGTGTAATGAAAATATAATACGATACAACGCAGTCGTGTTAAAACGCAATAACTATAAATAATAAGCTAATAATTTTAAATTACACGCATTTCCATATTTCGTATATATATATACAAGACTCGTACTTAAGTTGTAAACAAATTGTAGCAAAGTTTAAATAACTCTTTGACCTATTTCTCGTTTTCTCTGTCGATGCACACAAAGAATAATGCGACAAAACTCGAACGCAGCGACGACGACGACGACGCGCGACGGCCTGAAAAATTTTACGGCCCGACGACGGGGAAAGGGTGGTGGTGGACATGAAAATAGTTTTCTACTATACTATTGGCCCCGCGCGTTCGACTGCTGTGCATAAATTCGATTAAAGTATCATCTTCGCATTGTCGCGTACGCATTGTGTGAATGGTAAAAAAAATGAAGTGGGGAAAAAAAGAACCGTTTGATTTCGTCGCGCGATCCGGATTCGAGATAGCACGGCGTTATCGTCGACACGAAGAATCGTCGTCGTTGAATTGTAAATTTCATAATCTCGCGCACGAAAACGTAATAATAGAATACTGAATTATTATTAAAGGTTGCAGTTGGAGTCGTTATTATTATTATTATTATTATTTTCCTATCTCGTCCGCGAAATCGACGGCGGGCGGCGGGCGGCGAGGGCGTACTTTTAGACGCGGCTTGAATTTCACAAAAGCGGTGGGTGGATATTGACTTTGGGGCGCAAAGTTACGGGATATAATAATAATATAATCTATTCGATACTCGATCGCCGTTTAGATAATGTAATAATCGTAAGAAAATAAAATATATACACGCGAATACTAAAATATAATCTACGGAATCGATATGTCTTAACGTCGCGCGTCGGGAGGAAAAAACAAACTTAAATCCGCGCTTTGAAAATTCACTACCTCTCCGGACATATCAGTGAAAAGTAAATGCGATAATCGACGGAATGTTTCCAGTTTCCAAACTCGTAATTTAAATCGAAACGATTGCGATACGTTTGTGTGTTTATCAATTTATCGCAGTTCTATCGGGGCCCGACGGTGGTAATAGTATAATAATAATTACTTTAATTGAAACTTTGAACATAACAATATAATGCGGTTTGGTAAAATTACCGGCGTTCCACCAGATAGATCGTAAATCCGACGTAATAATATCTTATATAATATAAGTTATTCCCGAACAACACGGTAACAACTATTGCCATAACGCAATTATTATTGTTATTATGCCGGAGCAGTGTAATTGAACACGACGACGACGACGTATCGGTTCGGAAACGAAACGTTTTGGCGGACGCGAAAGTTATTATCATCATATATCGTTTTGATAAATATAAGATTTTCAACAAGCGAATCGGCCTGATAAAAAAAAAAACGATATTTTCGACGATTAAAAAATAATACACAAATCCGACGTTTGATACCGAATCGTCGCTGCTGACCGACCCCGACTCTATCGAATTCCCTCGCGAAACCGAAAAGTTTTGTAAGCGGTGTAATGACGCGAGAAGAATAATAATAAAACACTGGGCACGACCTTTGGACCTGTTACTTTGTAACGCGAGGTTATGAGAGAGCACGGAGATTGCGGAAAAAATAAGGTTGTCATCACGTCTCGCCGTCGGCAGGTATACGTAGTGTGTAAGTCGTCGTCGTCGTCGTCGTCGTCGACCTACAGCAGACGGCCGAACGCGGGCCGGCGGAACGAAGAAAAAGAGACCATTAATCAAAAAGGGGGAAAAGAAAAGAATGAAAAAAGTTAAATTGACGTCAAAGCCAAGAGAAACAAGAAAGTCTATACGAGGGCGCGGTCAAAACGTATATCCCCACGCGAAACCGTCGCAACGTCCGAGTTGGCTTTTTATTCTTTTTCGACGTCACCGGGGAGACACGAGACACGGCGCGGTACCGGTTCGCGTTCAGCGGCCTGCAGTTTTGCGTGGAAAAATCGATACGATCACGAGAAATAAGCCCGACGACGTTTCCACCAGATTTTCGATCGTTTTCCGACCGTTTTACACTCGAGAACCAGTAAAATTTAAATCGAACAAATAAAGGCGGAGGAAAACTACGTATAACTGCGCGAAATCAGGTACCAATCGATAAACCCGCCTTTAATTATTGGAAGCGATTGATTTTTTTAAGTTTTTTTTCAAATATAAAAACTATATTTCCAATAATAAACGAATAATTGCCTTTTAAATATACGAATGTTTTCTCAAATATATTTATAGCAAGATTGCTTTTTAAATTAAAACACAATATATAATGTGTTTCGTACGCACACGACTTTTGGAACACGTGTACTCCATCCGTTTCAAAGTTTCAAAGGGTTGTTATTGGCGAACGGTAGCGGCGCGAACTTTTATAACTCGCGAAGCACTACGATTTGTTTTTGGACGCCGACGGACCAACAAACTACCAACATTAGCGCGAGATACCGTTTTCGAAAAAGAAAAAAAACACGTTTCGATATTATTTATCACACCTCGACAGTTTAAAAAAGAAAGACGCTATTCGAATAAATAAACCGTATAATAGCAGGCGACTTTAAAAGCATAAAAAGTAAGTAGAAATATTCAGAAAAACCGGTTCGACCCTAAACCGCGAGTAATCTATAGACGAGTTGTTATTATTCGATTAGACCGAATTCTCGCGGCACTAGGAGAGCAAGGAGCCTCTCTCTCTATTCGGCCCTGGGGCGAAAACTTGACCGGGACGTATTTCGCGCGCTCGTTTCGCTTTTCGCGAGAATTTATTATTTCTGATGCCGCGCGCGCGTCTCGTCTCGTCTCGTCTCGTCGAAACGATCTTATATACAATATCGGCGCCGAGTTTAGCGGGCCGACTTATATTTGCATATAAAGTGCTTTTAAAACGACTTTTGTTCGTCTCGAAATCATTACTGCCCCCCCCCCACCCATTGCCCGCACAGTGTGTATTATACGCGCGCGGTCGCCGTCGATCTAATGCGTTCTCGGCGTTGGTTTTTTTCCCGGTCGTGGATTCGCGACCGCTGCACCGTGGCTCGGAGGGGGAAAAAATGAGATATCGAATTCGCACCGGTGTGGCGGCCGCCGAAAAAAAGTGACTGGCGTGTTATAATAAATGAATTAAAGGCAACGCGTATTAGCGAGTCGCGGGAACTTTAATCATTTGCCCGTCGCGCGAGGTTTCTCCGCTCGTCCCGCCGCCGCCGCCGTCGTTCTCACCGCGCTTTCGTATTTTTAAAGAATTTCAACATTGGCATTCTTCGAAGTGATATTATACCGAGCCAAGACTCGTTCGCAATATCTAAATGCGTTATTATTATTATTATTATTATTATTGCTGTCGGTCGCGGTGTTTTTATTTTATTTATCATTCTGACGAATTGCGGAACTAAAACGAGAGACGAAATAATAATAATAATGAAAACGTCTTACGAGTAGGTGAGAGCACTTTGCAATTTAGATGAACGACTCGAATCGGAGAAGAAAACCCGACTCCGCGCGTATATACGACGACGTTATAGCCGTGTCACACGGAAAATTGTATTATTTATTTATTTTTTTTAATAAAACGCGACGGCATTGTGCGGACAGATCGAACAATTGACGTTTTCGAACGGCGGCGGCGTCGAAACTCGGGGGGTCGGACTCAAAACGCACGTTGACGTGCGCGGAAATTGATTCGGCTTTTTTACTAGAAATTCGCCCCGCCCCGCTCTCTAATCGTAAAACGTCCGAGCTCTGAACCCCCACACCCCCATTTGTAATATCCCCCGACGAGATATTAAATATTTTAGTAAAACCGTTCAAATAGTCATCGATCGACGACGGTGTTCGATGCGCTTTTTTTAAAACGTAGAAAAAACTAAAGACCGAATAATATATTATGTTTTTAGGCGAGCAAATTATATAGAAACGAAAAACTTCTAGCGCGCGATAGACAATATTGCTATAGTTCGCCTCGACGCGTCTGTCCTTATTATATTTTTTAAAACTATTTTTTGTTTTTTTTAATTCGTTCTATTTTTCGAACGAATAAAAGCGCCGCCGCCGCACGCGACCGCGTCACCACGGGCAACTGCACTGCCTACACTCGTCTCTGTGGAAAATACGTCTCTCAACAGACGAACGCCCACGCTGCTAATAGCAATTATTATCGTCGTCGTGATTTTACCGAGAATCGCATTGTTCCGCGACGAGTTGTGTCGGATACACTGTAAGCGCGCGGTTTCCGTCCGATGACGGTATAAAATCATCAATTCTACGCGGCTGAATTATCGGAATACTGCAGCGACGCGTCGTTTCGTTTCGTTTTTTTCTTTCTATTATTCATAATTATTATTATCGAATGCTTTTGAGTGGAAAACATAAAAAAAAAAAAAAAATTTGAAATGCGAATAAATACTTAAAAACGTCAATAAAATAACGTTTTTTTTTTCATCGCGGCCGTAGAATAAATAGCGCGCGCGTTTATCGTCAAAAATATTTGCGATATTTATATTTTTTTCCCCCTTTTTCTTTTTTTTATTAAACTTATTCTTACCGCCGCCGCCGTTTGTTCCGCATTGTTTCGCCTAACGCGCGATATTCGCGGGCCGACCGGTATTGTAAAAAAAAAAATAATAATAAAAAATATATTCAGTTTATCCGAACGCGGCGGCGGCGATATTTTAATGACCGTTCGTTGACGATACCGTCGTCGCCGCCGCGCGCCCTATAGAAGCGTGTCGTACAGAACAGTGGTCTTCGACCGGTGGGTCGCGATAAGTCGCCTTTTTTCAATTTTTCAATAAATCGAGCTTATAAAATTATAATATAAGGTATAAGAAATAATTTTTTAACTATTAAACTTGGAATTAATTAATGAAAATGCAGTTAAAAAATTATCGTAATATATATTAATGTATTTTTGTTTTCCTGCAAAGCTCGCGAAAAATGTTGGCCTAGAGAAGTGGGTCGCGAGTGCAAAAAGGGTTGAAGACCTCTGGTATAGAACATATTATTTAAACATATTAACAATACGATGTTTTCGTGAAATGAGTACTGGTTTTCATCGCGTTATTATCGTTTCGTTCTGTCGGGGAGGGAAAAATACACGCGGCAACGTAATATTATTATGATAATAATTCGTCTTAAATCGGTGCTGGAAAACGGTAAACAATAACGTTTGAGTTTGCAAAATTTGCGAAGGAGACTGCGAGACTAAAATGTCGTCCGATAACGTTACGGTCGGCGGCGAGTCCGTTTAATTCAGTCCGCAGAGAATTTCAATAACCGCGGACAACGAGCCCGATATATACATTTTGCGGGTCGTTTATCTTTTCGAAGAGGAGTTTAGAATTTAACGGTAAAGTCATTAATTAGTATACGTCGTCGTCGTCGTCGTCGTTGTTGTTGTTATATAAAATAGTAAATGCGGCACACCTCCGGGAATCATATTTATTTTTTTATCATATCGATCGTAAGCGTACGTATAATGAAAAAAAAACAAATAGTGAAAAATATTTCGAATAAATTAACGTGACGAAAATCAAACGCGTCGTCGCGACTATATATGTGTAGGTAAATAACGTTATTATTTTACGGACATGTGCAAAGTATCGGATTTAAATCAAATACGAACGCGTATATATAGGTAAAATAATATGATTGATTGTGTGCGTCTGAATTTCATTACTTGATATTATTATACTCCGGCGTTGTTGTTTACTCGCCGAATAAAATATATATAAATAATAAAACAAAAACATAAACAATAATAATACATCACACGATATGATGACGACGACGACGACGACGATGATATATAAAACGTTTGTCGGAAACAAAACAATTCAGTATGAAAATCGAATTATTTGGAAATTTTAATTATGTTTTGTTTTTGTTTTTTGTTTTTTTTTTTTTCACGACGACGACGACGACGAAAAAAAATGTTTGTTATACAACTTTTAATTACAAAAACTTCAGTAATTGCATATCCCCGCGATTATGAAAGCAGCAAAGTTGCGCAAATTTAATTATAATTTACGTAGGTAATATAAATATTTAAAATTAAAAAAAAAAAAAAAACCGGACAGGTCGTGTGTGTGTGTGTGTGTGAATACGTTGTTTGTTGATGACTTTTGTTACCTTAATCATACGCTACAATAACAGTTTCGTCGCGTTAAAATAATATCACGATCTCGAATATTCACCCCGTAAATACTTCTTCTACCCGAACGATACGAGAGCATATTATTATATGCTCGGCGGCGACACGCGGAATAATCGTTCGACTTCGGACATTTAGCATAGCAAAGTATAGACTTTGAAATCGGAACGTTTTCATGTTATCAGACGATATACCGACGAGTTAGGGCCCCTTCACACGTAGCCACTCAGCAGCGCTTCTCAGAAGCGCTGCTGTTGGAAAAACATTAGTTTATATGGATGGTTTCACACACGACCACGGCCACTGATTAGAAGCGCCACAGACGGTGTGAGTAGTTGCCTTCGCCGCAGTACGCGACGTTTAAAAGTGGCGCTTCTCGTGATAGAACGTATATTTAGATTGGGGGTTTCACACGTAGCGGCAGTCGCGCGACTATTTTTGCAGCCCGTCGGTGGCGCGTCTGTGGCGCGTTAGAAGCGCGTTTGATTTTTAGTCGCGCGATTGATAAACGATGTTTGATAAACGATTTCAATTATTATTATCATTTTAATTTCAGTCTTTATTTGTCAAAACATTAGCAGCGCCACAGACGCGCTTCTAAAAACATTAGCAGCGCCACAGACGCGCTTCTAAAAAATATTAGCAGCGCCACTGACGCGCCACTGACGCGCTTCTAAAATATTAGCAGCGCCACTAACGCGCTGCTAAGAAGCGCTGCTGAGTGGCCTCGTGTGAAGGGGCCCTAAAATATTAGCAGCGCCACTGACGCGCTGCTAAGAAGCGCTGCTGAGTGGCTTCGTGTGAAGGGGCCCTTAGATTTTATTAACGGACAGGTGTTTTATTTTTCAAGTCCTTTTCGACACTTGTAATGCGGAAATGCGTTGTTACGAACGAAATTGGCTATTGTGTACGTTCGAATATTGTTAAAAATCGTAATTATAATGTAACCGAAACACGTGTATCATAGAAGATAATACAATATCGAAAGCGATTTGTAAAAATCGAGAGATCGCTAATTTAAGTACCGCGCGGTTTTTGAAAAAAAAAAAACAAAACGGGAAGACACTTTCACGGCGATAAGAGACGAGACGAAAATAATTTGAGACACAAAGCGCGCGCTGTCGAGAGACACGTAGAATAAGTCGGAAGCTGTACAACGATGTTGATGGAAAAAAAAAAACCCCCGTGGCCGAGTGGTCGACTACCAGGATATTAAAAGGGAAACGGCCAATAGAAAACGGCTATAATCTAATGAGAACGGACGATGAAAACGGAAAAAAATGAGGTGCCTACTACGCAGGAAGAAGAAAATGGAAGATGATGACGTAATCGATGGGCTGAAAAGTTACAAATCGTTAAATTATAATGATTCGACGGGGAGATAAAAACGTCTCGTTTAACTCGTGTAGTCATATTGTTTTCATACACGTAAATGCTGCGATACAGACGATATCTACATTTTAACTCTAGACTGTTTGGGTCTAAAATTGGTCTAAAATATTACTGGAAAAACAGAAAAATCGAATAAAATCCTAAAATATATTATCGCTTATGTCGTTTGTTTATCTACGAAAATGGCCACTGGACGTTTGATAGCAATGTCGTGGCGTCTAAGGTCGAAATGAAATACAGAATCACGGGGATTCAAAGGAGAACAGAGTAGAAACTCGATAAATATCAATTTCACTGCGATTTTGGGACTTTTTCTGGACGGGAAGAATGAAAAATGGCTCTTAATTTCTTCTTATCTTTTTTTTTTTATTATTTACTTTTTAAAAGTATTGTTTTGTAGATAAACAATTTAGTCTGAGAAAAGGCAAAATACCAAGTACCGGACGCGGCCAAACGGTCAATAACGGCACGTCTCGGCGGAGGATGTGACGCGCAGCCAGATATCCTTTTTTCTCAGACCGACCTTGCGAGAATAACGCGAACAGAAGAAAAACAACCCCCCCCCCCCCCGGCACACTACCGATTGTAATATTATGATTATTATCGTTGTTCGGAGCGAGAGGCGAATCCTTTTTTAAAACTATTTTTTACGGGATAAGTGCGGCGGCGTTTCGAACTACCGACGCGGCAGGTAGTGGAATTTCTCGAAATTTCCTCGTTTCGCCCCCCCCCCCCCCCCGCGGCCACTTTCCACCGACGTGTCCTGCGCCGCCGACGAGCAGTGTTGCCCCCACAGGATATACCCAGCTTTGTTATACCGTATACCATTTGTACGCTCTCTGTACGTTTCGTTGAAAAATCACGCGTACCCGAGCACCTAACCGTTTCGAGCGATCGCGAAAATCGAATATATTCGCTACAAACCGCACGACCGGGTGGCGTGTTTTTTTTTTTTAATTTTTTCAATCGAAATCAGACGACCGGTGTAACCGATTTTAATTTCAGACCGGTTACAATACACTATAGGCCCCCGCGGAGTGTGTTTACTCATTCGTTTTCCGAGCTAAAATCGCGTTTCCATATAACGTACGCGTCGAAATTATTAATATTTTACACCTACATGCGTATCTGTTTTAGGTTTTTAAGAGATCAATTTTTTTTATGATTCGACGTCGTCATTACACTGAATTTCATTAGAAGAAAAAAGAAATCACCATAATTATAATTTCCATTGTCCTTTTACACGTAATAATAACAATAAACTATTCATCTGCAAAACGTTTACTGACATAATTATCGCGATTATCGGTTCGAAAAATAGAAAAAAAATATTTAAAAACAACTCGAAAGTTCGTGTTTTAAAGTTACAAAAATGCCATTGTTTTTTGGGGAATTTGCAGTTAAACGCGATAAGTACGCGCGTAGTACCACTGCGTGCGATTCTCATTGCGCGAAAGGACTTTAATTACGTCATATCATTTGCGTCGTATTTTTTTTCAATAGTTTTATCCGAAGAAATAAAAATGAAAAATAATAAAATAGTTTCACATCCGTCCGCTGCAGGACATGGCTATTATTATAAATGCACTGACGTCGACACTGCGACACAGTCCATTGTGTGTGTGTGTATACAAGTACATTATCGCGCAAACAATAAAAACTCACTACATCGACTTTTAATTATTTGTTTGTGAATTTGTTAATCGCGTTTCTGCGCTAAACCTACGTACACCACCACACGTGTCGGTCGGCTGGTTAAAATACGAAACAACGTCGACGATGAATACAAATTCTATAAGTTTAAACGTCAAGGATAAAAGTACGCGCTGCTTATAATTAAAAAAAAAAAAAAACCCGTAACAAAAGAAGAAATAAGAGAAACTCGATCGTTCGCAAGTGTCTTAAATATGACTATTAATATTAAATCTTTGGGGTGAACGTTTTCGTCTAAATCGAATTGAAAATTTACTCGGCAAAATAAAAATAGATAGATACGTAATACCTCGAGAATCTTTCGAGTCGTCCCCGGTTTTCGATCTAGACTAGACGTGTACGACTGACGCCTACGGGACGACTACGGAACTATTGCAGGTGATGTTTTACAACAACCATAAAAAAAAAAGAAAAAGAAGAAAAAAGTGCCGACAGAATGTAGGAAAATAAATAAATAAAGGAAAATAAACGTCACTGTAAAATCAATACATTCCCCGTGTGCTGGCAGAACCTAAAAATAAAACAATCACACACATAGACAATAACAGGTGTCAGACTTGGGCGTGTGTTCGGTAGAGTCTCGTACGGGCGAGGTAAAAATACTTTTTGGTGAAATCAAAAACCACTCGAACGCGCGTTGCGGGTTATCGTCGGCGGTATATACTCGTACATGACACTTTGGAAGTGTCGAAAAATAAAAAAAAATAAAAAAAACCGAAAATAAAAACCGGTGAAAAAAAACACACCGACACGGTAAATTTGTTTTGGAACGTTTTTTTCTATTTATTTACACCGTCGTTTGAAATTTGTTTTGGCTAAATCAGAGGGCCGTTCTTTTAAATAATAATAATAATAAGCGACAAGTTTCGGCGAAATTTAGTTTACATAATAATTATAATCAAGTCGAGTATAAAAAGGAATAGCGCCGCCGTAAAATCGTTACTGTGAAAAAAAGTTTTCTCTTTTTTTTTCCCCCTATATACATTTAAATATAAAATAACCAAAGTTAAGAGATACAACTCGGACAATTAGAAAGCAAAAAAAAAAAAGAAAAAAAAAAAAAAAGGACTGCGAAACGTCATTATAAAACGGCGCGCGAATAATATTCTCGACCCGTTGTGTCGTTCGCGTCAATGAGATTTTACAACACTACTGTTATATTATTATTATATTTGTTCGTTAAACGGTTATTCGCGCTCGTTATGATTTCGTTAAATCGCCATCGTTTCGTTTGATTTCTTTTCCACCCCCCTCCCCCCTCTTTACCGATAAACCTCGGTTACTATATACTTAGAATGTTGCCGAATTAATAAAACTCCGTTTATTTCGGAAAACAGAAAAAAAAAAACGACCGACCGACCTTAATAGAATATATTATTATATGTAATATTATATAAACACGGTGTTTTATATATTATTTACATATATTATGCTGGTATATCGATAAAAATGAATAATAGGGTTTGATATGTTGCCGATCATAAGTCCTAAATTATATGCGCGTATATTATATATATTGTTGTAAAGTTACGCCCTTTTATTTTCTCTTTCTTTGTTTTTTACCGACTAAAACCGTTAAATCGGACTGTATTGACATGGCCGTTTCGCCCTTGATTTACATACATAGTACGTTTACATCGCGGCGAGGCTAGGGTATGTGCGAGCGTACGGTTCCGAGACATCGATTCGTTCGCACGAGTATAATATATTATAATATCGTTTATCGAATAAAAATACATTTCGGGATACGCGCGCGCGCGCGCGACGACCTTCGACCCGAAAACGTAATTAACCTATTTTACGAAATACCCGGATAATACACGACGTACATTACGAGTATAATACCGTCGTGTTTACGTTTGCGGAAATTAAAAATAACGATCGTCTCGAATAATAATAATAATACGCAGCCGTTTAAATTATTGTTATTGAAATCGTAGCAGTTTTGATTTCGAAAAGTATACCTGCAGGGGCTGTATCGTGGTGATCGATCATGACGCGAAGCTTTCGACACAATAGCGTTTCGGAATAGTTTAATTGAAATTGGCTATCGAGACGTAAATGGACGTTTTCGTTTTGTGGATAGACAATAGTTTACGGATGTCGCCCCTAGTTGGATATAGACGACGACGGATTATTATCATGTGACGTTTGATTAGAAATAACTTTCTTCTTTTTTTTTTCAATATAGTTGTCGTATTATTAGATGGGTGGGGCGTTTAGATGGAACAGCACGAGCTTTTCAAGTGATATTAATAATAATATTTATAAACAATATTTATAGAGTCGAACTGGCGCTCGAATCAATAATTACAATATTATATTTATTATCTACCGAAAAACATGATGTTATTTATTATTATGTCGGAGTAACACGCGTTAGCTTTTATAAATGTCATAGGTTTCGAGTTACGATTATAATAAATATCAGTTACGGCGAGGGTGAAAATAAAATACTGTTTATTTATTTTTAAAGTGCACGGAACGAATTGAGACTTTATCGAAAATTGAGAGTTTGAGCGGATACGAAACAACGAGTAGAGTGCCATAACCACGGCGATTTGTCTCGAACAATAAATAATTTAAGATATTACAAATCGAATAAAACGTGTTCGGCTCGAATTAGAAGGAAAAAAAACGACGACGACGGCGACGACAATAGTATTTCGCACGACAATACGGTGTATATTATGTCGCGAATAATAAATTTAAAAGTAAACCGTCAAACATAACCGAAAAAAAATATAACTGAAAATGTATGTCTAAATAAATCGGTATGAGCATTTTCTCCCGTCGTCGCGACAAAATAACACGACGATATACCACCAATGAAAATACGAAAACAAAATAATTGAGTTGGTTATTGGTTTTTTTCCCCTACTAATTTCAATAAATATTCGAACAAAAATAAGAACGTAAAAACCTACGGAAAATGAAAAAACAAAATTCAACACGTATAATAATACGAGTATGTTATAAATTATAATCAATGTATTTTTAACCGAGAAAACGAAAGAAAGAATCGACGACGAATGATATTGAAAAAACTCGATTTATTTACGATATTATCCTGTGTATCATATTTTAGCTAGTGATGGGCATAATCGAATGATTTCGATAATCGAATGGATTACTCATCGAGAGAATCGAAAAATTACTCGAAATATGAATGAACTTATAGTCAATAATTATTATTAGTTAAATTTCGCGTTTTTTATTTGTTGGTATAATATTAGTTGAAAATTGAACTATAATTTAGGAATAATAATAAGGTTCACACCTTATTGACAATAAGTTCACAGCCAGCGAGAGAATTAGAACTCGGTAGTTTAGAGAGTTCAGGACTAAAGTCCTGATGACTAAAGATGATGGGTAATATAAATACATATAATCATAAATATGTACTACATTGAAAATTGTACTTTCATAATACGTATACCATTTTTGACATTTTTAAAATATACTAAATCGATTACCTGCAGATAAAAACATTTCAAAATTCGATAACTTATTACTACTCGTAACAGAACTTACTCGATTATTCGATTATGCCCGTCACTAATTTTAGCATACGCGCCCAAAGATGTTGTTTGGCGAAGATTAGATGAGAGAAAAAAAAAAGAAGCGAGGCGACCAAATGCATTTCGTCGGCCGGCACCAACTGGTGCGAGAATATTGTCAACGGCCCGGCAAAACGAACGTAAAATATATAATACATGTCGTTTATCCTCGAAAGATCTACGGCCACAAAGTGGACGCAATCGAGTTGATGATAAACAAACGGAGGAAAACAGAAAGAAGAAGAAGAAGAAAATACGTCTTAAACCGCACAAATCCGACGGCCAAAAAAAAAAAAAAAAAAAAAAACGCCACCGCTAAAACGTCCGCGCGAGTTAAAGGGAATATTATAAGTTTTTCGTGCGACGACGACGACGGTGTGCGTCCGCGGACGCGAGAAAATCGAAGAAAAACGAAAGAGCGGATAAGGTTTGCCATTATGACCGCGGAAGAAGAAAGAAGAAAAAAAAGAAAAAGAAACATTATTGAAAAAATAATATAACGTATAATACGGCGTGTACACGCGGGAACGTAAGAGAGAGAGAGAAAAAAAAATATAAAAAGAAACGCACGCTCTCTCTCTCTCGTCGTCTCCGCTCCGCGTGGTTCGGGGCCCGGAACGAACGCGGTTTGTTATTATTATTTTCGATTTGAACGAGAAAATAATCGCATTTTGAAAGACGATTTCGACAGGATAGTGCGCGTTTACCTAAAAACACTCGCGCGCGAAAGACGAGAGCGCGCTTATTTAGAGTTGGTCTTTTTTTTTTCGCAGTTTTTCGCGATTGTCTCGATAACTACTCGGAAAATCGAAAAACTACCTCGCGCCCGACGACGACGTACAATACGTGTTCGACTCGAAATCTATACGACAAACACGAACGAAACTTTTCCGAGTTTTTTATCGCCTCGACAAGACGTGTCGACCGATAAAGAAAAATACACAAAAGCGATATGGTACAAAACGCCGCGAAAACGATTAGGACCAGAACGAAATGAGAACGATTTTTACAAAAAAAAAAAAACATCAGACGTTATTCTTCTTAATCACTGCGCCGCCGCCGAGAATGCCTCGGAGACGAGGAGTAGCAAAACAGAAAAAATCGCACACTCGAAAACTAATTTAATACGCCGATAAACGAGTGGTTTTTCAATTATTTGATTATATGAAAATAATATCACTTTTACGTTACCGCGAGACCGTATATCGAAAAATTAAATAAATTCATATCGAGAGGGACTATGATTTAATAGAGTAATGGAAAAGTTTCGATCATTTTTTTTTTTTTTTCCAATTAAACAAATCGTATTCAAATAACTGTCGACGTTGGTATAAAACTATATTATTATTATTATTATTATTATCATAATGGCCGCGCCGACGAAATCATTGAAAAAGAGGAAAAACGCGCGCCGCCGATCCGTATATAACGGAACAATGAAAACGAACGAAAACAATTATTAATATTTCAAACTAAATCGCCGGTTTCATACGGAAATTAAAAAATGTTATAGTTTCGCGCGAATAGTTTATTTTATTCATTTATTTATTTCTCTACGAGCGCGCAAAAACATTATTATAGTTTGTATGAAATGTCTGTCGGTTTTAACATATTAATGGGGGGGGGGGGGGGAAATGAAAAAAAAATGAAAAAATCGAATTGAAAACTGCATGTAAATCATGTGAAAATTCGTTAAAACGTTGCGGCGATAATAAAACCGTTTTCGACTCTCAAGTAATGAATCCCCGTTGGGCAAAAACAAACGTCAGCGCCTATATAACCTATATACGTATATAACGTCGACACTGTGGCGTGGAAATTATTTAAATTCGCGAAACGAGTAATTTAAAAGTTTCGGTTGTTTTTTCTCTCTCTCTCTCTAAGACGCAAACCGAATATTATTTTTCGAAAGATTGAAAGCGCGGATTTCGTTTCGGCGATTCGGTTGTGCGTTGTTCAGTAATAGTAAACGTAATGAAAAACAGACGATCGTGTGAAACGGCGAGACGTTAAATACGTAATATCGAGCTTTTTGAGCGCTAGAGAATATACGAGTAACTATACGACTCGGCTGTTAAACGGTCGCGTGTTGGTTAAAACAATATAATGATAATTATTGCCGACGCGAGTGGGGTATAACGTCAAAATTCGTATATCGTGAGCTCGGAACAGTTCGCATTTATTTCATATCGGACGTGCCCGCCGCGATTTCAAAAAAGGACGATAAAAACATAATCAAACCGGACGCGCGTATTCGCGTAAAACGAAAACTGGGCAAACTATAGTGACAATTACACTACTCCTCGAAAACGTTTTTAACGAGACTAAACGTCGTCGTCGTCGTCGTCGTCGTCGTACTCGAATCGTTTCGTACACTTTGGAACGCGCGACGACGGTCCTCGCTCGGAATAATATTATTATCGTCGCGACTCCGTGACGGACCGCGTACAAACGAATTTAGTCGCGTCGCGTCGAGTAATAAATCCGATCTAATTGACCGCGTGTCGTCGCCGCGTTCGCGATAATATATAACGACGGGGAAAAAAAAAAAAAACAAACGAATTCGCCGAAAAAGCTACCGTAGAAAATAAGTTTACCGCTCGCCAATTCCCTTACGACGACGACGACGACGACGACGGTGGTCGGCAACCTTTATGGATTCGCGGGCCATTAAATATTTAGCGGGCCATAAAATTAGAATGTATTGCGTTTTATCGGACGAGCGTTAAACTAAATAATAGAAAAAAATTGTTTTTCATTTTTCGTACTGTTCAAAAATACATCGACGGTTCGTAACGAATCAAAAATAAAATTCTAAACCGTACCGACTAGATACTGTTTGCAAAATCGGATCGTTTTTTTTCGGGTACTCATCGAGTACACAAAAAGAAAAGAAACATACGAGTCACGGTAAAATCAATAGATTCCTCGTTCTTATCATTTGTTTTAATCGGATATTGTTTACTGTTTTTTTTTTAGATTTCTAAATTTAATTGTATAGCTACTCTCCTCGCGCGCGGTCGTCGGCAATAAGGAGATCGTCCTTTTTATTTTACATGAAATAATACGTCGTCGACTCAAACGGAAATGAAAGTTTTACACCGACTCGTTTAATTTTAATAAACGATAAGCACCAAACACATTCGGTTGTCGACGAGGAGTAAAATAAAATTACAATTTCCATTGCGGTCGAACGAAAATTTAATCGGGTCGCGTTAAACTCGAGCCGGACAACAACGCGGCCGACGACGATTCAATCGTTATTGTTATTATTATTCCCTCACTATACTATATTGTTTCGAAGTCCTGACACCGATCGAACACGATCACAGTCATCAAATCTCTATTGTCCGTTCGGGAAGTCGTCGCGAAGCGAACGAACGCGTTTCTTCGCTCGCAGTAACGTTGGAAAAACAATTACTGTACGAAAATTCGTTCTACCACTAATTCAATTTGTCGTCAAGTCGATGATCATTCGTTTCCGTAATATTATGATTTTTTCGATTTTTTACGGCCTTAAAACCTATTTTATTAGTGTTAAAATATCGCGTGTTTAGGTCGCCAAAGTCGAACAAAACTAAATATTTTTTACTACGCTCGTATCTAATATATATTACTCGACGGACGTGTTTGTTATTGTTTTTACTGAAAATATCATTGGAACCCTGAACGCGCGACGTTTCGGTCAACTGTACGGCCGATATTATCCCCGCCCGATTATAATACAAATTCGGACACAAAGTTATATCGAAAATGATTTCAATCGAAATCAAATCGAATCGAATAAAACTCGGTTTTTAATCCGAAAAATAAAAAACTCTTTACCATACCTTCATTGGGTGTGAAAAAATACCATCGATCACCGGTGTACACGGCGTGACACTCTGCGGGTCGCGCGCAATCGGTAATCGTATGTTCAAAAATGTCATCTTATCAATTACGACTCACCTGAAATCAAAAAAAAACAAACGCGACGTTTAGTAACGATACACGGACAGAGACAGGCTATTGTAATGTCTTATTATTATCTCGTATTATTAAAAATAAATTAAATTATAATAATTAGAGCCCGGAATTATAATATTCTTTTGCATATTTTTTTTTGAGTCTATGCAGTCACAGACGGTGGTTCGAAATCTTTACGAATCACGA
The DNA here is from genome assembly GCA_948098885.1 of Drepanosiphum platanoidis. Classification (NCBI taxonomy): domain Eukaryota; kingdom Metazoa; phylum Arthropoda; class Insecta; order Hemiptera; family Aphididae; genus Drepanosiphum; species Drepanosiphum platanoidis. The sequence goes on along the minus strand of OX402534.1, from coordinate 1,737,202 downwards.
AACCGGTGTATTAATGGCAAAAGTATTTTTTGCATATTTGAAAATATTTCGTATATAATAAAGAATATTAGAGAATATATCGATTAATTTGAATAGATGTTCGATATTTTTGGTTGCAGTGACGTCCGTCACTGTTGACCGACCGTCGCACAAGTATGACACCAGAGCACATGGAACAAAATATAGTTGTCAACTGTTTTCAAAAATGTTCTCGGTTGAAAATTTAAAATAATTAAATATTAAATATTATTATTATTAATAATTTAATCGAACTTTTCTCAACACGAAATATTTTTTATTGTGTACCTATTTTATATAGTACCTATTTATATCAGGTTTTTGTATTATTTAATTATTTTGTTTATCATGTATCATATATCTATTTATATCAGTTTTTTTTTGTATTATTTGCTTAATTTTGTTGCATATTGAGAATATATTAATAAAAAGCATATTTTTGGCATATTTTATTATGATTTTTAAAGAATATTCGAAGAACATTTTCAACTTTTTAAGAGAATATTAGCATTTTATTTTGGCTATTTTAAAAGAATATAATTCCGGGCTCTGATAATAATATAACGTGTATAAACATGAGAGATATGTTTTTGGAAAAATAATTTACTTACGAAAAAAACCGAATGAGAAAATATCGATTATAGAACAGCTACAACAGCCAATAGGTTATTTTATTAAACCATAGTGGCACTTATATTTATTTGGTTTTATGTTACGCGTCGCGTAAATACTCGTTTTTTAAATTCACATTTCACGCGCGTATCACGTGATATCTAATATCGAAAACTAGGGTCGAAAAAATACGATAAAATAGAATAAAATAAATTATACGATATCGTTCGCGTTCGTTGTGAATCGCACAAAACGAATTTTCAGACCGTATCGAAAAACAAAAACCAGTATTATTACAATAATAAATGGCACGTAGTCTTTCCGCGCCGTGAGCTCGGCTCGACGACGACGTCACGGCCGCGGGGAATATTTTTTAATAAATACGTCACGATATTGCTTGCGGAGATTTTCGTTTCGGTTTTTTCTATTATTTTTATTTTACCATTAGATTTCCGAAATCTTTGCCGACGCGTAATGGCGTCGTATACGTAATAATTGACGTCGAAACGGAAAACGCACGCCGCCGCGCTGCATTTTTTCCGCCCGCAAAACTTCATAGTTTATTATTCGTTCGTTACGAACGCAATGCGTTTCACATCGTGTGTAACGATTTATCATCGAAACGCGAGCGTCACGCCCGCGGGTTCATGCAGATGTTCCCGGGGACCTCGCGAAAATTCGTTATTAGGGCCCCTTAGAGTTAATAACAAACCCTTCGGGGTCGCGGATAAAATAAAACGGAATTCAATCGTTTCAAACGAATGTGCGAAATAGAAGAGGACTCGAAAAAAATCGTCGGCGCCACCTGAAATTCGGGTCTATATAAATCTCGTTCATAATATTATTATTATAACTATTATTATTTCGCGTTCGTTTCGGAAAATAAATCCTGTACGAATCTTTAGACCGGGTAAGGGGGGAGACAACCCGGGTTAACGGGGAAATGGAAAGACGAAAAACAGGAAATTGATTATTTATCAACGTTTTCGTCGACTGTGCCGGACAGATCGACACGACGACCCGAATGGCGCCCGCGCTAGGCCGCCGCAAGTGCTCGCTCAACGTCTAGGCGCGCGCGAAGACGCTCGTCGGGGGCCCGCGGGAAAAATTCGCGCGGGATCGGAAAATTAATTAAACTCGTTTTCTCCGGCGGCGGGGAAACCGACAAAACCGCGTCGGCGAATCGGCGGCGGCGGTCCCGTTGTTGATTATATCGCGCGCGTACATCGTACGCATAAATGCGCGTCGCTAAATTACGTCGGAGGCGCGAGCGGACAAGAACAGAGCGCGTAGGGTTTTCGTACGAACGGAAGTGACTATAATATAGTCTTTATACATTTGTATAAACGTCGGCGGCGGCGTAACCGGGAGAGTAGGGAGCGTTGGCGACGCGCGTTATGATACTTTCGAATTTAAAAAATCCACGCGACGACTACTCTCGATGTTCCGGGCGATTGATACGCGCGTCATCTGATAAACGAACGTATAACACGTTTGTGGAGATGATTTGATTTTTATTTTTTTTTTTTCCAGCCGAGTAATAAATAACGATAACGCGGAATCGGTAAAAAAAAAAATCCCAGAGCGATAAATCTCACACGAGTTTTTACGCGAAAAGCTCTCCGCGAGAGACGTCTCTCCGGCGGCGGCGGCCAGCAAACGGACCACCGACCGGCGAAATAATAGTGTTTACGATCGGCCGCCGAACATTTTTATTATTCGACTGATTGCAAACTTTAGCATGAATTAATGCAGAACAATAGACCTTAGAATTTAGATTTCTTAGAATTACCGAGTCATCAGTTATTTTAGTCGAATAATTAGTCGACTAATTTCATTTATTCATATTAGTTGGTTTGAAAAAAAATAGTCGACTAATTATTCGACTAATTTCTATGATTTGTATATAGCTGGTCGTGCAAATTATTAGTCGAATAATAGTCGGTAGTACGTAATGAAAACCGACTAACAGTCGGTAGTATCGTATAGTCCAGGGGTCGGCAATAGACGGCCCGCGGAAGGAAAAAATATGGACTACCAAAAATTTTCTTAATTTTCCTATATATCCATTGATATTTCATTGCAAAAGAATAAGACTCCGTCTTCTGAAGATTTTTGGATAAAACATGTCTTGGATAAATACATAAAATCCTTGCCATAAAATTAGCTACTATGTTTGGCTCCACTTATGTATGTGAAACTTCGTTTTCAAAAATGACGTTTTTAAAAAACCTATACCGTTTAAGATTAACAGATCACCACCTTGAAAACACTTTACGCATCAGTTGTTCTCCAAGAGTACCAGATTTTAAAAAATTAGCTCAAGAAAAGAAATGTCATTTTTCTCATTAAATTTTATTATTATTAGTATGAATGTATTATTACTTTATAAATAATTAAATATTAAATAATGTGTTTTTAATACAAAAATAAATACATTAATGATAAAATTATGTTTAAGATTTTTTTGGCCCTCGAAATTTTTTTTTTTTAAATATCTGGCCCGCCATATAAATTAATTGCCGACCCCTGGTATAGTCGTTTCTGCCCATCACTAGTTCGGCGACGATTCGCGATTATACGTATACAATTTGCAAACGAAACGCGCACGAGTAAAAATAATTACAGGCGGCCAATTCAAACGCGAGCAATCAATGTGGTTCGCGATCGAGCGATTTGGATATTTGCTCTGTCCAAAATCACTGCTAGATGTGAACACACACACACGGCACGTATAAAACGCAAACGCGCGCGCGCTCGCTCGTGTGTGTACCTACAGACCTTCAAACACGACGACTGCGAAACGCCCGGAGTGATTCCGACCTATATAATCGGACCGCCGCGCGTATATTAAAATATTATTTCGGCGTCGGTATTGCATAATATAGTTTTCAGGGTCAGATGAACGACATTTAAAATCTCAAACGCCCGGCGCGGCGGCGGCACGAGTATCGCGGATAGGAGGAGGCGGCGGCGCGGCGCGGCGCGGCGGTCGACCAGAACGAATCGAACGTTGCGAAAAACCTTTTGGAACTTTTCCCGAGACACCGAAGGATTTTCACTAGACGACGACGACGTTTTAAACGTATATATTTTATAGTGACCCACGGTAGGGGGCGCGGGTCGCGTTGCGCAGAGTGTGCCGGAAAATTTGTAAAAACCAATTCGCCGACTGCGCGCACGGAACCTTTTAGTGGGTCGCGGAAACGAACCCGGCGTTTGTAAGAGATATTATATTACTTTATAATTCTTCGTGCACGGAAACTCTTGAACGCGCCGCCGCCGGTAAATACGACGATTCGCTCGGACGGTCGGCACACACACGGACGGCCAAACCTATTCGTTTGGCCGTCCAAACGCGGTATAGTTCGGTATATAAATAAATAACCGCGGGCTACTACTCCTGGGTCGGGAGTATACCTACGGGGTATAGTGTAATATGTGGTGGTAAAGGCGATCGAATTAATCGTTAAACGGCATCGACGGCGTGACGGGCACGACCCCGCGCGGCGGCCGATATTATCATCAACCGTTGTTATATTATATCGAACGCGCGTGAATCCTCGACGAACGCGCTCGGCGAATTCGTCATTCGAACGAGAAAATAATAAAATAACAACAAAGTGGGGGGGGGGGAAACACACGAGGACTGTGAGATCGTTTTGGGAGGGCTGAATAGTTTATAAACCACTTCCTTTGGCGGGCGAGTGCGTCGTCGTAGTACGTGTATTATTTTTTTTTATATAAACCATACGAAACGCGTGCGTTTGTTGTGCGTGTGCAACGACGCGACAGACATCCCTCGCGTTAAATAAACCAACGTAATCACGTCTGTACGACAAAAGCAATATCGAAACGCGTAGAGAGAGAAAAACACGCGCACACACGAATAAACAAAAAATAATAATAATAAAACACGGTTCTGACTTGTAAAAGTTTCAAAACGGCTGAATGGAAATTAAAAAAAAAAACGAACGAACGAACGAACGATTTTATTTGGACAGGGTTCGTGGATTCGACGACGACGATTCACCCCTATGCACACATGCAGAGTTTGTTTTTGTTTTTTTTTTTTTTTAATATTATTTTTCGCCCGAAACAAACGTACCGCGATATCGGTTATCCCGTTGTTTTTTACGTGGAAAATGCGACGAATTCGCGTCACATCTCAAAAAGATGACTCATTCCACGTCGGCTGCTCAATACGGTCGCGCCTCTAATAATCGTCACTAGTTTGTTTGTAAATAGGGTCCAAGTGTCGTATGATTTACTGCTCGATCGGACGGTTTCTAAAGTGCCTCCCGTGTTTAAAAAACCGTTGCGTCCGCGCGGCGAGCGAGTGACGAACATAATAATAAAACATTTGATTTACTATGCGAGTGAAACGCGTGTTTAAACGTCTGACGTGCGACGTACGACGTTCTCCGAATCCAAAGTGTTTACGTCTATTCGAGCCCGCGGAACGGCATCGCTTATGGATATAATGACATGATAAATATAGACGAGCTATAGGGGAGAATGTTATAAACAATTATTACATAAAACGCGTAGCCTCTACGCATTCGCGTGCGCGCCGAACAATAGGAAAGTAGTTTTATTTCTATTTATTTGTTATGTGATTTTATCTCTTTCGACACTGCGGATTGATGAAAACTACATAAAACTGCGGGCAGAATGACAAAAAATTCGAATCGACGACGATAACCCTTACTGTAACGATTCGCCGACAGTCTACGGTCTATCTTGGAAATAAGAGCAAGTAAATAAATATAACGAAGGCGAGATCGATGCAGGTCGTAGACGAAAGGAAGACGTCGCGTCGTTTGCCGCGTAATGATTGCCGTATTATGTGTAATAGAATGTGACTGTTTGGACAATAAGGCTTTTCGATTTTCACTCGCGACGCGAGCGAATAAAACGTCGTGAAAATATACGCCCTCGAAACGTTTCGAGGTGGTAGGCGGCGCGATCGTCTGATGTATTTATATCGTTACAGATTATTTTCGGGGCGATAAAAACGCAAATGAAACACGCGCGCTCGCTCATACATTAGTCTCCGTTTTAGTTTTCAAAATCGGTCGATATTAAAATTGAATTTATTTTTATTTTTTTGTTTTTTTTTTTCATCATTCTTAAAAAAAATTACGGCGCACCGTATAGTCGTCGGACTACGTTTAAATTTTATCTCGAACGCTAAAAAACGAACTAGGAATTAATGGGTTTGTTTCGCGTGTTTATGAATAATTGTAATAAAACACGTCCGATTTCATATTATTATTATTATTATAATAGTGCATAAAACGCAAAACTGTTTAACCGGTAATTTTTTTATCGCCGCCGTTCACTGCCACCAGCTGGGTCTCGAAATATGACCCCTCGTAAATATGGACTGTGCGTTTTCAGTACAAAGTTCTCCGACCGGTCTCATTAGCCGTACAAAGTTTTGTGACTGTAGCCAAACGAACCTTACGCGAGAAGAGATCGGCGATAAACGAGTTATTCGCGCAAACCGTCCGTTACGATTCGAAGGAATAATAATAATAATTATATGATTTGAAAAAGAAAACTCCTAAATCGGTATAACGTTTACGGAGAGATAGACAGTGTAAGTGGCGACGAATTATTACGAGTACGGACGGAATCGACGACGGCAACACAATAACAATAATAATATGGTTCGTGCTATACGCACATAATATATATTATATAGTTGTTTATCCAGGAAATATCTATCGAGCTGGTATACCACACACTACTACGATTTGATATCACATATTATGACAACGTCGGACGATTAAAGATAACAACTATGCCGTGTGTACACGCGGCGGCGGCGGCGGCGCGTACGTAGAATTTAATCTATAATCGTTTTATGTTAATACCCGCGGCGGCGGCGGCGTGATCCCGATTGCAAATTTAATGTTTCCGACGGGGGTGGTGTTTGCATTAATTCTATACGTCCCCCCGAATAATATTACGCGGGGGTCAGTGCCGCCCAAAGTCCTATGATAATATTATAGCGAAACGAATTTCAACGGGTCTCGTCCGGCCCTACGGTTTTCGTCGTCCGCGGCCGTCCAGGAAAAATAGAGATTATTATATCGTCGAAACGCAAGTGTAATAACCGAAAGTTTCTAATTTTCCGATCGATCGTAGTGCAAGTTTGATCTCGAGGCGACAGAGTTCACAAAACGAAATACCGAAAAACTCTTTGCGCACGTCGAAAGTATCGTGCGAAACGTCGACGACGATCGGACGGAGAAAACGAACTCGAAACGTACGTTTATCTTCGGAAACGGATACGTCGTTCGTACGATGACGCGTATCCATTGAATAATTGGAAACGCCCGCGATGAGACTCGTACGTTTCAAAAGGGACGCTCTTAATTCCTGCCGAGGCCCCCCGCAGACGTGAACGTCGTCGTCGTCGCCGGAGAGTGCGGAGAGCAGCGTCGGCGCGAGCGGCGCCCACGCCGAGAGGCTTTCGACTCGCAGAGAACGACGTTATCGTCGTTTATAATAATATATTATGCCGTGTCGTCTGACGGCGGTAAACTAATACGCGTGTGTATATATATAAATATTATGTATAATAAATAAACGCGCGTTAAAATAATTTCGTGAAAAAGCGCTCGCGCTCGTATTTATTGTTCTTTGCCGTCTACGCGCGTGTATGATAATAAAATATACGCTTATAAATTGTGCGAAGACGTATCAAAAACGACGCGGCGACTGTATTACGGTCGTCTAGACGCGGCCGCCACTATCTGTCAGGATTACGGAATTTTTCGAAACGATATCGCAGGATCGCACTTGACAGCGCCGAACCCTTTCGCACAAACGGCCCGTCTCGGCCGGTCTATACACTGCGGCGCGGCGGCCGGCTCACTGGTAATACACGCGTACACATCGGAGTACGAGCGCAGACGCGCGTTATATCTATATTAACGATTTCACGTCGATAACGATGAAATATATACGCGGAACGTATAACGAGACTTTTTACTAAAAACAAACACAATACGTACGTATTTATTACGATACAATTATTATGTTTTTGAAAAACGTACACCGTCCACCGACAAAACTCGTCGCATTTGTAGGCAGGGCCGTATTTAAGGGGCGGTTCGGAGAGGGGCAATAGCCCCCCCCCTGGAATAATCAAGAGGGCGGCAAAATGTTCACGGTTATATAAATAAAATTCAATGTATTTTTTCGTATTCGCAATGGAAAATTATTTACGAATGTTATTAATAAATAAAATAGTAAACGATATAATATAAATACAATCGCAAAATGCTTTAATTATACTTATGAATTATGATTTAAAAATGTTCAATTTATGGATTAGGAATGTGAATAATTGTTTTATTAAAAATAAGTTAGGTATTTGTAATCATCTTTAATCAACAAACATTTCTAAAAATATGCATTCAAATTAAAAAATTCACCTTTAATTTCTTAAAAAATTATTGGTATGTAGGTAACTAATCAAATTTTAAATTTATTTTATTTTTTTTACCTGTTGTTTTTTCATTTTTGAAAAAAAATATGAAATGTTTCATCATTTATTATTATATTATCTACTATTGTTAATATTTTTATAATAATATTATAATTAAATTTTACTACATCTGCAACATGCATTCTCATTTATGTGATAGAAGAGGGGCGCCAACATTTTGTTGCCCCCGGGCGCCGAAATCTTAAATACGGCCCTGTTTGTAGGGCACGTTTTAAGGATTTCGCGTACGGTTTTAAATTTTAACAACGCGAATTTTCCTAATTCAAAATGGTTTTATAAGGCACACACGCGACGATTCTCAGATCTCTGGCAAAGAGTCGCGCGTGTTCTCTCGCGCATTACCGTATAATCGTATTCAACCGGCGCGCAGATATATAATATTTACATTCGCGTGTCGCAGAGTGTGGTGGGCATTTGCATTCGAAAATTACGACGGAGAAGGCGTGTGGTGTTGTTTAGTAGGCGGCGGCGGCGGCGATTACTTTAAACGCCGTCGAGTATTCCGGTCGACGGAGCGCACGCGGCCAGAGAGAGAGAGGAAAAAAGATCCTTAAATATACATGTACGCCTATATTTTATTTATATGACGCCGCCGGCGCGCCGGCGGCGAAGGCAGAATATAATAATAATAATAATATTCGCGAGAAGGAAAAGAACCGACCTCGGCGGAGGAGGAATGCCAAATGATCCTTTGCCGCGCCGAGATAAGAAATTATAATGCAGTCGCCGGGGCTCTCTCTGCTTCGCGACGGTAATACGCGTAAATTAACAATTGAATTGATAATTTCAAGATATCGTGCGGTGCGGTGCGCGATTTGTCGATTCCCGACACGTACGCGCCGCGACGACGACGACGACGACGGTGTTTTAAAATTCAAATTCACCGCGTCGAAAAATCTTACGCCGCCGCCGCGACGTAATTTTTTCTCCGATATTTTTATTTATTTTTTTTATTATAATTATTATTATTGTACTTTAACGTTTGAAACGGACGTGGGAAATTACGATAATTGTGTCGTTAAAATATTATTATTTATCGTGTCGCGCGATTTCGAGTTTTGAGCGAAGGCACGTCGTCGTCGTCGTCGGCGAAACGAATCGATATCATCATAGTTCGTCATCTCTATTGTCGAACGGCTATTTCGAGTGTACGAACAAAATATATCGTCGTGTACGAGATAAACGCTCGTGGCGCGTGTGAGAGAGAAAAAAAACTCGTTTTACGGAATATTTCCGCTCGTACGGAACACGACGCGCCGATAAAATATAATATATATTTTTTCATCGAATACGACCATTGTTACTATACGCGCCTACCTCGAATCACTCTCCGGAATTCGCTATTTTAGTTACTATGTCATCGTTACGTTCGCGTAGGTACGAATATTTTTTCCTCGAACGCGGCGGTTTTTCGTTTAAAAAAAAAATAATAATAACCGTTTCCCCCCCCCCCCCCGTTACGATAAAACTAAAAATTAAACGTTGTATTGCGTTGTATATATTTTTTATAATAATATGAGTACTGGAAAAATTGAAAATATTTCCGACGAAACGCCGCCGCAACGTAAATCGAAACGGTAAAAAACTCCTCTGTAATTAATATGTTTTTTCGACCGATCGGACTAGCGAGACCGATTGAAATATTTCAATCATTCGCGATTACTCGTGAAAATTGCAAATGCCGGACGACGCGGTATTGACATTTAAATACTACACCGCGATATATGATGTGAATAAATACCGCGCGCGGCAATGTTATACCTGATGAATATGATATCGCCTCGTGACGACGGACGGCGCGGCGCGCTGCGTAAAAGGTTATTACTGTTTGGACGGTAAATTACATAATATCACACTTGTGCGTTCTGCACGATCTAGTTCCGAAACGAGCGCCGCCGCGTGCTTTGGTTATTAGAGGAGAACTGTTTATAAACGAATAATCACACTGTAAATCTAAAGGATGTTCGATCGACTCAAGACGATGTAGAATACTCGTATATATATATATTTTTGTCATCGTTTTACAAGAACGACAACGTTTGAAAACGATTGATTTTTAAAACGTAATCGGGCGAGAGCGTGAGGAATTAACCCCCAACCCCCTTAAGCCTCTCTTACCGCGAGCAAATAATGCTACGCGGGTGTTTAAAATATTAATATTCCGATTTAAACTCGCGCGCGTCGCGTGATGAAACCGAAAGACACACACACACACACAGAGTTCCCTCGCGGTTCAAACAAAACAATAATCGATTTGTTATGGCAACTACATGCGAATGATATTATGACTCACTACTATAAAATAATCACGATGTACTCGGTGGTGGTGTGGAGAAACGAATGTTTTATATTGATTCCTCGTCGACGACGAGCGCCCCGATAAATATTGCATAATATAAACTAAAATTAAAACTAGCATACGTATATTTTTACTTATTTATTTTGTTTTGCATTTATTTTCAAAAACGTAAATTAAAAATCCAAAAGTTTATAACCAAAAAAAAAAAAAAATTTAAAAAAAATAATGAACCACGAAAATGTACTTATTCCATCGAATTAAGTAAATAGGTATTTATCGTGTATTTATTTTATAAATATTGACTCGTTTAACATTGGGATTTTTTTTTTTTTATCTTCCTATTCGTAAAGCTTATTATGAAACCATTCAAAGTATTATTTAATTTAATATCCGATATTAAATGACACAGCTTTACGTTTTTTTTTTTTATTGCTTTGCTCGGAGAGTTCAAAATGATTATTATTATAAGCTATGACACTAACTGAATTTTTCCATAATAATATAGTCTATGAATATGGGTCAGTGAATATTATTATGCATGAAGAATTTATTTTTATCGTTAACACACTGTTTTGTATCTTTTAAAATTACATCAAATCAAATGCTAGTAAATTGATTAAAAATAATAATGTAACAACCATATGCGTATACTCGTATGCATTTTGGTTTGTTCAAAATATAATTATTGGTTAATATCGTTTGGGCTGTGCAGGAATACTGGGTTTAAAACGTTTGAACGTCTATCGAATATTAGCGATGACATAATAATTTATGGTTTTATGAGATTGTATTGTTTAAATTGCATTATTATTAACAGAAAAAAATACGCATACGCGCCCGGTATATTATAAATGTACGGCTATAAAAAAAAAAAATATTTACTTTAATATTAGGAAAATAAAATATATTATTATAAAAATATGGTTTATCTAAAACGTACCTTATATATTATACCAGCTGACCCGGCACCCGTCGTTGTCTTGCCATATATTTCTCGTGAATTTTGCAGTATGAAAAATAATTAACTTGTTGTATGTACGCGCGGACGGACGGCGACGAAGACTGAAAGAGGAATGGAACGCGCGCGCACGCGATTTCGATAAAAAAAGTTATGCGATAATATGATATTGCGAAATCAATGGCTTTTGGTAAAGATCGTCGGGTTTTCGCATTTTAATTGTATACGTCACGGCCAATGACAATAGATTTGCCAGGCAATCGTTATCGGCCGTCCAATGAAAAAAATTCTATTGTATTCGTTCTTTTGTTCATCGCGTGCACGCGATTTCGATAAAAGTTATGTAATAATATTGCAAAATCAATACGTTTTGGTAAAGATCGTCGCGGGATTTTCGATGACATAACAATCTATTAATCTAATAATATTGCAAAATCAATACGTGTTGGTAAAGATCGTACGGGATTTTCGATGACATAACAATCTATTCGTATAAAATGCAAATTACCACGCACTCGCTGTTTTTCCCGGTACGAGGGAGAAATAACGTTCTACGTTTTCAACCCCTTTAGTCCCCTCAGGGGTTGAATTTTGAAAAATAAGTTAATAGATTTTTTTTCATTATTTGACATACCTACAGAATATGTATGCCGAGTTACAAAAAAAAAAAATCTGACCAAAAAACAACGTTTTACATTTTTAACACCTTTTAAGGGTTGAATTTCGAAAAATAAGTTTGTAGATTTTTTCATTACTGTGTATGCCGAGTTTCAATAAAATCCAATCGAGAAATAACGTTTTCCATTTTCAACACATTTTACCCCCTTCCAACCCCCTTGAATTTCGGAAAATTCTTTATCGAGAGGCCTCTCCTATATTATAAAACGAAACTATTGACCAAATTTGACACCACAAAGCTCCAGTGGCTCCAGATTTTTTCCATTATTACCCCCTTAGGATCAATTTTCTTAATTTTTTCCCGTAAGATCCTTCTCCTGACAATAACAAACACAACAACAAAAAAAAAAAAGAGAGGATTAGCTAAATCGGTCCAGCCGTTCGCGCGTAATGAGGATACACTACGGTAAATAGGGATTCGTTTTCATATAATTTTTTTTTCTTTCCGATTTTAACCATTTTAAAGCAAAATTTTGAAAATCGGGCGCGACGTGGTGACACTCGGGAAGGTAATTGGAACAACTCTGTGAAAAAAAATTTAAAAAAAAGTTAAATAGCGTCGCGACAAAACGGGAACATGAAAAAGGTCTGTTCTTTTATATACGAGTACATAAATGATAATACTCGCGAGCTTTGCAAATTTTATTTACGTTTTTGGCATACGAGTCCGCGAGAAAATGTTGTTTAATAATATATTATAAAATGCGCTTCGAGAACGTGTAGGTACTGACATCGAATCAATAAGAACATTGTCCGCGGGTTTCTCGGAAAAAAAAACCATTGTATTTCAAAAACGCGCGCGTTTTAAAAACGAGAAATGTTTTCAAGCGGCATCGGATATCGGAATAAGTCACCTAATAATTTATTATTCTCCGCGTTCTATTTCTCGTCCGGATGTATTATTATTATTATTATTATATCGATTCGATAGAAAATATGTAATATAATAGCGTTTTCGACGTTTTTCGAAAATATGCGCACATAATTGATTGACGCGTATTCAAACTGGCACACGAGTTTGTGTAAGACCCGAGATCAATTCATACTTAAACTCTTCGAGTGTGCACACGGTAAAATAAATACATTTAAATAATTATTGCGTTCTATAACGTCTCGCCGCGCGCGATTTCGGTACGATATTAAATTTATGTGGAAAAGCATACGATTTTATAGTGATTAGCGGTGTCCGTGACCGGTATTGATTATTGCTCGGACACAATACGAGTAATTTACATAAATTTCTAACATTGACGAATAATGTCGTATCGACATCAAAAAAAAAAGTAAAAAAAATAAATAGATCGACTCGCGGCTTCACGAAATGAAGAAGCTCGTGGGCGTTCCTAGAATTTATGCTCCCGTAATACATAGGTCATCTTCTATAGTTTTTCATTTTTATGTTGAATATAGAAACAAAACTCAAATATATTTAATAGACTTTCGGAAAAATTGTTGAATTCTAAAAATTCTATTCGTTTTTATTAATTGTATTATATGTGTGCGTATATATATTGGTAAGTAATCGTATTAAAATAAAAATAAGTTGGTGGTTTTTTTTTTTATTATTATTAAAGAATTTTTATTTTCTACTATTTTCTTTATTCAATACTATACTTCCCTTTAATTAACACGGGGGGAAATCTTTACCTTCCTCTGTGTTTGCTGTGCTCAGCCCCCGCGGTTCCCCGATGGCGAGTACGAAACCGACGCGTTTCGTATACGATCGGCGAATCGCGGCCATTCGTTTCGATCGCGAGAAAAAAAATAGAAAAAACGTACGTCTACGCCGCCGCGGTAAACCTTATTGTGATATCACGAGTTAGCGCCGCCATATCGCGGGAGTTTTTTTATTATCCTCGATCCAATAAATACCGATAAACACGTGTATGACACGTAAAAAATAATGTAAAACGTACAGACGAATAAGTTACGATCGCGTATCGTGCGTTTGAAAATTATAACGCTCGTATCTGTTATAAAAACGATCGCGATATTTATACGACGACGCGGTATTTATATGACATCGTGATATACCTGCCGTTCGGCGATTCGAAATGATATTTCGAAACGTCGCGCGTTATTGCGACAGGCGAACGTGTACGCGCGCTTCCGTCGATTTGATACGCGGGCAGATGGAAACGTCGTAAAACTTTAAATTAAAATGCGCACATTATCTGAACCGACGACGGCGAACGAAAAATAACTACCTACGCTTTACTGCGGTATGCGTAAAGAAAACCTGAAAATCAATGTTTTCGTCGTCGGGTTAGAATGCGTCGAATGCGCGCCGCTTGCAACGGTTTCGCAACGGTATCGATCGGGGATAGTTTCGTACGGATAGTGAACATAAATTTATGCGCGGTTAGAGTTTTAAAAACCTGGTGCAAATCAAAATGGTGAATTTCCTGCAATGCGTTACGGGATTGACCCGCGCGGACGACCTTCGAATAAATCATCAATCGTTTTCACGGTGGCCGGGCCACCGTTGTTTTAACTAATGACAACGCGCACGAGAGTAAATTACACACGGACAACGTGTGTGTAATTGTTGTGTTTTATCGCGAGCGCAAACGTCTGGAAAAGCTCCGTCCGAGACGACGACACGCGTTGTTATTATGACGATCGAGTGTGCAGGAATGGAACGAGCGAGACGACACTAGGTGTGACGAAACGAGCCGAGGAGCGATAGATATTTGGCCGCCGGTCGATGAAAAACCGTGTTTGGCGGAGACGATGACCACTAGTAAGTAGAGTTTTTCGTGAGGTCGTTGTTAAAACGTTGATCGTCCAACGAGTATATAGTACGGCCTCCCCGAGAGACGCTTAACCGGTCCGAAAATTGGCGCTCCCGTTGGCCGCCGCCGCGTGTCACGATGGTTTTTACAACGACCTCACGAAAAACACTACTAAGGCCGGGCGCACATTGAGACGCAGGCGACGCAGCGCAGCGTAGGGCAGTGCAGCGTAGTTTTCTGTAATCTATTAGTTAGAACTTATTAGCGCATATTGGGAGGCAGGGCAGGGCAGAGCAGTGCTGTGTCTGTGTTGGCCTGCGTCACGCAGTGCTCGCGACACAGATTACTGCACACGTGCACGAGCTTTGTGAATTACGATATTACATAATTTGAAACTAAACCTAAAATAATATTAATATTAGGTACTATTATAATTAATATTCTTTCATTGCTAATATAACTAAAATAAAACAAATTTACTGATATTATATTAATCAGTTGGGCTCGGGGCTTAATTTAATTTTTATATCAATTATATCAATGTTTCATGAAAACACGTAGGTATTTTTTATGCATTAAGTTCATCAAATTCGTCATCGGAATCTGATTCAGAACTTAAATTTATTAAATTTTCGGCCATCATACTATCGCTCATGCTGGTAACGGTGAACAACAACTGTCACAATGAACGGTGAAACGTCAGAACTGCGTAGTAATATGCGCTCACTTAGGTAGCGCAGTTTTTCCTGCGCTGCGCTGCCCTACGCTGCGCTGCGTCGCCTGCGTCTCAATGTGCGCCCGGCCTTACTCGTGGTCATGGTCTCCGCCAAACGGTTTTTCACCAAAAGCGCCGCGCGCTGCCCCACGCCGCCGTTGGAAAATTAAAACGCGAAACGCGTTACGTTGTTTGTGCGTTTCACACGGCCAATTTCAAAGAGGTCCGCCGGAAACGGTAAAAGGGGTACAAATTGAAAACGATTTTTTTGAAATTAAGTATACGTACGAGCTCTATAACACAAATAAACATTGTCTATAAACTTTATTTCGGTGAAATTCAACTCCCGAGTGGGTTAAATGGGGTAAAAAGTGTGAAACTAGAAAAATTCGCCAGGCCCCGGAACCGCTGGAGCTTTGAGTATGAAATTTGGTCAGTAGTATATACCTCGGTTCCCGTTTTTACGTGTTAGTTGGTCGGGTCGGTTAAAATAAATTTGTACGTTTAAATTGTATAATATCCATAATAAACTATTGAATAATAAAAGAAGTCAGCTGATAACGGGGAAATGTCAATTATTATTATTATTTGGGCCATACACATTTTTTATTACTAAAACCCGGCAAAGACTGGTAGATTCAGCAAGTATTATACGAGTATAATACTCGTTAGAGCGCGTGATATACGCAGCTTACGTGTAAAAAAAGAAAAATTTAATTGTCACTACTATGCCGTGACATTTCGACGACGACGACGCGCCTACAGCGCAGATGATAATATTAGACGTGACGTTTCCGGTGTGATTCGCCGTGATTATACTTTGAAAATTACTGAAAATAAAACTTCTGCCGGTGAATAATTAACGCGGCCTCGAACTCGGCGTCGTGCGTTACGCGAGACTATACGTACGTATAACGAAGTCGTGTGTGCCGCGCGCGCGCGGATGTGGCGCGTCGTGAATTATGAATTTTTAAGCGTACTCCTTATAGTTACTCCGTACGAACTGGATTATGTATATATTACGTATATAATATGTATTTACCGCGGACGAATCGATTCGTCACGCGCACACTGTCGGAAAATCAAGTACGGGATTTATCGAGAAAATATCGCCGCGACGAACTACGTTCATGTTTTTTCATTATTGTTATTAATATTATTATCATCATTATTTCGTATTGTTTGCAAATTTTTATTATATATTTTCTAGTGTTGGCCAACGATATCGATAATTCGATACGATATCGTGGGTATTTTCTTAATCATTTCGGTATCGATATCTAAAAATAATCGCGATATCGCTAAAAAAATATTTCACATGTTTGTATAACAATTGATTTTTGGACGTCACTTGCCAGTAATCATAGTTATTTTGGTGTAACTTGTCATTATTTAGAAAAGTGGTGTTTACGTACACGCATTTTAGAAACAGTAGAAGTTCCTGGAGTCCCACACTTCAATAAATATCGTTAACGATTTAAAATCTATTCTTAAATTTTGTAACATTGAAAATTAAGTTCGTGCTGTTGTATGTGATAATGCTTTGTGAATATGCTTCGATATTGAAAATTATATCGTTGGCCAACACTAATATTTTCGTATTTTAATTATTATCACTCGAATTCGTGTCTCTTACTAAGCTTACTCGATTTAAAAGGAAAAAACACGTGCAAAATCGAGCCCCGACCACGACGACGACGAGCGACGGCGGCGGCGTTGACCATCATCGCATCGCAAATTATTATGGAAATTGAAATTTATAACACGTCTTGCGCGTCGAATTAATCTCGCGCAGCACACTACATAATAGAAACAGATTATCGTCTTGAGATGCGCGATACGTCTAAATAGATAAAAACCCCGCGGTCGTGTGATATAGCGCATCGTGTGGTCCATGTTGTGGGCCGCGTGCCCGAGATCGTAGGCCGACGACGGCAAACTCGTGGTCGTCGTCGTCGTATCGATCATCTCGTTATTTTCTAAAACGCGTAAATCGTCTCTGACCGCGTCGCGAGTAGTCCAAACAAAGTTTATTCGGTCCGGCGGCGGCGGCGGCGTCTTGGGAACGAGAGAGAAACGACGACCGATATTATCGACGAAATTTCGCGCCGCCGCGTTTTATAGAATAACAAAAAAAAAATATAAAAAAAGTACCCAGTGCGCTGCCCAGGTAAATTGCGCTCGCGCTTTTTTTTTTCCGTACGAATCGAAACGTATTTATAACAAACCGTCAAACGGGCAACGTGTAAACGCGCGCGCGTGTGTTGTTCGCATGAATGTTGTTTGTAAACGATACAACAACGCATACAAATTTTATAAATTGTACGAAAACCGACGTTTGTTTCCCCCCCGGTCGTCGTTCCAAATTATAGACTCGATTGAAATATTTGTACTGCAATGCGATCGTGTTTTTTTTCCACCCCCGACGTCACGATATTATTGTAATTCCGCGATTTATTTGACTTTATGGTAACGCGAATAGGTTTTTTTTTTCCCCAACGAATCGAAAACACAATGCAAAACCTACGCGCCGGATAAATAATACCAATAGCGTTGGTTATTCGACGATTTGTTTGTTTTGTTTTGTTTTTTTTTTTCACAACTACGCGCGGGTCAGGTTAACGCTACGGTTAACGGCGACAACACTTTCGAGCGGATTAAAAATACGTGACATTATCACGTCGTTATCTACGGGGTATTTATAATGAATGTCGCAGTCGTGTGACTGTATCGAGACTGCTGCTGAAAGTCAACATCATTTCGCGGACGGATCGATTTTGAAAAACGGTTTCGACCTACTCGTCGTCCCCTCAAATGTATACCTAATTATATAAAGTCACTATTTTTAAAGTTGATCGAAACTACGAATAGAGAACAATTTTAACCCTCATCTATCTCGTCGCCGTTGAAAACTTTAAATTACTAAAAATAGGCAAGAAGTCTTAAGTCTCGTATTATGTATGCGAAAACGTTTGGGGAAAATAACTAACTTTGAAAATCAAAACTAAAATTTACCATTTGAAAATGTAAATATAAAATATACTTTTTAAAAAAATTTTATTTGAGTTACACAATTTATACGAAATTTAGTAGACGCAATAACCGTTGATGATAATAGAATATAGTCTTCTATTGAAGACTCGACACTCCTTAGGACATTACATTACATATAATATATTTGTAGGAAAATCGAATACTGACGGAAATGATTAAAAGGATTTGAGAAATATGCTTCTTTTCTCGAAAAATAATAACTAGAGCGAGAGCGAAAACGAGTTACATACGTATTATTCATAATATTTTCCCGTTTCGCTCGCCCGTATACACGTGAAAGAATCTGAAGACAACGATTTCGTAACGGAAAATCGTCGACTTGATCTTATTTATTAATACTCATATGTACAAAGCTTTTTTAATTACGGTTTTTTAATTAACTCGGTCACGCGCGGGGTGGTCTCTGTGAGAGAATACAGAAAGAAAAAATCCAATTCTATTATAGCTATATGATATTTGCCTGTCGTCGGCTGTTTGACCTCGGAGATCCTTTCGCCGCGTGGAAATAGACTTTGTTAATAATATCGTATCGCGGACGGAGAGATGACGACGAAAACGAATCCTCGAGACGGTCGTAAACGTGCGCCGCCGCCGCCGCCGCGACGAGTGCCCGCCCGCGTGATCGAAATGCTAAAAATCTCGCGGTTCGCCGGAATTCAAAAAGGGCTGCGAAACCCGTCGCGCGCGCGCACGCGCACACATCTAATATCCTTCGCACAAGTGTTATGGCCTAGCTGTATTGTATTATTATACGGTGTTGTGTATGCGCGAAACGCGACGGGTCGGGGAGAAAAGTACTCGCAGGGACCACGTGGCCCGAGTGCGGACTCTCGCCGCCGCCGCCGCCGCGGTTACGTGTATATATAATATGTAAAGTAACGTGTAGTACACGCTATACAGGGTACACGCGTAACGCCGTACGTGACTGGAATGCGGTTTTCGGGTCGACGTGTACAGACTGGCATATATAGTTGCGCAATCGCGTCATAATGTACGACGTGATTGCGTCGAGGCGGACACCTGCGACGACGGACGGACGGACGGACGACGTACTACCCGAGCGGAAAGGGTTGTGAAAACCGTCGTCGGTAAACGTCGGACCGGAAGGATAGCTGCGGCTATCCTCCGGCCGTCTCGAATCTGCAGGAGCGCAATAGAGTGCGCGTTTCTTTCCGGATCTTTCGGCGGTAAAAACGTCGCTGCGTTTTCGTTTGCGATTCACATCGCGACCGAATTCGATAACATTAGGAAATCACGTCGTCCACGCGCGTCACCGCCGCCGTGTTCCCCCGAGGTAATAAATCGCTCGAATCCGCGTGTGTTTTACAGCGTCTTTCGGAGAGATAGAATCGACGACGATTATTATTATTATTGTTATTTCAGAAGCCCGCTTTGACGCGTCGCAACGAAAGTATGGATTCCACCTGTAATACGCGACTATCACGAGTTTACACTCGGTTTACTGTTGTGTACGATTATCGAGCGCGTATTATTCGATGTATCGAAGACGAAAAGTTTACGCGCGCATATTACAATAATATATACAACTGTACGCGATAAACAATGTGATCGCGTTAAAAACCGTAACGCCCACGCTTCGGCCGTGACGTTTTCGTCGTATTCGCCGGCTATGCTCGGAAGTCGTGTCGCGCGGCGTTCGGGTTTTAAAAACAAGAAAACAATCGGAGAGTGACGTGACGGCACGACGACTACGCGGGTCGTCTGAAGAAAAGTCACTCTTTGTCGGTCGCGTTATATTGTTTCGTAAACCCGAAAAGTAATTTATCATCGCGTTCTAAAACCATTACGAGTGGATCGGCGTCGCGGCGGATGATAGCATGCGAGTACGTCGCGAGACTGGCAGAACGCGCGGCGACATTGTTTTCGACGTTTATGGGAACACACGAATTCTTATGTTATCGACGACGCGCTGACGACACGATATCGTTATAAAGTATACGATTCGTATTCGAAAACGCGCGTACGAACGTAACTACCAGTATGGCGCGATAGTTGCATCGAGCGTTCGGATCACGTTCGACGTACAACTGCTGACAAAAAAAAAAAGGTCACATATTACGGGAGAACGCAAACGATTCACGGCGGAAATCGGGCGGAGGAGAGGGGTCGAAATATGAGATGTCGAAAAAACCCGTCGGCAAAAGATTCTCGATGTCCGGCGATCGGAGCGTTAACATAAAAAAAAATAAAAATATTACGTACCGAGTCCGGGTGGGCGAAGAGGTCGACTATAATATCGGTTTTACAGTTCTTTTTGAAATCGAAAATGCAACGACGATATGCGTTTGAATTCGAAAAACAGCAGTTCCGAGAAAAAGAGCCGGACGAATGAACATCTATTTTCGAGAGGACGTTTTATTGATATTATAATATAATTGTCATCGGTTTGAAATAATCACAATTACAATAATTACAATTATTACAATTATTATTATTATTATTATTATTACTTTGGCCGAGAACGTTCAATAGAATAATAACCCGACGACGACGGTGCGCATTAAAATAATATCGCGTTACCACGGCGACCGCCGCGCCGTTTCGTGTCACTCGTTCAATAAAACTTTAGGAAACCATCAGTTTTTCTCGGTAATTGAGAAAGAAAATTATCACGGAGTCGATGGGAATAACGTGACGACGACTACTCGAAAGTGCCGCGGGGTAGATCCAAAAACTAGTCGACCAGCTAGCTCCGCTCTCAAAATCTGAAAAACAATATATTATATCGCGCGCCGGCAGGGTTAGATATGAAAAAAACTTAACGATCGCGGCCGTTATCGTCTCGCCGTACTACGCCTATTAATCGCAGTTCGCATAGATTGCGCGCAATTTGGCGGATCGTCCTGGGGGAGGGCGCGCGACCCGACGACGTCGCGATGCCGCCGCCGCCGCCGCTGCCGCCGCCGCTGCCGCCGCCTCGTAGACCCTTTAAAACGACGCGCGCTTACGTTCAGGACGATAATAATAACTTGGCGTTAAAATATATTATTATAAATACATATCGCCCGAATGTGTGTTTTATTTCGAAGGGATTTTTTTCACCCTCCCCCCCCCCCCGCGTTATTAGACCGCGCGCGCGCAGCGTGTAGTTTTTGCGCCCGGATTGGCCGAAGATAAATTCGACCGCGTTAATAATTAATAAAACGCAGGCTCTCTTCTCTTGCCGCGCTGTCCGGTCAGTCGTAAACCGCCATAATGGAATTGCGCGCGCGATCGGAAAAACAGAATAATATAGTGTCCGCAATAATAACGAACAATAAAAACGGACGCATCTCCGGGGGTAGGCGGAACGGGTCCCGCAGGCTCACTCGCCCCCCCTCCGGCGCCAGCCGCGCCAGGACGAAAGCTTTCACTTTTGTTTAAAACAATATTCGAAACGCCGCCGCCGCCGCCGCGCCGCCCACCCGCCGCCGGCGCCCACCCGCGGCGTGACGGACGGGGTATGATTTAAATGCCCCGCGGCAACGGCGCCGCGCCGCGCCGCGCGCCGGTCGGCCGCAGGTATAATAATAATACGATATCGTATATATACAAAACAACAGACCGAATATGCGATGGTAATAATATTATTACTGTGCGGCGCGTATAAGAGGTAATAAAAATGTGTTTATTGAAAAACGACAGGTCGACCGGCGGATTTTATTGCGGTAACAATATGTCGTTTTATACCGCGTTGCCGTTATTATTATTTATTTATTATTATTATTGTTATCGGCGGCAGTGGCTGTATTTTTATTATTCTTTTTGTTGCGGTCGCGACATCATTGACCGAATGATTTTCGTCTGCCGAATCTCTTCGGATAGCCGAAAAATCCGGTCCGCGGGCGATAACGTTTTCGCGAGCGTACACACGTACGGTCGGACTCGACGTGGAATTCGTGAGGAAATGGCATGGCCAGTAATTAGTTTCGACGCGCATAATATAATACCGTTAAGAAAATTAAACTAAGCGTTTTAATTTATACTCCGGTGAAATTTATATCTCACCGACTGGGTTTGTTTATTCAACAACAAGGAGGAATAATAATAATGGAGAAAAAAAAAAAAAAATGTTAATTATATCAAAGAAACGAGCGAGACGGAGGGGAAAAAAAATAACAAAAAATTAAAATAATTACTCCTATTAACATTTTCTGTACGAAGGAGGCGTACGTATATAATATAACGACGACGAATATATATGTACACGCGGCGGTACGGTGTGAGCGAGCGCGGTTCATATTTATTATTTTCGCGGCGGCATAGGCGCGCGCGTTTATCAAATTTTGAGTAATTTTATCGTGTTAATTACAACGGATTCATTAAACGCAACAGACATTTAATTATAGACGCCGAGAGTAAAATAACATTCCGTTAGAGAAACGCGCTGCACGGCGAAGAGAAGAAGAAAAAAATCGTTACGACGACAACACGATCTGGTACGACACGAAAACTCGTTTAAAAAATAGCGTCGGACGAGCACGTATTATAATATTATACATTTGTTCGCGAAAAAACGTTAAGCTTTGTTCAGGTGACATTAATTAAACCAAAGTTCGAACGTCATTGTCGTCTAACGAGGCATTCGTTAGATATACGAGTTTGGGGAAAAAAATCATATTACGAGTATTATCTTCTAGATCGAGGAGTTTAGTTTGAAATTACAACGTAATTACGTCCCATTTGCCGGTTGAAGACGGAGAGATAGAGAGAAAAGTAATGTATTATAATCGTCGGTTGTTTATTTTATTTTCGTTCTAGACTGTGAGCCAAAAGAGCGAAGCTATTTATTTTACAACGTCGTCGTCGTCGTCGTCGTCGTCGTCGTCGCCGCCGCCGCCGCCACCGCCGCCGCCGCCACCGCCGCCGCCGCCGTCGTGTTTTTTGTTCGTTTCGAAAATCACTTTTATGGGCAGTAAAAATGTTCCAAAAATTTAATTTATCATCTCGGCCATTCGGAATGCGAACACACGCATCCGATAATGCTCTGCGGAGGTCATCGCGGTTTTTTCGCTACTGTAGCGAAATCGTCGCGCTCTCGTTTCCGAAAAACGACAAACAAACAAACGAGAAATCGTTAATGATTCGAGAACCGTTTTCAGAGGGAGACGACAAAACGCAAGTCAACTCATATCGTTACATGACAACCGGTAATTTTAGTAATAAAAAAGCGAATTCGAATATCGGAGTGTCCAAGAAGTATTTCGCCGTATTAATAAACCGTCGTCGTCGTCGGAAACACTGGAACACTCGTCGTTTCTTTTCCCGGCTATTATTCTCCGAACGCATTCTATTGTTTCTACGCTACATCCCGATAACGCGCGTTCCGTCGAAACGGAGCCGACCGACTCGAGTGTGGTGGTCGCATTACCCGGCCCGCGGATATTATAATACAGTGCGTTATAATAGCGATATTATACCGACGCTGCATATTATTATTATTATTATTTTAAACTACAATCGCACTTCAGCTCACTTTTTTCACGACCCCGCAGCTCTCGCGCCGATAATCTGATCATTCGCCGACTCAGACACAAATAACGATGTGAAAAATAATCACGAATTCGCATCTCGCCTCGCGGAGAGCGGCCGGGTCGGGAAAGTGTTTTCCGTCTGGTAATCAGACGTTGTAAAATAATAATAACATGTCGTCTCGTTGTTGTTGTTATTATTAATTATTACGATGCGCGAGTGAATTAAAAACGACGTTTGTCGAGAGAGAGTAGAGAGATTATTCTAGACGAAACCGCCGCGCCGCCGCCGCCGTTTCGTCTGTCGACACGCGACGTTGAAAATTTCCATAAAATTATTATTATTTTTAACGCGTATAAATGAACACGCGACGCGAATCGAGACGGTTTCGAACGTGTAATTTGTGAAAAAAAAAAAAATACAGAACGAACTTTGTATTCGTTATACCTACCGCGGTTATTTTATTATTGAAATTCGTTTCGAAACGATTTTTATTATTTTCCTCCGGCGGCGGCGGCGGCGCGCGCACTCGGCGTTTTTTTTTTTTTTTTTTTTCGTTGAAAAAGTAAACACGACAACGACACATTATGTGTTCTGGTACAATAATATCGTTTTGAAATTCCCGCGAGATTTCTAGAGAGAGAGAAAAAAAAACGGTAAAAATTTAAAAGTTGATGTTTACATAAGTATAGCTGTATACGTAATACAAACACGCGATTAATGTCACGAAATATATATGACGTATAGTTTGTTTTTTTTTCCCCCTGTTTTGTTCACTTTAATTTGTACACGGCCGAAACGGAACAAATATTTCTGTTCGCAAATATCACGTTTGAAATAGCGTACCTGCGCGTTTGAAATACGACGCGAGCGCGTCAGGTAAATGATTAATAGCCACGGTCTCGCGGACCGTCGTAAATTGTTTTAAATAAATACACACAACATCTGCCGTAACGTGTTACGTACGACACGTATAATGTTTTCGCGCGGACGTCATAAAAACGGATAAAAATTCCGTTGATAATATACGCCGGCGGCGGCGGCGTCGCGCGAAGATAATAATATTATTATTATACAAAAACGTAATACCTATTAACTTTAATTACTCTAAACCGTGCATATTAATATGAAAAACGCCTCGCACGAGCGACACAATAATAATACTACGTATAGCGTTCGCGGCGAGTGTGTCTGTCGTCTTCGAAACCATTAAAAATATGCGTCGCGCCGAATTCGAAACAAGTACTTTACAACGTATATTATAAAGCTACCGCCGCCGTCCTGTATCTAATAATAATTACAGTTGGGTCGTTGAAGACTTTTGCGTTTTTTTGCCCCCCTTTGATTCTATACAATGCTATCCCAGCTAAAAATTTGTTTCATGCTCCCTTGATGCGGAATATTCTAATTTTATTTCGCATTGTTTTGCATTTTTAGCTATAAATGCATTTCGTTTGGTTTTTTCAAGTCATTTTTCAACATTTTTAAGTCATTTGGCATTTTTGTGTTGTTTTTTAGTTCATCGACATCCCGACTCTACTATAATAATTGTACAGGCATATTTCTAACGCTCATTAGCTGACCCGACATTTTGCGCAATAGTTTGAGTGCATAATAGTAAAATTTATCTACGCGCCATCAACGTTTGCTCGCGAGAGAACGAATAAATAGAATACAAAATAGATGATTGGATATGATTTTCATTTTGGTATTTGGAAAAGTTTCTTTGAAACTGTCTCATAACAAATGTATATAAAGATAATACAATAACAATATAAATCGAAACTATCGACCAAATTTGATTCTCAAAGCATTTTTCTTTCCGTAAGAACTTACTATAAAAGAGTATTGGAAAACTTAAAAAAAAAAAATAAATAGAGACGAATGAAATCGGTATAGAGGCGTTCTCGAGTTGTCGCGCGACCAAGGGAAATAGGGATTCATTTTTATAATAATATATAGAAGATAATAATAATAATTATTATTATTATCGTAGGCGAAGTCTGCGCGTGCGAAACGTCACAGAAAACATTCGACGCGGTGTTGCCATTATAATATACAACGCGCTTGTGTGTATATTATAATTTTCTAAAGGTACTTTTTACCATTGTTGTTTAACGCGCTCCAATCATTTCAAGTGTAACACTAATGGATTGGAAATTGTACTCGAACACACGCGCACTTTTAGCGTGTCAAAACGTTCCCCGTTTGCTTTCAAAGCAAAACCTCAAATAATTGCGAACGGCGGCGGTTAAGTTTATGAGTGAAATTATAATATTATTATTTTATAATACGACATCCAGTCGGTTCAACAGTCATACATCGGCTAAATAATCTCAAAATAATATCGTACGGAGACGACGACGACGACGTTGACGAATCACCGGAGAGATTAAAACATTTTCATGCCCTTGTTCAAACCTATTGCGTCGAATCGCAAACGCAGACAACAGTTTTTCATAAACAATAGAAATATAGCGAAAAAAAAAAAACCTTGTGTTTTTTAAAATACTTCACTTTTGAAGTACTAACTTCCCGATACCGAAACGATTTGCAAACCACTGCGTCCGCGAGAGAGAACCGAGAACACGAGTCGTCGATAATTCCCAGAGTGTAAGTCTAACCGAACTGTTTTCCGAACTATGTGATATTTCCGACTATACTAATGAATGATTTTGTATATTTTAAATAACTCGACCGAAAAACAACAATCGTTCGGTCGGCGGAAATTCACTCGCGAAACGTTTGATTTACCGAGTAATTAGAATTTATAATCACGCGTAGACAATATCAACATTGTATCAATACAAACATAAATCGAATCGTTTATTTAGAATTTTTTTACGGCCAACAATATTCGTTTAGGTTTTGTTTAGAGGTTGTTACTTGTTTGAACAATGAAACATATGGCATAAAAACTAGCGCGCGAGTTTGTAAAATTATTATTATTATTACCCATTGATAATACCGTGTGTACTAGGAGTTTGATAAATAATCGAATTTAAAATATTAACCGACCAAAGAAGTTAGTTTTCAAACATAATTATGTTTACCTCGTGCACATTTTACCCCAAAGATACGTATATTTCGTTCTTTGAATTTATTAATACACTCGGCAGACACACACACACACACACACACACACACAACATATACGTATACATGGTAGTATATTTCAGTATACACGATATGCCAAAGTGAATTGTTGTAGTATCTACAAAAATGTAAATGTTGGGAAAATGGGTTTTTCTTATTTTCGAATTCCTTTGCCCGTAGCAACAACGATAATACAGTAGTAATATTTTGACCATAAATTACATTGAAATCGACCTCAAAAGTTTTTCGTCGTGTGTGTGTGTGTGTATAATACTAAATGTATTATTATTTGTACATTTGTACACTCTGTGTGTATTTGGCAAAATAAAACGAATATAGTGTATACATTAATAACGATAAACCGGGCTATACTACGCAGCGATTACGATTAATAAGACAGTATATCCGCCGCCGCCGCCGACGGTTCGCGATAACACGATATTGATATCGGTATAATACGTATGGATTAACATATTCGACCAGAGTCGGGAATAAATTAATCGAAAGCTGCAGCGTTTAATTATTACGAACGTTATAAACCGAAAATATTGACGTTTCATTATCGACGACGAACCATGTGGACGGATATTGCCATCTCGTCGGGTTTACACAGGTGACCGGATAGACGCGTAGTGGCGGCGGCGGCGGCGGTGTTATTGTAATACTCGCGCATATCGCACGGACGGATTTGCTAAACATTTATGCGCGGTCACCACTGCGAAGCACTAAACCGCGTTTTCTTTTAGGGTACGACACGTTTACTGCTTTTATGTGCACTATAAACTATACAGAGAGTGATACGTATTTCGATCGGACACTTGGTATTCAAAACTCGTTTTCGAGAATGTATAGATGATGATGTTTTACCGCGTTGTTTCGACGAATCGACGAAACGCCGTCAATAATAATCTGCGATCGACGGATACAATGTCGCGTGAAAAGAAAACACCGTCGCGCGGTCCATAAATGACGGGCAGTATCGCCGACGCGACGCTTTGATTTGCCGCCGCCGGTCCGTCGGGAGAAATACGTATCTTTCTCGAGTTTCGCGCGGTCCGTGACGTTCAAACAAATGCGATTTAAAGCGAGTAATCGATTTTCAAGCGGGTCGAAAACGCGCGCGCGCGCGCAATACACGACGTTCGTCGTTTCGAGTGTTTCCAACACTATTACCGGACACGCCGCGCCGGACCGAGCCGTTTGAATTGCCGCGGCACTGAATGATAGCGAATTGACCGGGTCCGACGGGCGCGAGTTTCCGGACGTGACCGGACTCGGCGTGCGTAATATCCCCGCTCGGTCACGTCGTCGTGAGCCGTATCCGTCTCGCGTAAAACGCGCGCCGTTCGCGTGTGACTCGAGACGACCACTGCGTTGACGTACGTGACGAACCGGTCACCGACCGAAGACGAAATCGAGTGCCAAACGAGTGAAACGCGCAGAGTTTGACGACGGGTCATCACTTCACTCTAATTTTCAATTTGAAAGCGAAATTTGTTCCACAAAACGAACGTTATTGCTAAATACGTTCGAAAGTTCGTATTTCTAAAAAAGAAAGCGAGAGCTACGCGACGAATCCGCGGCGCGGTGGGTCCTTAAAACAGCGCTGATTGTTATTCGTGTGAGAGAATATTCGACGCTAAACGTCGTCGTATTGTCTTTCGGTATGCTAACAATAGGTTTTCCGCGAATTAATATTATAACGAACGGCTCGTTCAATACGATTATTTAGGTAATAATAATACGGAGGGTCGTATAATTGTGTAGTAATATTAGTATCTAATTTAGGTCCTCGGCGTAATATCATAACATCGATAAACGAATTTTATACAATCGAACGCGCGCGGAGAGGGAGATTCGAAGTCGTCCGCGAATCGAACGACGACCGAGACTTCGGAACGGTCGTTTTCCCCTCGGGACCGGAATAATCTCGAATCAGATATATGTTTTAATCAATTTATATATGCGCGACAATGAATACGAGTGAAACGCGTTCGAGCTGTTGACCTATTTTTAAGTGAAAATCCATAGGAGTTGAAGAAAACGAAAGAAAAACCTAGGGAAAATGCTTCATTCTGGTAAAATATCGCGTTAATCTTTGTAATTTATCTATTTTGACTACATTACTATTTTTATTTTTTTTTTGCTGTAAGTAATATAAGGGAAAAGCGAACTTGATTTTCAGCATATAATATCGGAGAAAAAATACATAATGAAAATTCTACATTGTGCATGGTAATATACGTATTCCAACACGCGTTATTAATCGAAAAAAAAAAATACTAGTAAAAAAATCAATTTAATAACTTGTAATATTATAATCTTATGCCGCTCCCACTGTCGTCTTGTCCCTCGTCATCGACGTATAAATAAATAAAAAACAAATATAGTCTCGTCGAAAAATTCACTTTGTAATATCATTCATAATGCAGTAAATATATATGTATACACAAGAGCGTCTCTTTTGTTTATTATACCGCCACTATTATACTGCGGCACCCGACAACGGCGCCGCGCCGTAGGAAAATTCTCGTTAGAATGACGTGATATCGTTATTATTATTTTATTTTATTCGCGAAAATTCGTTTTAAACCTTAAAATCCGTCCCAAACCGTAGCGTAATAATAAGAGAGAAAAACACCGCACGAGGATCGTCTCGTCGGGTTTTTCAATTTCTTTTTTTGATTTAAATCTTATAAGAATCGACGCATATGTTTTGCTCGGATACTTCAACGACAGCAGAGAGAGTTAAAATTTAGATTAAGTAAAAATCGTCGAATTTTTCGCGAGTTTGCAGAAGAAGAAAAAAAACGGTAGAGATAATTTGAAAACTGACCCCTCCGATCGGATAAAATTGTGTTTTTTCTTCGTTTCTATCAGAAATAACTGTCCGAAAATTGGACCGATTCTTCTACGTTCAGAAACGTGATGAAAAAAAAATAATAAAAATAATGAATTAAGCTCGCGTTTTAATAAAACCAATGCATTTTTCGGAATCTAAAAATCAAACTGATTGGTTTTTACATGAACTTTTTTCGACATGCGAAAACAATACTTTTTTTTAGAAAAAAATATGCCGTTTTGTTAAATAGGTCATAGTTAGGTAGCGGAATATATTATGTTTTCATAAAAATATGGAAAATTAGAAGGAAAAAAAAACTTCTCGGAAATATAAATATTATTCATGGCAATTATTGTTATTTTCGTTTACGACATGGCCAATAATAAAACTGATGGAACTGAAATAGTTATTGTGATTTCGCGTATTCCGCGAACGCAAAAGGGATACGATATATTTTTCTTTAGTCAAAGACAGATGTTAGGTAGTCAAGTTTCGATGATAAATGTCAAACACAACAAAGACTGTTACGGTATACATAATAATAATAATAATAATAATATTGACGAGAGAATAAAATATAAAATGACTGAAAAAAGATAAAACCGTCGCCACGACGTGCAACGGTTGACACGATATACGTAGTTGGTAAGTTGCATTTGATTAGATCGGAAAGAATGTTTAGCTCTGTGTAATAATTTGCGATTATGCCGAGTTTACTGACAAGTCATATTACGCGTGTATGATAATATTATAATATTTCGCCCGAAGAAAATGTATTTTATTTATTTTTTTAAACTTATCCGCTCAACCTTTTTTTTCTTTTTTCTTTTTTTTTTTTTCACTTAAAGAATCACGGAGGGATTCTAAAATCAAAATGTCAACATTCAAACAGCGCCGTCAGCCGATATTAAAAAAAACCTCTTTTTCCGCCCGTCGACGGAGAGGACCGGGGGGGGGGGGGCGGTGAAATGGAATTTCTGTAAAGCTCCTAAGAAGAATTTTCATCCAACGCGTATATTATTATGAATACGCGCGCGTTAATATACGTGTGTTCGTATTATTAAACGAAATTGAATATATTTTAAGAACACGCCGCCGCCGCCGCCGCCGCGCGGGTTAATGTGTCCGGGACTGGATTTATCTTTTGCGCGTCTGTATTGCACGAAAAAAGCACGAGATCTCGTCTATCCGATCGACAACAATCGAATGATATTAAATTAATTATCATCGCCGTCGAATAATGTCGAAGCTCGCACAATAATGATAATAAAGTGTCCGCGCGACAATACAATGTCTGCAGCATTATAATAGATTCCCCGTACAGAACGCGCGCGCCCAAAGTATCGTTAGAGTTCCGACTGTTCAACGGCCGTTTTGAACGAAGGAATGCCGAGTATCGGAGTATATTATTATTACTATACGTTATTATCCTTAGTTTATTAATTTCCAATTGTATACGAGTGCATAAAGAACGCGACGGTTAGGTTATTTAATTTATTCCGGCCGGTATTTCACGTATATATCGCGTATTGCGGAACAACCTCGGTTATCTTGCAAACCGTTTGGGACCCAACCCGATGTGGTTCGAATTATCTTATTGATTTATTTGTCGACCCGGCACGAACCCGGCGCGCGTATATATTTGTGACGAAAAGACACACTCGATGTCATACGTATATATTTAGTAGTTATTCGACTGTCGCTCTCTATTTTCTCCCCCCCCCTTCCCTCCATTCGATTTCAATTCGGTCTGTTTTAAATTTACAATCGACTACTGCGCGCTCTTTTATGCGGCTGAAAAGTGTCGGCCACGTACAAACGCACCGCTCTGTACGCCGCCGCGCCGTTCAAACACGCACGGTTTGTTTATTTCGCTTCGCGTTATTGATGTTGGGATACGCCAATCGCAGTTCGGATGATAAATGGGTTCGGATAATCGAGGTCCTGCTGTATTGCGAATCGCAATTTGCGCGATAACGGTGTGTCAATAATATCGCGTGATATTACGATAAGCGACGAGAAAGAAAAAAAAGGAAAAAATCAATGTTTTCGCGCGTTTCGAGCGGCGTGGCGCGGCGGCGTTAAGTATAGACAAGACACGACGAAATTTCGATGGAAAATTGTATTCAAAACAAAGACGAGTGCTATTGCTGCGGCGCGCGCGAGCGCGTAATTATATATTTTCGGCGCTGTTTGTTCCGTTCGAATGCGTTATTTGTTCGCGCGCGTTTCCACGAAAAATCCTTTTCGCGCACCCGGAGATCGTCCGCTGTTCGCAGACGAAACGAAACGTTTCCGCTGACAATTGAATATTTATTATTTGCAGCGGCGGCGGCGGTACGAAACGATATAGTACACGACTATACTTATAGGCGACGACCCATGCGCAGAGATGCGGTTCGACGAGAGAAGTTCTGTAGCGAAACTCCGTTTTGCCGGGCGGAAAAATAAGGTGTTTTCCGCAGTGACAAACGAAAGAATTATTACCATATATTATATATACGCGCGCGCGTCGTGCATGTGCCTCGGCAAAGTGTCGTTGTGTTTTGGCGAAACTCGAGAATTTCGGTGTTTTTCCTTTTCCCCCCCCCCACCCTCTCCTCTCCGATCGTCCCTGTTAATTTATAGAACGTGCCACGTTTTATGTTATATAGGAAGCAACTTTACCAATAACCGACGGGTCCCCGCACTTCCGGCGACCGGGTCCCTTTAAAAACCACCGACCACCGCCGCCGCCGCCGCCCCCGCCCCCGCCGCCGCCGACGTACAAAAGTCTCCGCCCGGACGGCTTGCGTTTATGGCGTCTGTCGGTCGCGCGTTGGTTCACGGTCTTTTTTAAAATCAATGCTCATGACTAAAACATATTTAAAAATGCAGCCGAAAAATCCACATCGTTTCCACGTCGTCTTCAGAAAAACTATCGTTATCGATCGGAAATCTACTGAGAAATCTATTTCCCCGGCGGCGGCTTCGTATTATAAGCGACGCTAATTTTATTTCAAGAGCGTAATGTTGCACTGTTTAAAGGCCGCGAGCCCTGATATAATAGCTTCCGTATTATAGCTCTCGTTTCTTGTACGAAATAAATTAAAACGGGCACACGTCACTGCCATCGTCGATACGTTTTGCAGATACACGCGGTATTTGCGTTTAAACTCGAACCGACACGTAACGGATACAAATTAAGTTTGGGATTTATAACGGGGTTATTATTTTTACGGCGGAGCTTCCGACAATAATTATATACCGCGCGCAGACGAAACTCTATTTCGCCAGTAAACTCTATTTAAAGCGTCGATAAGTTCGTTAATCGGTTTTGTAACGGATCTATCTCGCGACCGAATTTCAATGAGACCCCATATACCCGTCGTCGGTTTAAAGGATCCCGTTCTCGAGTCGCTGCAGATATACCGTATAAAACTTATCGGAACCGCCGACAGTATTAATTAAATTTTATTTTACTGCACACTTCCACCCCACCCTCCCTCACTTCAGACGAAAACCCTATATTATTATTATTATTATCCGCGGCGGGCGAACGGTTTTTGGCTCGATTCTTTCGACATTTCATAAACACGATCGATCCGCGTCCTAGTATATTATCGGTCTCATACGGAACACGTTGAACGAATTAATATACGATTCTGGAAAATCGAAATTCTTATTAAATTGATGTTAAAACCCCCGAAGACGAAACCCCCGAACCCATATGCTTTTGGATTAATCGTGATTTTACGATCGACTTTGAGGCGCGCTAGATAATATTAATAAAACGTCGAAAAGTGGAGAAACGGAATCCGAAAACGCCGACGACGACGTTTATTTTACTCTCCGAGAACCGAAACGGCGAAAAAAAAAAACCAAACCAAAAAGATTCCGATTTCTCGTCTCAGAGTTCTTTCCGTCCCCCCGTCGATATAAATGACGGTGATATACGCGCGCGAGCGTCTTTCGCGACGACGAGATCGATCGGTTTCGCGGGTTTTCGTCGTCGTCGTCGTCGTCCGCGTTTCCCATTTAAACGGAAATACCGACTACGCTTTTATTCTCGTTCGTCGCGTTTCAATGCGTGTATTCCGCTTTGCATTGTTCGTCAAGACGCGAATATACGCGTGCCGAAATCCGACGGTTTACTACGCGTATATATAATGACGATAGTAATACGTGTGCTCTATATTAATTTAACACGTCGATTTATTACACGCGCGAGCCGTAACAACGCGGCGAATTCGTTCGACATATAAATTATTTTCGCCGGCAACTCGTCATTCGGCGATTTCAATAGCGTATCAATGACGATCGCGAGGCAATCACGAGGCTCGCGAAATCGACGCGCCGTCGCGCGTCGGTCGCCATTAGTCGGAGGGCCCCGATTATCACCACAAAGCGTTGGAAAGCAACGTCGAAATCGAGCTCGAAACGGGCTCGCCCGCCCCTCCGCTTCGGTTCCTTGTGATTTGACGCGACAATAACAATATACCCGACGACGACGTCAGTATAGACGACAGACTCTTGCCGATATGTAAACTACAACGTTCACCCGTGTTCGATTTGTTCGCCCCCGAAACGCGTAGGGGTTTTTGTTTTCTTTTTCTTTTTTTACATACTATAAAAAGTGACGGTGTTTTTTATTTTACTCTTTGGCGTTGCGAGTTTTTAAAAAAAAAAAATCCTTCGTCCGCTCGTGTATAATAATATACGCGCAATATTATGATAACTCCACGTCGAACAACAATTTAAAATTAATCGCACGGTGTCGTCTTAACGTTTTCAACTAAATTATATAAAAAAAAAAAAAAAAACGATTTAAAAATATGTTTATATATTATCTTATGATAATATTTTCCATTCTGTGGACTGCTCGACTGCTCGAATGAAATTCCACGTAAAAAAAAAATATATATATAAATAAATAAAAATTAATGATATTTACGTAAAATTGTAGCGTTTTATTTAAAATATTATAATTTATTTCATGCGGAGACGAGAGAGAGAGAGAGAAAAAAGTAGTAGGCAACAAATTTAATATACATATGTATCGAGATTTCCACGCTTTGATCTTGAACGTAATAAAAAATTTATTCGAGGAAAAATATTTTGCCAATAACAAACTTTCGAATCGCACGAAAACAAATAATAGTAATATTTGAATGTACACGAGAAAAGAAAAAAAAAAAAAGGGGGAAAAAAACACAAAATTAGACGGCCGGGCGCGCAACACTTATAGGAAGAAAAAAAACGTTTGTGAATTACTTATACAAATAGTCGATGTAAACGGGGTTGTTTTTTTTTTTTTTCCGTATCAAATCGTCAAAATAAAAACAATCGCAAATAAACGTTGTTTTTTTGTTTTTTTTTTCCATTTCATACTACTCTGTTTGATTTCTCAGTACTTTTAATATTTCGCGATTAAAAAAACGACCCGGTCTAAAAATGAAAATAAATTTGCGTCAGACGAACCGAAACTCGCTTTTGCCGAGATTTGCCGGACGGGGATTTGAACGCGAATCGAAATACGTTAAATAAGTCACGGTAAGACATGTGTGCCGTGTTATTTATTAAAGACGTGTAATAACTCAAAAATATAGAGAGGGATGAGTCATTACATTTCGACAATGCTCGGTCGTAGATCCGGGGCAGACCAGGTCAATTGTGTTGCTTGTCGATAACAATTTTAAACTCTTACCTTATTGACCAGGACGTGGGATTTGAATAATGCACAAAACACAACACGTTTGAAAGGTAGATGGCAAACTCAATCCAGCGCTCGCACAGACTTCGTATTCTAGATGCCTAGTTGCTCGCGTCCAAAGGTTATGCTTAAATACAGGCTCTCAGCCTCTACAGGCGGCTATCGGCACTCTGGTTGACTGGGTCCACTAGCGTGACTGGACTCACTGGGGTCCACTAGCGGGACTGGCTCGGCTGTGCCCACTAACGGGACTGAACTCCGCTGTGCCCACTAACGGGACTGGGCTGGGCCCACTGGCGGAACAGACTCACTGGGGTCCACTAGCGGGACTGGACTCGCTGGGCCCACTAACGGGACTGGCTCGGCTGTGCCCACTAACGGGACTGGGTCGCTATGTCATCACACTACTTCCTTATATAACCTATCATACACGATCGCCCATTGTCAGTAAAGGATCCCAGGGTGGTCAATCAGACTCGAACAGATGGTGTCGGCCTTTAAAGGTTTAATTGTTTATTACTTATATGCCGACTCTCATTGTCGGTCACGTAAAAGGTGGTTGTGAATAATGTTACATAATATGTCCTTTTATGTAGCCGTAGTCCTTTTCTGACAAAGGTGCCATGTGTGAAATTACCGTTAGATTTATATTAATTGTGTCTGATGTCTGTGCGTGTGCCGAAAGAGTTTGCCTTTTATTGATTGATTTTTTTAATAACACTGTATCTGTATAATATCGTGGTTTAACATAATCTTTGATGATGGTCACATCATTACAGACGAGTCGCCGCCGCATTGGAAAAATGATTCCGGAGCTCTTTACTCCGCTATACTATTATACTAGCTGACCCGGCAAACGTTGTTTTGCCATATTATATTTCCAGTGAATTTTGCAGTATAAAAAATAACCGACTTATTGTAAGTGCGTGGCGACGACGGCGCGGCGTCTACGATTGAAAGAGGAATGGTGCGCGCACGCACGCAATTTCGGTAAAAGTTATGAAATAATATAATATGACGTTGCGAAATCCATACCTTTTGCGTAAACGTCGTCGTCGGGTTTTCGCTTTAAAATTGTATACGCCTATCGAGCCTATCCGCCAATGACTATAGATTTGCCTGCGATCGTATTCGACCGGCCAATGAAAAAAGTTCTATTGTTCATCGCGTGCACGCGATTTCGATAAAAGTTATGTAATATAATATGATATTGCAAAATCGATTCGTTTTTGGTAAAGATCGTCGGCTTTTTCGATGACATAATAATCTATTCATATAAAATGCAAATTCCTCGCCGATCGTTGCATCTCAAAATCTAGCCCGTGAAAAGTTTACCCCTTCTTTTAAGGGTTGAATTTTGAAAAATTAGTTTGTAGATTTATTTATATACATCCCCCTATGGGAGGTGCTCAGACGGGGATTTTGTATTATGAAAAATAACTAACCTATTGTAAGTATGTACGTATATGTGAAAAGTATATGAAACACACGTATAAATATATTTTAATTGAAAATGGTCACTATGGTTACAGTATAGGTACACGTACATATGTATAAATGGGTTATATGATATAAATGGGCTGACTTTTTCCTATAACCAATAGCAACCGTTTAAAATTTCAATCACAAAATTCCCGTTTCAGCACCTCCCCTAATTGGGTTTTTTCAAATTTTTTTTTTCGTAAAAACCTTCTCCTGGCAATTACGAACAATTCAAAAAAAAAAATTGAGCCAAATCGGCCCAGCCCCGTTCTCAATTGATGAATTGTTTTACATTTTTGGCTCCATTTTTATATTTATATGTATAACCGTTCCAGAATATTATCGGCGCTAAGTTGGACCATATTATAAATGGTTACCAAATTTGATCAAAATCCGTTCAGTAGTTTCGGAGTTTATCGCGAACATTCATCGTGACACGAAATTTGTATATAATATATAGATAGATAGGTACGAGTGAGCCAGAATTATTATTATCTCGTATAATTTCGCGATTCGAGTTTATCGCGTAACGAAAGAATGCTACTCGAGTTGTAAATCTCAAAGCGCGAGATCATACTATAAAGTCGAGTCACTATTCGTTCGGCGCAAACGAATACGAGAGGAAAATAATGAGACGGGGCGGACCGTAATAATAATTCGGACTTATTTTATATTTCGGACGAATATTCGAATCATAATACGTCTATAATACTATATGTATAGCCATAGAATGAAATCTATGCACGACATGCGTACAAAATAAATACAGATTATTTTTTTTGTAAAAATTTAATACGATATTCGAACGATACCGAGTGCTTTCACTCGAAATAATGTCATATCGAATGATGAAAAGTTCAAGTATTCAGTAGAATATATTGTAAACAAGTAGATTACAATCACATGACCTACTAAAATATTTACATGTGTATATATAAATGTATAAATGTACTCGCTAATGAGAATTCCGTGAAATCGACGGTATTTTTGTTCGAAAAAAAAAAACTACTTATCACGACGTTATTCGAATATTTTACACACTCGAATTGGATAAATCGTAAACGGACGAGTCGAGTGCTGCGCGTTCACGGGGCACGTAATGACGTTACGTCGATAATAATTTTATACAACATTAAATCGTAACATTACGAGATAATATCGAAAAAATATCCAAACGATCGTGTTGATATTATAATTATTACGACTGCCGAGTTGAAAGCTCAAAGCTACAGATTAGTACTCGGAGCGGGTAGAAGTACGCATATAATAGTACGAGCATAATAGACCTCGTGCCTGTCGTCCGCTCTCAATATTTGCAGACGACGCGTGATTAGCAACATAACGGATACTAAAATATTTTACTGATTATATTATAAACTATGGCACTCGATTCCACTTTGAAACTTTTAGAAAACTCTATCGAGTTCCGGTCGTCCGCGCGCGCGATAACTATATGTGATGACGGAGATTTAATTAATTTCATAATTTAGCGAGTTATAATCAAACTCGTACATCATTAATTGCTTTTTATTTGAATAAAACGTTGGCTACGACTGTCGACTAATTATAAAAATGACTGATAAGAAAAAAAAAATAAAATAAAAAACGCAGAATAAAAAAAAAAAAAAACAATCGCCCATATTATCAAACGATATATTATAGAATATTTATTCAAAGGAGTTACTCAATTAAAATTAAGTAAATTACTTTTTGTTTGACGACTCGAAACGAAAAATTAAAAATAATTATTTCCGAAAATGAAAATTAGTGACATTTATCGCGTTCGGGGGAGGAAACGGACGATTCAACGAAATCGTGTTTCAATGTCCGTATATACGTAGAACAGCTGACTCGTAAAAAAAGCTCGCTAAGTGATGGGTTTTTTTCTCCTAATTCTCCAAAATACTATGAAATTCGAGAAAAATTACCATGCCAGCGTTCGGCATTCGATCGATAAAAAAACGTGCTGCGAGAAACTTTTTGAACTTTTATACCGTATAAAAAGAAAAACGCACCGGAAAAAAAAAAAAAAAGGCAACCGTTGTTAACCCTACAGCTCTATGCTTGTTCCGCTCAGAATCGGAAATACAATACGTCATGCGATTTCATATTTTTGCGAGTATAAATGAGACGTTTGACCGAGTTAAATCGTCGCTATAGTATGGCGTTATAATAGCCGAAACGTCATGTCTGCCGAAAGTAAAATATCGTGTTCGAATAATTCGTAACGATCGAAACGACGGAAAAAAAAAAAAAAAAACAAACATATTCTCGCTAAACAGCAATCCGACCCAAATCGTATTGAAAAAAAAAAAAAAAACACAAATATATATTTTTTGTCTCGATATAACATAACATGGTATATTATTAATTATTCGATCGGAAAAAAAAAAAAAACGGTTCGAATGATGATATTAATCAAAAATCCGTCTATGCAATACGTATTACAAAAGGTTTAACGGTTCGATTGGTTTTATGCTAAGGCAATATCGTGAAAGTTTTTAATAATTTCTACGACATCGTCTCATTTCAATGAATAATTCCGCAGTTTAAAACCAAATATATTTTAGAATAAATCTTCATAATTGTATATTATTACTCTAAAATAATATTAATCTGCGCAAAAATCGAATTGAAATTCATAACGCAGACTCGCATAACGTTCGTATATAGCCATTACGAGTTATAAATATTTTATTATAATTTATTACGTTTACTATACGTACGCGTCGGTCGAAAAATCCTGTGTTTCGCTCGTGTTTATTTATTACGACGAAAAAAAAAAAACGAAAAATCCAATATCCCTAGAAGAAAAAAAGAGAAAAACCGCCGCCGCCGCCGCCGCCGCCGCCGCGCCGTTCGTATGGTAATTCGTGTTCGACGACGAACAGAGGTCGCGTAGTATCTGACGCGCGGTATCGCGACGATAAAGAAACGTGCCTAACGATAACGAGACGCTTAATTAGATCGGAGTTTTTTTCTTGATAAAAAAAAATGTAAAACCCGACGGAGAACCGACGTTTTATTTTTCGAATATAATGCAGCCAGCCACTCCGGTTTCCAAACTCATTATGAACTCCGTGCGGTTTGAGTGCCGAAAAAACCAGAAAAAAAAAGAAAAAAAAAAACTCCATAAATCATGGCGGTTATTAAATACTTACCTATTCGGGTTCTAGAGGGCAAGAGGAAAAACATTTCGATATTATACGCGCTCTCGATGGACATAAATATTCACCGTTTCGGGCTAAAAGGATTTGAATATTTTATTCATAGGTCCTCGTAGATATAGGAGAGAGACGCGTTGTCGAGTCTACATTATGTATACGACGAGTATGTAGTGACGTCGAACGCGCGCGGCTCCTCCGGACGCGTACGAGAAATCCGTCACCACCGGGATCCCGAGCGAAGCCTCCGTCCTCCGACCATTCCAGGACTATTATTGTCCTGTACGAGCTCGTTCCGGATCGCGACCGGTCCGCGGCGCGCGCGTCGTCCGGCGAGACCTGAAAACTCGCCGAGAAGGACATATTTTCCCCGCCCCGACTTCCGAACGACTACTCCGCGTATTTCGGACGCGTTCCTTATGAAATAAAATGTGCGTTTCATTCAAATATAAAAACGGGAGAGTAAGTGGAAAATACAACGTTTCCGGTGGTCACACCACGCGTGCGTGTCTAACTAGTCTCCGACGACGACGACGACAACTCGGACCGATAATTTATCGCGCGAGCACTATAGAGCTACTACGTTTATCTTTTTTTACGTGCGACACGCGGGTAGGTGCGTGCTATAATAGTAATATATTATACGGCTCGTAACGGCGCGGCGTTTTCTCTGGTCATTATGTTTTTATTTTTTTTTCGTATTTCTCTCGTCGACGACGCGGGCATTCTTGAAATAACTCGTCTCGCGTGCTATGGTTTCACGCGTCAAATATGCCGACGACAGCCGGCATGATATTATTACATCGCGCACGGGCGTGACCGTACGTGGTCGGACGGTATAGAGGCTGCGCGTCCTACGCTGCCCACGGCCGGTTAGAAAAACACCGACCGATTACAGGGGGAAAAAAATTATATTAAGCTACCTATTTATATAGTTCTTATTTGATTAACTGTTTATTTTTTTTTTTACTGAAAATCCTTCGCGTTTATTACGAAAAGTTGTATTTCTCACCGCTCGGTATCGACTTTTTTTTTCAATAATTTATTATCTATCGTACGATCGATTGCACTACTACTCGGAGGACTAACGTTTCGTTTTTGTAAATCGTCTACGATAATAAAACTATATTCTGTAATTCCGTGAGATTTAGAAGTACTTAAATCGATCGATAGAGAACGTCGTCGTTGTTCCATGTTGGCGTTTAAATTTATTACGTTTCCGGTTGGATCGTGAAATAAATATTTTTTCGACGTCGCGTGAAATCGATAATAAAAAAAAAATGTTTAATCAGAGTTAATTGTTCGCCTTTGATATTATACGTGCTGGGGACACGGTGTGGCCGTAAACGTTTTTGTAGTACGACGGGTGTTGTTAAATCGGTAGAACAAAATAAATATTCGTTCACGAGTAACAAAGAAACCCGTAATTTAATAATAGATTTTAAATATAAATTTTTTACGCGTCGAAAATCCGATCCCGTGACGCGCGCGTTATTATTTTCATGGCGATCGTCCAATGCGATTTTCGGCATTAAAATTAAATCACCGTCCGCCGCGGCGAAAAGAAATTTTTCAAAACGGGTTCGCGCGCGATCCGCTGGGGAAATCAGATTTAAATTAATTTAAAATCCACTTTGATGATTGAATTACTTTATTTGGTATTCTGATAGTGATTTGCTTTATATATAAAACGTGTACTCGCACGCGCGAATTTAATGGAATTTACATTGTATAAATAGATAGATACAAGTGAAAATAGTAAATATAAACAATAGTCGAATGATTGAAATCCGTCCGGGCCGTTTGAAACTGAAGAGACCGAAAGAAAATACAGATTCGTGCGGATTTTTGCATAAATACAATTAAACGGAGAGCAAACTTTCCGAACGAATCCGTTGCGTTACAAATTTTACAATGCGCGTCGGTCGTCGATTGCCGAGGGCTCACAAATTAAGGAACACGAGAGATTTGTCGACTGCGCGAGATAACATGAATTTCAATGTATACAATTTATACGAAAACCTGTGTTCGCCAAAGAGCCGCGCGACAAAACGGAATTCGACGGGATATCGACGACGAGAGAGCGAAGAGTATTACACGAATAATGTTTGTGCGATTGGAAAACACTTGTAAAAATGTACAAAACAGAAGAAGAGGGAAAGAAAGAAAGAAAGAAAAAAACAACAACACACAACGCGTGACGTATATAATTTTACAACACGAAAATAAATAGGTAGAATACGAAAATTCTTTTACGTCGACGATTTATGGAAATAATTTCGGTCAACGGCCTACGGCGACGGCCGTTTTATTAAAAAGACAACGAAACAAAAAAGATGGTAAATTAAACGTATGATTTCGCGCTCAACGATTAAATAATCCAGACACGCAGCGTTCCCGAACGCTCGTGGTGGTTTCGCACGTCGTACACGGTTTTATTTTATGATCGCGGCGGCGGCGAGGCCCACGCTCGCGAGTACTACGCGCAGTAGTCGGTGTTTAAACGCAGTTCTAATCTTATAAATAACATTGCGCATTGTTTATAGAGTAAAATGTAATGGGACCCCGTTAAATATTTAACGAGCTCGTGCGTGAAGTTTTTAGAGAGAAAAAAAAATAAACACGGAAAGAAAGAAAGAAAAATGGTTTTTTCCCTTTCGTTTTTCGCCGAGGCCGAGAATCGCATTTTCGTGCGATCGTTATACATTATATTATACAGTAAAACTATTACGTTCGAATAGACGAATAATAATAATAATAATAATACGCTCATAACGTTTCCGGCTGTAAACTTAAATATCTCGGTTCGATTAATTTTGCTCACGACGTACAACTATTTTTCTTACGTTTATATACGTACTATGCGCGACGAAATTGGGTTAGACAAATACGTTTAGAATTTTTTCGTATTCGTATTTTGGTTTTTTTTTCAACAATTTAAATACTGTCCATAAATAAACGATTACGCAAAACTCGCAATTAATTTGTACATAAAAACACGCAAAGAAAAACCGTCGTGGTACTACGTATTATTATTGTTGCAATGGCATTGCGCGATAGTTGAAATATTAAAGTCGGCGAGACTATATAAAGAACGAAATAATAACAATTAACGAGACAAAGAGATAGTTAAAACGTATTAAAAAAAATTACAGTTGTACCGCGTTCGAGATGCGTATTCGTAATTGTTATAATATTATTGCGTTCGCTAAAACGGTACGGACGTAATTCTTTTTTTCGGGTCATTTAAAATTAGGAAAATAAGGAGTGACTTATTTCGCGGCACGCCCCTCCCGGCGCCGAACGTTCCATTGGTCGTCGGTTTTATATTTGTCGGTTATAACAACTTAGATTTTCACCGTAATAGAATTTTCCCGACGTCCTTTGAACGCAGTTTTAATATTATTGACTTTTAACTTTTTTTTTTTTTTTTAATGATAGGTACTACCGCTATTTTTTTTTTTTTTTTTTTTTTTTTTGATTTATTGAATAAATAAAATAGTACATTAAATTTATTATATCTTTCTCCTTTAAGCTTACGCTTGTGATGGAGAAAAGAGAGTTATTAGATGGTAGAAATAATTACATAATATACAGAAATAAATTTAACATTAAAAATACAGAATA
This sequence comes from Drepanosiphum platanoidis, assembly GCA_948098885.1. Lineage (NCBI taxonomy): Eukaryota > Metazoa > Arthropoda > Insecta > Hemiptera > Aphididae > Drepanosiphum > Drepanosiphum platanoidis. The sequence continues at coordinate 1,693,233 of OX402534.1, read as the reverse complement.
AGTATAAGAAATAATAACAAATAATAATAATAATAAGAAATAATAACACAATAAAGTTAAAAATATTACAACTTGGTACAAAATACTCATATATATCATATAATAAAAAATCATCAAAGTTTTTCCATGTTAGTAAATACCCAATCAGAAACCAATTTTTTCGCATATTTAGGCGTTATACAAATTGTATTTTTTAATTCATCATTCAGGGTGTTGAAAATAGTAGGACCTTGATACTCCAGAAATCTTTGACCATATGCGGTATTTTTATATGCTACAGGAGCATTATATGCTCTGTTCAATCTTTTATCTTCTACTCTTTTTAAATTAAACCAAGTGTTTATATTTTTAATTACCCATAATATTGCAAATTTCTGGTAAATTAATTTAAAAGGCAAAACGTTTAGTTCTTTATAGTTATGTACAGTTGACCCTACTAAATCTTTTTTACCCAGACATACTCTTATTATTTTATTTTGCTGTAGTTGTAGCGGTTTTATTACATTCGCAGTTGCACCACCCCAAATCTTTACACCATATTGGAGAACAGCTTGATAAAAGGATATATATACTATTCTGATGAGGTGCTTAGGTAGAACTGACTGGAGTTTATAAAAATGATTTAATGATATACGAAGGCGTTTAATTAAATAATTAATGTGCAGATCCCATCTCAGATGTTTATCAATAGTTATACCTAAATATCTAATACTCTGAACCATCCGAATCCCTCCACACGTATTTGTGTTAGTACACCCCCCAGTATCCTCACAAAAGCAAATTTTCAAATCACTAATAGGGATTTGGGTACTATTTATAGTGAACTTCATGTAAAAGGTCTTACTAGTATTCAATGACAATTTCCTATTTGTTAGACTACGCACAACTTTATTTAGCCCATTTGTTGCTTTGTCGTGAACAGATTTCCATGTCGCGCCTGAAAAGAGCAAACATGTATCGTCGGCATATGTGATCACTTGACCATCTAACTTAGTATTGCAAACATTATTAATATATAATATAAAGAGGATTGGACCAAGCACACTTCCCTGTGGTACACCGCAGATAACACTTTTTTTTTCACTTAGAAAACCATTTACGTTAACTAATTGTAATCTATTTTCTAGGTAACTAGTAAACCAAAGTAGACTTTTGTTTATTATTCCAAAAGTTGGAAGAATTTTTATTAGTTCAATATGATTAACTGTGTCAAAAGCTTTTTTTAAATCTAGAAAGATTGCTAATGTTTTTTCACCATTGTCTAGAGAATTACTTATAAACTTAGTTACATTATATAATGCATCCTCTGTACTTAGACCTGGTCTAAAACCAAATTGATTTTTCGAGAGTAAATTATTAGATTCAAGGTATTTAATTAATTTGTTTTTAATGATTTTTTCCAACAGTTTGGCAAAATTAACAATCATTGATATTGGTCTATAGTTATTTATTTCGGCTCGATTTCCTCCTTTAAATAGTGGAGCTACTACAGCTATCTTAAATTTTTCAGGAAATAAACAGTATTTAATACTTAGATTATATATATATAGAAGTGGGCCTAGTATAGAATTTATTATGGTTTTTAATAATTTAACAGTTATTTTATCAATTCCGGCAGCTGTATCATCTTTCAGAGTTTTTAAAGTTAGCAAGATTTCTGTTTCTGTTATTTTTTCGTTAAAAATGTTATCATACGAGTTTCCATTGAGTTGAATAACTTCCTCTATAGGGTTAACTTCTACTATATTATTTTCAGCTAGTTTACTGCCTATATCGACGAAAAAAGTGTTGAAAATATTTGCGATCTTATGCGGTTCGTCTGTGGCATATAACATTTGTTTATTTATTTGAATTGAATTAATTTCTTTAGCCTTATCGACATTTTTATTTGTTATTTCATTTATTAATTTCCAAGTTAATTTTGGGCTGGATGAAACACTTTTAATTTTATTTTGATAAAAATTTAATTTTGTGAGTCTCAATATTTTAGTAAACGTATTTTTGTACTTAGTATAATATAACATTAAAGATGTGTTGTTAGGGTGTTTTTTAATTTTCATAGAGAGATATTGTTTTTTACGTGCTGAGCATAATAAACCGGCTGTCATCCATTCTTTAATACGTTTATATCTGGAGCCTACATTCTTGATTGTGGTTGCCAAGCTGATAGCATTGTTAATTTTATCATAAAATATATCACAGCTTCTATTAATGTCATTATTACTATACACTTCTTCCCATTGTTCAGATTTCAATATAATATTCACCTTTTCGTGATTAATAATTTCAATTTTATTATTATTATTATTTTTATTGTGTTTAGATTTTGAATTACCATTTATTGGTATGGCTAATACTGTTAAGAAATGATCAGTTATACTAGTCTGTATTACCCCAGCTTCAAAATTTTTTATCATACTATTAAATTTAACAAAAATATGATCTATACAAGAATGTCTGAAATTATTTGGAGTTCTAGTATACACATTGATAAAAGATTTAAAATCATATAAAGACAACATATTTAAATATTCATTATCAATCGAGTTTATGCCAACTATATTAATATTTATATCCCCTAATATTGCCATTATGTCATTGCATGTATTTTCATTTGATAGGATATTATTTAACATAGTCAAAAATTCCTGGATATCATTCGATGGTGATCTATATATACAAAATAAAGTAATTGGATTATTAGAGATATTAATGTTTAACTTAACAATATTAGCTTCATTACAATCAAATTCAAAAAATTGTATACATAAATTTTTTTTATACAAAACAATTATTCCGTCATTTTGATTTCTCTTAATTTTAGTAAAGTAAGTATTATAATCACGGATAGATATATTACAACAGTTAACGTCATGCCAAGTTTCGGTTAGAATTATTATATCTAAAAGCATATTTTTTTTATCATTTTCCAAGAAAAGTAATAGTTCATCTAAATTAGAATTTACACTTCTTATGTTGCAACACAGAACATTTAGAAAGAAACCATTAATAATTTTATGACTGTATATAAAGTCTGAGAAAGAACAAAAATAATTGGTTGAATAATTATAATAATTTGAGGTTGACAACGTTTGAAAAATATCCATGATAAAACATATTAATTATTAAATTTTTACGTAATAGATAAAGAGTGTCTAACAATTAAACTAACTTTGATAAACTATTTTCGTCTTCTATGGGTATAGCATTAGTGTCATTATTTTTCCTAACAAAAAGTTTGCTATTCTTAAACCACACAAATTTATAATTTTTTTCTTTAGCAAGTAATTTTGTTTTAAAAAATAGATTTCTATAAGTTTGAGTTAAATAGTTATTGATATAAATACCCTCTTTCTTCCAATTTTCATTTATGTCTGTAGTTGATAATCGTTTAGTTTTCACTAAATGCATAAAGTTTAGTTTTTCCTCTATTGATTTTAGAATTGCGACAATTTTTCCTGGTTTTCCTGTCATTTTCGAGCGTACACGATATGCCTTTTCCACATTAACCTTGCTGCCTACTGCAACCGAGATATTTTCAACAGTTTTGATACAATTTTCATTATTTTGTTCAGGTAAACCAATTAACTCAATATGTTTGCTGAATTGTTCTTGTTCAATTACATTTATACGTTTATTTATTATCGAAACTTCACTTTTTAATTTTATATTTTGTTCTTTTAGATGTCTGTTTTCCTCCTTAATTTCCTTTACGGAGTTCACCAGATCCCGGATTTGAATTGTAAAATCATCAAACTGTTTACTCATAAAGTTGATTGATTTTGTGAGATCCAATAGTTGCTCTTTAGAAACAATATTACAATCTTCCATTGCTGGTATACTCTTTATATTTTTATTAATAGCTACTATTTTCGATGAGCTTTCTCTACATTTAATACAGCACCATGATTTTTTCCTATTGTAAGTGTAGCTTCTAAAGCTTGCTTCTCTTAATCCCGCACAGGAAAAATGTATAAATACCTCACACTTTGAGCACTGTAAATCGTCTTTGTCGAAGATTTCCTCGTTACATGTAGAGCATAATAACATATTAAAATAAAGCTGTTAGGTAATTTCAAATTTAGCTATGTGGATAGTACACAATAAAACACGACCTTTAGTATATAGATAAGCGACTGGCACACGATTAAACACGACCTTCCGCACTGAACATGAACTAATAACTGAATTCGTAGCTATCGTCGAAGCTTTTCGGTAAAAGTTTTGAAAATCATAAATTCATTCAATTACCTAAGCTACGACTGTGATATTACGACGACGAACGTTTTAAACAATAAAACGGCCGAAATTCAAAACTGACGTTTCCCCCCCCCCCCCCGAAAAACTTGGTTCCGAAACGAATGAAGATTAACAATTTATTTCCAATAGAGGCCCCGCGAAGTTGCCGAGTTGTCGAAGTAGTTCCGAGATGGTAATGCAAGTTCAACTGCAATTAGAAATTTCCGGCATTTAAACTAGAGAAACGTTTGTTTCGGTAGCTAATTATGATAGAAACACATATTTCAGGGTTAAGTCATCAAGCTGACATATCCGCCGTAATTTGTCACGTTAGCATAATAGAGAACTGCTAAGTGCGCAATGGACTGTAATAAATGTGGACGTGCGCGCTCCGCGTCTGCACAAGATCGCATAATAATTGTCGGCGTCGTCGTCGGGTTATCATCAGTAGTTCGTTTTCAACAATACGACCGTGCGCGGATGAAAGGTTAACGCAATCAAGGGGGGTGGGGAAATAATTATAGATAGAGATAATCGCGCGAGCGAGGCGGAGGTTTTTCAGGAGCGAGAGCTGGTTCCGCGAAAGGATCTCTGTTGTTACGTGATTTTTTTCTCTCGAGAGTAGCGAGTGGTGCGCCCAAAAGTCTGAAGCACAATTATTATTATATCTCTCTCGTTAGATCGGAAAACGAACACGCGAGGCAAGTCGGCATTTCTATATTTTGTTCGATAGTTTTCGTCGGACGATATAATATGGAGGAGAAAATAAAATAGAAAAACTTGGAAACGACGACGTTAGATTGTATTCAACAAGCGGTCATATTATTCTTTTGATAACACACGTAGAGTGTTGTTTTTTGGCTTGGAAATCGCATGTGCAAAGCCAAAAGCCCCACGGGTTTATATTTACCTCTGCGGTCTGACTCGTCGAATTGTTTTATTCCACAAAAAAAACCGTAAAAATAAATAGTCGAAATCGTTTACCGATCGATTTATAAAATATTACGATCGCGCGAAAATAATAATCGACACTGATATTTTCTTCCGGTCGAAATTCGTATGGATAATTTCGAGCAAACCGTTGCGTCAAAGTATGTTAAAATCAAAAAGAAAGGAAAAAACTAATGTTTATATATATCCGAAACGGTGATGATTTTTTTTTTCGCTCGTTCGGATAACAGTAAAATATAAGCAATTATCCGCGAACCGGACCATCTCGTACGTCGAATCGCGTTTGAAAGAGAGAATAATAACTAAAGTCCGGATTTGTATGCATTTTCATATTTGAAATGAGTGTAAGCATTTCGATGAGAGTAAGAAATGTGGACGATTTGTGTGACAGATAATGCATAGAAAAAAGTTTATTTTGCATATATAAATGCATATTTTAGAGATGACTGCATATTTGAACATTTTTGCATATTCAAGCATATTTTGTTTAAAAGTTTATTAAGCCTATTATTTTGTTTCAATTTCATGGTAGAAATTATTAGTTCATTACGTATTGTTGGGAAATAAAAACGTTATTCTCCGTATGTTATATTTTTGGACAGTTTATGTTAAAATTATATCTCGTTTATCGCAAGTCGCAACAATGCCGACTGGTTTTATTATTAGATTTATATTTTGTAAAGTATTTGTTTTATTTGTTGAATATATTTTTAAATATTTAGTAGTTGTTTAATAAATGTTTAAAGTCGATGTCTAGAATTAAAAAATTAAGTTTTTCAACAATGTTGAATTATTGTTTATGGAAGAAATTAAAAAAAATATATTAAAATGCATATATTTTGGGTATAAGAGCATATTTTTGCATATTATGAAAAAAAAATAAGAGCATATCAAGTGCATATTTTGAAGTTTTTTGATGCATAAATGCAAAATATTATTTTGGCCTTTTTGAGTGCATACAAATCCGGACTTTAATAATAACTCATTTGAAAATTACGCGCGCGCGCGTCCGACCTCTGTTCGTATATTATATTTATTATTTTTTTCCACGTCTTAGCGTCGAATCGAATTCAAACGTGGATCCTAATAAACAAAACCCGTTTTGCATAATTCAGGTGTCTGCGTTACTGCGCGGCGGCGGCGGCGTACAGATTTAACGCGGCGTATTAATAATTACTGCAGCGCGTACATAATCTCAAGAACTGTATTTGCATAACTTTTCGAGTGAATAGATTTCCCGGCGAATTAACACGACTATTATATACCGCGACTGCACTCGCTCGCAACACGCCGCCGCCGCCGCCGCCGCCGCCCGTTATATCAGCCGCACGGAACGAACGTTATACGACTTTCTCGACTTTGACGGCGAATATTGTTTCTCAAACAACAATATTTATTATCGAATTAAATCCAGCGAATCCGCGCGGATCGCGTTCGCCAACGACGACGGCATAAACATTTCGCACGTCGAGACGCGATACGATTCGTAAATTATAAAACTACCCCGGCAATACCGTTATATTATTATACACACGTATCCTGCGGCGGCAGCGGCAACAACTTTGCCACGTATATACACGACTTTCCCACCGACCCAGGACGCAGGACCGACCGTTTCTGATCATTTTTCCGATGGACAGGAGCCGAACGCGTTCGTAGATCGCATAAATGGTATCGACGTAAGAGACATAATAATTTTGTCTTATAAAATATTTACAAATTTGAACGTCATTCGTTATTAATTATTATGTATGTGTTTTCATATTGTTTTAATTGTTAAAATCGGTTTTTCGTCGTTAAAGAATTCTTAAAATAGATTAGACGCGGGTGATATGGCCGTGTGCATGAGCTGGCGATGCTGGTCATTCCAAAATCCAAATAATATGGTATTATATATATATATATATATATCATAAAGACGTTGCAACAAAATGTCTCCCAATAATAGGTGAGCGAGTACAGGGGGGGATTTTAATTTGAGTGGGGTTTACTAAATACGCTATGAGACGCGTCTCGCCGCTCGTAATCGCGTGTTACCGCAATCATTATCGACGTCGCCGTCGCGCGTCGCGTCGATAACAATTATTTGTCTCGCTATCGTCCGGTACGGGTCGTGACAGGAACGTGTTTATTTATATTGTAATTTAAAATTAGTCCTCATGGCTGATGATTTAATTGATGCCATTTTGAACGATGGAATTAATAACTACTCTAACGAAAAGAAATTTGAATTAAACAATAAAAAAACCATGTCCCTTATTAAATTTAACGTTTATTTCTTACCGTATAGATAAAATAAAAAGGGGGAGGGGAGTCCAGGTGTATTAGGGCCAATTTTTTTTCAATGTCTCCCCACTGGTGTCACATAAAGAACCGGTAACTATCAAAATATATCATTATGAACGACTCGAATTACACGTCTCGTATCACCGAAAAAACAACAAAACAACATGACGATTTATATATTTTCGCGCAAAGGATTTAGGGAATAAATGATTTAATCATATCCGCTTTAGATAATCGGAAGAACGTACTGCGATGAACGTAGCCGCGTGTATGTCTCTGTCTGTTTCGGACGGCATTAATTAAAATTACTTTACTACGAAATAAAATTAATAAAATTATGATAAAAAAAAAACGTAGAAATATCTACATTATTCATTCCGTCCCCCGCAGACGTTTATTGGTAAATTATATTATATTTTATCGCATTCGTTATTACGTTATTAATATGAAACAATTTTCAGATAGTCACCGGATATTGTTAACTGCATATTATGCTAAAGCGGAAGAAACGTCATTATTCAGTTGTTGTTGTTTCCCCCGCCCATAGAACTCTGAGCGTTACACTCGTAAAAAATATTATAATATACGTGCATTTAGTTTCGGTGAAAGCGGTACATAAAACATTTTATTGCAAAACTTTGTTTTTTATGTATTCTCCATTTCACTTTTTTTTTTTTTTTTTTACTTTTTTCCCCCGTTTTTTTTTTTTTTTTTTTACTAGCCACGTGATATGATAAACCGAAAAATTATATGATTTTTTACGCGCCATGTTCTTACAATAATATTCTCTCCTCCGATTATATCGTTTGGTCGACGACGGTTATAGGAGCACACTTCTTCTTCTTCTTCATCGGTTTTTTAAAGGCCATTGAGGCCCATTACCGCAACACAAACTTGCTTCCATCTGTCTCTGTCCTGCGCTATTGTTTCTCCATCTCTTATTCCAATCTCTGCCAAATTCTTCTCCACCTTGTCAATCCACCTTTGTTTCGGCCTGCCAAGTGGTCTTTTTCCCTGGGGTTTCCATTTTAAAACCTCTTTCATAAGACCGTTTGACCTCCATACATGACCGGCCCATGCCATTCTCCTATTTTTTAATACTGCTACTATGTCTGGCTCTTTATATAATTGTTGTATTTCTATATTATTCCTTTTCTCATATTGTTGTGTCATATTGTTTATTTTTGGCCCAAATACTCTTCTTAATATATTCTTCTTTCGCCTATTGCTAATTTGTCTTCGTCTCCTTTAGTCGTCGGCCATGTTTCACACGCATATAAAAAGACTGGTCTGATAATTACCTTGTGTATTGTAATTTTTGATTTTGAGCGATATGTACCTGTTTTGATTTTAGTAAACTCGTTACTCCGTAATAGCATTTATTTGCTGCAGTTATTCTTATTTTGATTTCGTCGTGATTATTATTATTGCTATTTATTGTAACACCCAGGTATTTAAAATTTTTCACTCTTTCAAATTTAGCAGCACACACGTGAAACAATACGAAAGTGCGTTTCACAAGTCGAACGGAATAAAGTTGCGAAATTTCATCGCGCGCGGTTGTTTATAAAGAATATATATACATGAAAAATCTGCGATAAAAAAAAAAAAAAAAAAGAAGAGATTTATTCTCGTATAATATCCAGTTTTCAACACAACGCATAATATGGCGCGCGCGCGTGTGTGTGTACGAGATCAAAACTTCGGTGTATTAATCATTTTAAATCTCTGGGACAACTTTTCACCCTCGGACGTTTCTCCCTAAGTAATTGACCCGCCCGAAAATTCCATCTCCCTCCCCCCCCCCGGGTATTACACACCTCATATTTATATTTTACACACTTACATGTTTCCGCCGAAAAGTTTAAAAGGGGACACAAAAGTTATCGGATACTCGGGAGAGAAACTCGGCGACGCGTTAAGGGCGCCTGTGTGGCGAATTTAAACATTTGTTGTCACGACCGACAACAACGGTTATAGACTCGGGGAAGAAGTAAAATAAGTTTCCTACAACACGCATTAACGTTAACATAACTAACTGCACGTCTCGCAGATATTGTTTGAAATTGCAAAAATCACGTTATAATATTATTATGATCCGTACGAAAAAAAACGGGCGCGGCGCGGCGGCGTGTTATCTTTTGTTACGAATAAATATTATCGACGGACTGTATTGAACGCAACAAATAAACGTTAAATACGAGGCGATGTGATTAACTAGAATTTTAATTGTTGTAGTTTCAAACAAATAATGCTCGAAAACGCGGTCGAATAAAAAAAAATAAATAAATAAAACGAAGAGGGGGCGAAAAAAACGGAGTATTTTAATTTCGTCGTACAAACAAGATTTATTTGTACTCGATAACAAATCTCGGGCTTAAGATTTAGAAATGTATTAAATAAAAAAAAAAAAAAAAACGAAACGAACGTACTTGGAATCGCATACAAACCGTTTTATAACACCGTCTTTATCCGGGGGGTCTATATTGTGCATGTACTTTCATATTATGTCTTGCGATTATTGGAATGAAACTTTTGGATCGTCGCGCGTCGGCGCGCCATCGGATTATTAAACGGTCGCCGCCTTTTTAATTAGAAAAAACAAACGTATTGTTTTAAGCGATATACGTATTTCGTCAAAACCACGATAATTATTAGCAAACGTTGGGAAATTTCGTGTCTCGTCACGCTATTATTTCGTTTTTAATAATTTATTTACACGCCGGAATTGTATTTACTTTTTTCGACGCGAAAGAAAGACGACTACTACTACACTCCGCCGAATCGAGTCGCGTTTTTTTTTCCCGATTTTTTTTTCATTTTATAATTAACATATAAATAAAAACGTGTGTTGATATTGACGTGCAGAAACGAAATATGGTCTCTGAATAATTAACTTTTGTTTATTGTTGGCGAAAGATAATAACACTACTCGTACAATATGCCAATTTCATAAACGTATTACAATAAATGGAAAGACAATATTCATAATTCGTTTCGTTTCACGTCGCGGCGGACGACACCGCCTCGTTTTGGTACCCAAATATTATGTATTATTTTAATTTTAATTAAACATTCTTTTAAATCCACGACATTATTATTTTTTTTTTTTGTAAAGCAACTCGTGTTAATTGAACATTATATCATACTTAAGTACTCGTTAGAGTCGTCACGTTTAAACCCATTGTGTTTCCCGTTTTACTTTACCCAATGTCCACTCGACTACGAGACTAATTAGTAATTTATGAAGGTTAACGCCGCCGCCGCCGCGTCGTTAATAGACAATTAGTCACGAGGTTATTATTTTACTCGTTTATAATAATATTATCGGCCCGCGACGAAAAAAAAAAAAACATCAGTGCGGTCAAAAATTTCCCGATTTCGTTCCCAAAACAGCGGTGTACCTATATTGCATAACCGAGACGCCGGCATACCTGGTATCGTGCGACGCGATATCGTCGTTGCGTTCGTGTCCGCAAGAGAAATCGAATTTTTTAAACGATGCGCGCGTTTTGAATTTCGGGAAACTTTTCTTTATTTTAATATAATATCAAATTGTTCTCCGTTTCGTCGATCGACCGACGCGGCGGCGGCGGCGGCGGCTCGATCGTCTGCGGTGTTCATTAGAGTTCGTTACGCGCACGTCATATACATTTTTAACGAAACAAATTCTTTACAATGTTAATTTATATTTTAATATCCACGACGAAATGTTTTCCAAATAATTATTGCGAACAGATTTAATTGGCGTTTGTTAATTGAAAAAAGGTTCCGAATAAATGTAAAGAATCAAATTGTCTCTCGGCTGTGTGTTTAATCAAAGTAATTATTCTTCAATGTTATTTTTTAATTATTACGACAGAGTCTGAATCGCGTAATTTATTATATATACTCTTTAAAAAATTTGTTTACAAAAAGAAAATATATATACACTTAAAATATACATACGTACGTATATATATATATATATATATATATATATATATATATATATATATATATATATATAAAAAACTAATTACACGAAGAGAAATATTTATATTTTTCAGACGGACGCGACTGAAAACCCAACGCCATGACGGTTATAACTCTTCGATGTTTTCGTTTTATACCGTTGGCGTTTTATACGTGCCCCGCGTTTCGGTAAACACAAAACCCGATTCGCAACATTTTATTATTTCGTTATTAATTACTGTTGTTTATAAACGTCCGAATCAGCAGGAAGAACGGTCGAGAAAACAAAAATAATTATACCCGCCAGCTGACAAAAATTCACTTCCATACTCGCTTTTTAACTCGTGTTTATTGCCAAAGTATATAATATATAATGCTTATACAAATACCCGGGGTCGAGGACGATATGTTTGATACTCGTGTACTCTCAAACAAGTCTCGTCCTCGATATAAAATAACGTGTCCGAAATCGATACGAATATTCTTTTTAGTCCGATAAATAACGATATAAAAAAATAAATATAAATACTACTTTCCCCGTAGTGGTCGACGTTTTTCTAATGACAAGAGTACTAAAACTCTCGTGCTTACGAAATAAAAAATGGAAAACTAAGGAAAGTCAAAAGAACAATAATTATAAAAAAAAAAACAAAACACCAAACAACGATTGATGGTTGACCGTAAAAAGCTTACGCGCGTAACGCGGCCGATATGAAAAAGAAAGAGAGGAATTTATTTATAAATTAAAAATAGAAATCATTGCTTTTAAATTTGTTTTCGTAAAATTGTACAGCGCGTTGTTTATACGAGTTGGGAAACAGTGTGATATGTGTTCACAATCAATTGTTGATTAGAACGGTGCCAAGAGTGTTTTAACGTCTTTTACCAAGTCCATTAAATTCCTAATCAAACGGGGCCGCCGCCGCCGTCGTTACAATATTATTAACGATTATTAACATTGCGTTAAAAATTTAAAACGTATCCAATGTAAACAGTAAACGAATCGGCGTTATTTATTTTCGTCTCGACTGTTGTGTGCGTTTTTTTAAAAAGAAACTTTACGGTTTTATTATTCATTACGGCGCGGCGGCGGCGTGTCTCTCTTTTTTCGCGACGACCATTGTAAACGCGCGCGCGTAAACGATATTCGTTTGTTCGATGCACGTAAAACTAATTGCATTTTTCCAAGAGTAAGTCGTGCGAGTAAATATTGTAATAATAAACGACATTATCTAAAACCGCCGGACAAATCGTCGATTATTTTCGAAACTCGATTCTTAGCAAAAACCAGACATCAGCTACGTATGTTTAGCGGTGATAATTTGATAATAAATCGTTCGCGTTCGTCCGGATTGCGTTTTACTCTAGTTACACGTTGTTTTTTTTTGTTTTTTTTTTTGTCTTTCTCACACTCGGAGTAAATAATTCTCGTTTTCCCGACGAATTATATAATATATTAAAATTCCTCCCCTCTGCCCTCCGCGACGACTAACTAGGTTCGTGTAGATTTCCATCCGGAAACGAACGTTCTCGACCCGAAATCCTTCAGGCCAAACGCAACACACACGCGTCGTTAGCATTCGCGGTACGGTCACCAGAGGTGTATAGAAAGTCGCAGAAAGGTTGAAAATATTTAACGCGAAACCCGCGTGACGTTTAAACGCGCTATAAATGCGCCGCGTTTTGAAACGTATGAATAACTCGGTCGGTACGTCGTCGTCGTCGTCGTCGTGCCTGTAGTACGTATGAGTCCAGTGGCGCAACTAGGATTTTTTCAAGGGGGATGTCCGCCAGTAGCGTATACAGTATTTCCCCAATTCATTTCCAAAATTGTTAGTATACTATGTACAAGTGACAGTCGTCACGACTACTATTAAATATTTACCTATCATATTGTTTTATTCAAACGATTCGAATCAAACCACCGCCATAATTATTTCTGAATACACTACTGACGTCCGACGTTTTATTAACTAAACAATTTATATCACGTGAGTACGTGACACGTATGTTTAGATTAAAGTTACATATAATTTTAGTAATTTTAAATTACAAAGTCTAATCGTCTTTTATTCTTTGCTAATTCTTCTATAACGGCATCTATATCAACTTTTATTTCTCGGTGAATATGCAATGCTGCCAAACCATTTAGTCTATTATCTGCTGTTGAATTTCTGAGCTATGTTTTTATTCGCTTTAACGTTAAAAGAATTGTCAGTAGCTTATAAATGTTGGGATATAGGGCATTATTGCAATTACTGATTACTTCAATAATTGCAGTAACCATTTTTAAATTGGTTTCCAGTCGTAGTAGTTTAAAAACTTGATGATGCCAAATTTTTACTTCATATAAAAAATATTGAACATTTTTTTCAATGGTTGTTGAATATAATTAAATATAAATTTCCTATTATACGGTTCAAGGGGGGTGTCCAGACACCCAAAACACCCCCCTTGGTTGCGCCACTGCGTATGACGGTGTAATGGAATATTCCAACGCTATTTCCGGTTCGAACAAAAAATCCGTTCGAACATATTATTATAATTACGATTTTATAAAATTTTCGAAACGCTCTCGATAACGATATTATTATGATGAAAGAGCGTCGACGACGCTAACGTGTCGCGACGAGGATTTAGCGATAAAGTGATTTCGAAAACAAATAAAAAAAATCGCGCAAAGACGATAATAACGACGGAAAAAGTGTATAGATAAATCGGACTTTATTTATTATGTGTGTTTATGGTTTATAGTTTTGTTTTGACTGTGAAATTATTGTGATACGCGACGTTTTTATGGCGCGAATAATTCGCGCTAATAAACAGTTTTGTATAGTCGGAGGAGGAAGAAAAAAACGTTAATATTTTATTTTTTTCCTTCGAAATTTAATAAAACTAATCAAGTGTGAATCTATTCAAAGCGTCCGTCGTCGTCGCGTTAGATATTTTTCACGATTTAAAATATAATCTATACAGCACTACTTGTCAGACGGGTTTCTAATAAAACTTATTGAAATATCTCGACGACATCAAGTTCATATTATTATTATTATTATTATTATTATATTATAAAACGTTTATAGTCGATTTTGTAGAGTAAAATTCGAGTGTTCGAATAAATCGACGGATGTCAAAACAAAAATTAATATAAATACGAAACACGATAACAATATCAAAGTTATTATTAGAGTGATCTCTATCGGACATAATAAAGTCTCATGTTAGAAAGAGAAAAAAACCATTACGGTAGAAAATTGAAATGATTCGGATAAACGTATAATATACGGATGTTTTGAACCATGTGAAAATAAAACTCGCGTACGTTTTGCTTTTGTAAGTAAAAAATGTCATTCCTCTGCGGAATAATGTACGTTTGAGAGTTGAATACACAACGCACGGTATTATGTTATTAATAATATCGATTTTTAGAGAACCGAGCATTATGATGCGACGTTATTGGTTTTCGGGAAATATAATGTTGTAGTACATGCGATTTCAATAATTTTTGTTTTCGAGTCAAAACAAAAAGTGATGGAAAATCTACTGTGAAAATAAAAACGCGATCGACATTATATTCGGAAGAGAACGTTTTCAATTTACTCCGGCTAACGAGAGTTTGTTACCAGAACGTCAGTTTAATATGATTTCGATTTACGGAAGACCCGTAGTACAAAGGCGAGCCAAACTCTCGCCGGCTTCCTTTCGTCTCGTAATAAATGTTATTATGAAAACGAAACGATATTAAAGAAACAGAAACGAAAAATATCTATTTTGATTTTCTAGTCGAATGCAATTATTACACAACGTACTATTGCTTTTCGATATTTCACTCCGATCGACGAACGTCCGCGGCGGCGGCGGCGGCCAACCAGTTGACGACAACGGTGATGGTAATATTATCAATTATTTTCGAATTAAATTGTCCAACGAGAACTATAAATCAATACTTACATAAAATAAAACTGCATCGTATTCAAAAATGTTTTCAATTTTTTTCTTTTTCCGTTATAAAGTTACTCTTACGCGAGCTCGGCGAATTTCTAAAGCGTTTTCTTTTCGCGTTCGAATTCGACGACAAAGTTACTGCGATCGCGTCACGGATGAAAACGAATGTAAAATAAACCCGTGTATACCGTTTGAAGGAATATTTATAATAAAAAAAAAACCACACGTGTTAAATTAAAAACGCACTCGTGTATGGTCGATTTAAATTCGCTGTACGTGATCAAATTTAAAGCGCACGCGAGATTTCGAAAGCAAAATATTCTTTATAATATCATCGCATATCTATTTTATACTACTGTTGTCGATGGTGATTTTTGGCTATAAAAAAAAAAAAACGACGAGAAAAGTTCTAAACGCACAAATCATCAGTGCGTATTTCATTATGCGAACGACGACGACGACGAAAACTTAAACACCTGCCGCGTAAAAGAAACTTATCCGGTTGCTCAATATAATATTATAATCGATCCGTCCAAACGACGACGATAATGTAGCGTATACGGATACATCAACCGCCGAGCGCATACCGTCGGAAAATATGCCGTTCGGAACTGCAAACGAACTGTTTCCGATCGCGACGAGTACAGAAACTCCCGTCTACGGTACAAACTATTTTACTTTTAGAAAGGATCAACCGAAAGAAACACAAACAAAAGTGTGTAACGAGAAAACACATTTAAAATGAAAATCCGTATCTACTTTTTCAGTCGAACGAAACTTTTCCGTATACCCATATATGTATGGGTATACCTTTGAAATAGGCAAAGTATATGTAAATTTGTTCGAATTGACAGAAAAGAAAATTTTGTTATTTAAATGTAAGTGACTACGCGCGCGCGCGACAAAAGCGACTTTGACGATCATCAGAAATTTCAGTAATTTATTTCATTGAAAAGCGAGTTTGGCTACATTTCATCCTATGATTTCACACAAAGGTTTTCCGCCGACGGTCATTTTGGGATTTCAATGTTAACAAAAAAAAAAAAAAAAAACTTTTCCTCCGCCCCGTGTCGTCGTCGTCTAGCGTTCGCGATGATCGCGTTTAACGAACGCGCATTTGTCGCTGATTATTAAATATTTGTCATTTCGTTAGCGCGTCGAGCGCACACTCCAACGGATGTTATTATTTTAATAAAAACTATTCGTTTGGATTTACTGCGAAACGCGCGGAGCGATCATATACAGCTCTACGTGTGCATTGAAACGCGTTAATTTTCGAAAATCAATGATCGTCGACGCGGCGGCGGGGGCGACCCGATATACGTAATATGTAAAACGTTTCCGATTGCGAATACATATTTTAAACGCGCGTCTTGGTGCAGTAATCTTAAAAACTGCGTCTAAAACGAAAAACATCATATCTATTTAGATCATAGGTTCCCAACCTATGGTCCGCGAGACGTTGTGAGGTGGTCCGCGAGCCATACTTACAAAATGTAAAATATTTTAATAATTTCATTTTCCTTTGAGGCATAACACTAATTATTGACAATCGTGTATACTGTGTATAGTACGTCGTTTATTTATAAATTTACAGTAATGATGCGTTGAAACCCGCCAAGTCAGAACGGCATTTAAAAAGCGTCCATCCTAAATTAAGTGATCGACCACCAGAGTTTTTCATGGGTAAATCAGAAAATTTAAAAAAAAAAATGAAACTAGGAACAAGTGGTTCAAGATTTGAGTCAAATGAAAAAGTTCTATCTGCGTCATTTAAAATTTCACAATTAATCGCAAAATCAAAGAGACCACACACAATTGGTGAAAATTTATTAAAACCTTGTTTACTAACTGCCGTAGAAGAAATTTTAGGTGCGGATAAGCTAAAAAGAAAATTCAAGAAATTCCATTATCGAATAATACTGTGAAAGCTCGTATTGATAAAATGTCTTTCGATATCGAAGAACAATTATTAGTAAAAATAAAAATTCACCTTTTTTCGCATTGCAGTGTGATGAAAGTACTGATGTTTCACAATGTTGTCATACTTTAATAAAAAAAAAATCAATTATAAGCATTATTAAAAGCCTATTATAAAGAATTCCGTCGTTTTTTATTTATTCATATAATAATAATCAAAATTCGTAAAATATGTGAAAAAAAATTGATTCTTATTTGTAAGAAAAATAAGGTATAAAATTGAGGTGGTCCGTGACGTATCGAAAGTTCTCATAGTGGTCTGTAGTACCAAAAAGGTTGGGAACCACTGATTTAGATAATATGACGTATATATGATACTTTTTTCGATTAAATCCAAACTGTTAAATGAAAAATATCAAATCGTTTCGCATCGAAATTATTAGCGTTTGTTTATAATAAATGTTTATATTTTCCGTTCGTGAAACGGTTTATTATTTCAAAAAAAATATTTGCCATCATATAAGCTGTATATAGTTGCTCGACTAACGCGGAATTTCGTCGATTTTCCAAGCGCGCCGCGGTCGATCCCGATAAGTGCAGTTAGAGATAGTGCCTCTCCGCCGAGGAAACATCATCCGTATCGGCGCCGCGCCGCGCGCCGTTGCCCGGCCGTGCCGGAGAAAAGAATATATAATATATAATATACTCGTATGTATTTTTTTACATTACCGCGCAGAAAAACAATACATTATTCATCGGAACGAACATGTTTATTGGGATGTCGGAATTTTTTTGACGTTTCGTATCGCCCCGGTTCAGAATGTCATTTCCCAATCCCGATTTTCCGATAATGCGTATATAAATACGTGCGCGCGCTCGCGTGTGTTTGTACGTGTCGGAAATAAAGAAAAAGGCATACCGTACACGGGGGGGGGAAACGATACGATCGCGATGGCGGTAAAGGCGATAGTCGTGACGCGTGGACCGAGACTTTTTACAGGGCGACGACGGTTAAGTGAGGTAATCGTCCAAAACGGTTCCGAGTGAACGGATCTATGGTGGATTACGCAAGGTGGTGGTGGGTAAGTTTATTCCGTTTTCTCCTTCTCGAACGCGCGATTGTATATATTTCGCAGTAGGTAACGCGAGATATTTAAAACGATTCGAGTCGTGAGAGATTATAATATACCGCCGAAAGACCATTGCGAGCATGTGTTTGACGTGAAGAATAACATTTAATAAAGAAAAATCGTAGTATATTAATAAAACGATTAGAGACGGAAAAAATCGTATCGTATGATTTTTATACTTCCTATTACGACTTTGCGTTATAGTCGTACGGTGGAGATGGTTTTTTTTTTCAGAAATCGCCTCGTTAAATAACATAAAACGTCCGATGGTTCTGTGAGCGAGACCCGCGGTGTTTGAAAAAATACTGAAACGTACGTAGAAAGCATTTGTTTGCCGCATCCACTCGTCGGACGTACTGAACCCGCACGACTACCGACGTAGAATTATTATTAGTTTATGCGTTTCAATGGATTTCCACGATGACGCGAAAAGCGGTTTTCTTATAATGGAAAATCCGTAAGTAACAATCATACGTATCCCATCCCGGCCCCGGCCCGAACGGACGGATAAAGTACCGTACGAGATCAAAGCTAAAACTCGGTTTTAGGTTAAAAACAAAGTTTGATATTAATATCGTCGAATGATGTATTTTATGAAAGCAATTACTAAAACCAATATTCGATATTATTATCAAAGGCATAAACTTAAAACGGCACGAGTATAAACGTTGATAAAAAAAAATAAATAAAAAAAAATAGCAATCTAATAATTTCCGTAAACATAATATTATGATAATCTATAGGTATTTGGTGCGCGTGTATTTATCGATTTCGAAAATATCTATCCACCACAAATCGTGATTGTAGTTTGTTTTTCTTTTTTTCGTTTATAATTTCGACGGGCCGCCGCCGCCGCCGCCGCCGGTGTACTGTGTTGTATGTATATAAAGTATTTATGTTTACTCTTTTTGCTGCTTCGTAACGAACGCACGTGTAAAATACCGATCCCGTTGAAATTTCTATATATATTTTAGTTTCGCGTTGGAAAAAATAAATATAAATTAATAATGAAACGAAACTTTCCGCCGACATGTTTTCGAATCGTAATTAGTTTTGTATTTAGCGCGTCTGCGTGTCGATTCAATCTGAATTACAAGTTTTATCAATGCGCGGCGACGACGACGACACGACGACATTTTAACGCGTACCGCTCGGGCAGACCCGAAACCAGCGTCGTATATATTTATGGCGGCGGCGGCGGCGGCGTGGAATTAACATATTTCGACGTGACGCGACGAGGGGGTTACTGCTCGTCTCCCGCGTTTTGTTTATTACCGGCGAAAACAGCAGTCACGGTCGACCGAAAAATATCGCGCGATGAAATGAGATCGGACGAGAAAAAAACGTCTGATGACGATGGCGGCGGAAAAAACGTGAAAGGTTTTTTTTGTCGTCAATTTTTTTCTCAAATAAGTAAAAACGATCGAATCGGCCGCAGCGCGTTTCCAATCCGGAGCCCGTTCCAACAACAATGCGAAAGTGTATTTATGTTTTCCGGTATAACTCGTTAGCGCCATGTTAACCGATTATTATTTTTCGTAAGTACTACGGGACACACACACACACACACACACAATATAGCGATTATTTATTTAATGAATGGCCTGGCTAGTCGCTATAGTGACGCCACGGTGGCAAAGCGGCGACTGTGCCGCGTCCTATATACTATATACGCTCTTTCGTTATAACAGCATTTGCTTTTCTTCGCGTTCGCTTCGAGAAGTTTCGCTCCTAATGCATGTCATGACCACGCGCATATTATTTATTTATTTCGTTCGTATTGTTCGGCGCGCGCGGCAGTTTTTCCGGAGACTCGATCTCGTTTACTTTTCGTTGTTTACCGATTTTAAACGATTAAAAACGACATGATAAAAACCACCCGTTTCGAATATTACGACTAGGGAATAGGGATATTAATATTTAATAATCCGTTTGCGTTTAATATCACATACGTTAAGTTCTGTAGTAAGCACTGATAGGGCTCGGAAGTTATTGCACTAAAAAACGTTGAAAATTGATTGCATTATTGCATTAAAGAATACCCAAAATTGCACTTAAAAATTGCGCTTAAAATTTGTTTTTATTAATGGTTTTTAGTTATAAGTTAACTATTTTTTTTTTATAGACATTGATTGCTTATTTTTCGGCATTTTCGACTTCAATACGAAATAATAAGACACAAACGTATAATACGACGAAACACTCGACACACTAAACGACTGAATATTGTAGACTGAAGAAGTGAAGACTTAACTAAAATTCTATAACAAACTTAAAACTACAATATAGTACTATCTACAAGTCACGAAATACCGTCATATTTACTCCAATATTTCTAGATTAGGCCGGTTAGTTTCTGAAAAATAATATGGGTATTAATAATAACCGCGGCATCGTCTTATCGCATTTCCGGTCGATCTAAATCTCGAAATAACAATCAATACGCGTACTATAAAAAAAATATATATATATACATATATAACATACCTCTTACCTTCAAAAAAAAATTAAATTACGTTATTCACAATTTACAAGTTTATAAAAATGTACAAAAATGAGAAAAAAACAACAAAATTGCAGTCAAATTGAAAAAATTGTCAAAATTGCAACCAAATTGAAAAAATAGCTAAAATTGCAAAACATTGCACTAAAAACTTTTAGATTTAAATTCGTCCTCCCATGAAATGAATTTAAAACTTACTTAGCAGTAAATCCGAGCAATGGAAAAAAAGTTGCAAATGCAACAACGTCCAAGCCCTAGATATTAATATTACTATCCTGCACACTACATCATTTTGTGTTTGAAAAAAAAAAAAAAACGACACAAATAAGAGTTTAATAGCCTACTCGCGGAGGATGAAACGCGCGCGTTTTAACGACGCAGAAATGTCAATGAAAAAAAGAAAAAGTTCTCGTCGAGATCGGTACCTAAAACTTATCAGCGTTTAATTCGGCGTATTTATTTTGATTAGGTCGGGTCGCGACTTACGATTATTTCAATTTGGTATCGTAACAATAAACACACGATAAATAATTATTTGACGGCCGATTTATGTCGTTACGAAAATAAATACTCGTAACATAATATCGACAAACGTGCTCGCGTACATTATTAGTTACCAAACAAATTAACGCGCAAAAGTCTAAGCGTTCTATCTATATCGTTCTAAATCTATTTCGGTTAGCGAACATTGTGTAACAAAAATCAAAAAGACTAAAGTAGCTGCGTTTACCTGTAAAACGTACGTATATATATATATATATACGAGTATATCACAATGTTGTGTAACAAAACTATCTTTCAAAATTGTATTAAAAAATTTTCTCTGTGTGTTATACAACTTTGAGATTACACTTTTTCTAAAGACAAACTGAAACTTTCTTTTCTTTTTTTTTTTTTTAAACGCCATACAGAGACGACATCTGAAGTATATTTTAAATTAAGACTTTTCGGTGGTTCAAGTCGTTACTGTCGTGTAATAGGTTTATATTATATGAAAGAGCTATTTAAAAAAAAAAAAAAAAAAAAGTGAGAGACAGAGATAAGAAACGCATTAGAGAAATACTCTCTTTGCGAGAGAAATACTTTGTTGATGAATTAAAATTTAGTAAAAATATAAAACAAAAATTACGTAAAACTTTTTTTTTTCACAGTTGAGTGACGTTAAAAGTAAAAAAAAAAAGAAAAAAAAGTAACATAAAAGTTATTTTCCCTATTATTTTTAAACTTAAAATACAACAACAACGACAAAGGTTTCGTATTTAAAAAATGTTTCATAGACAATACCTACTCATAGGTCCCCTATATTATAATGAGGAACGAATGTCGTACGAAAAATCACGTGTCGTGTACCCAAACGTTATAATTATTACACCGAGTTTTATCGATTATAATTATTTTTCGTAATATACTCGTATACGTATTTTAACACTGTATTAACGTTTTAACGTACTTTTTTTCCTTCAATTCGTGTTGCTCTCTTTACGAACACCGTCGTCGACCGAGTAGTAGAATATAAATTCATTAACCTCACCTGAAACAGAATATAAATAACTCATTAGATAATGTATAGTTTTACCGAGTGAATTATTATTTACTTAGAAATATGAATACAAATAAGTGTTTGATGTTGAATATTAAATACCAAAAAACAAATAAACAAATTGTAAACAAAATAAATTATTTAATATCAATACCTAAAGTAATTTGCGGATTATGATAATGTATCATCATACTGCAGCGTTACGGAAACGCGCGCGTCGTGTACGATTTCAAAAAAAGTAATTACGTTTTCGATACTGCGAGTTTTTATTTTGTTTTCACGGTGCATCGCCACCGTCAAGTCGATAAGTACAGTATTTATCATGTCAGTTCGATGATTCGGCGGCGAGCCCGGAATATTTTAGTACCTAAACCGTTCGAGAGGAGATGCCACTTTGCTTCGTCGTGTTTTTTTTTTTGCGTTGTATTTTCCGCGCGAACGAAAATGAATTCTAAAAAATCTTACAGGAAAATGTGTTCATTATTATTAGTCGACCAACGAGTGGGGCAAAACGTGTTATTATTGTTGTCGAGAGAGGCTTTCGTGTAAACTATAGGCGAGGTGTAAAAATGTTAAGCCCCCAGAGTCCGCGCGCCGGGTAAAAGGTCTTGTACGAACGACGAAGTTTGTAAAATATCGATCAGAACCGCGATGTCTACCTGCAAGTTGACCATAACTGATGGGGGGAAAAAAAAATCGTAAAAATTTGATCGACAAACTTTGTCGAATACGGCGGCGCGGCGGCGACGGTATCGGCGAAAGTTTTAAAAAAAACAGCCGCCGCCGCGGTAAATCGATCGATAAACACCGCGGGCTGCGTTTCGGAAAGGATCTTTTTAAAAATCGGCGGCGTAGACCCTTCCAGAAACCGAAAGAAAATAATTCCGATTTCGATTCGTTCGATAATAAATCGTGGTTTCGCGGGACGTTGTTT
The DNA here is from genome assembly GCA_948098885.1 of Drepanosiphum platanoidis. Taxonomy (NCBI): domain Eukaryota; kingdom Metazoa; phylum Arthropoda; class Insecta; order Hemiptera; family Aphididae; genus Drepanosiphum; species Drepanosiphum platanoidis. The sequence goes on along the minus strand of OX402534.1, from coordinate 1,669,831 downwards.
TTTTTTTTTTCATGACGATCTATGCCGAGCGCGTAAAAAACCAACATGATACAATATTTACACTAATATGAATTTCATCGTAACGTATACGTCGGGTCGGTTTCGTTTCGTAATAAATATTCTCGAAAATATAAAATTCATCATAAACACACACTGGGAAGCGAATTTTCAAATTCTTTTTCTGGGAATCTCCCGGAAATGCAAAAAAAAAAAATAAAATAATAATCGCGTCTACCGGGGTGGCGTAGACGAAACGTGTTTTTTTCCGAAGCTCTCGGAAACGCAGTGATGAACTACCACCGTTTGTTTCGAGGAAAAGGATATTTCGCATTCGTCAAGTCGTCGTGGTGGCGGCCGAAACGAGTAATATTACGGTCAAGGCCGTATCCAGAAATATTTTTCGGGGGGGGGGGGGGGGGGGGGGTCCAAAATATGTTTATTTTCACGTTTACTCATTATGATGAATTTAAATACTTTTCGACATATTTGTCACAGTACGGCGGAAGATTATTATCGTTGTTGTTATTGTCCTTCGTCTATCGATAATAATCTATTATTAGACGAAGTAATAATATTTGCATATTATGATGATATGATTCATATTAGTCAACAGTTAATTTAATTAGAGTTTAAGCCATTTATAACTGAAAATATATAATATGTTTGTATTAAAAATAAATAGTTATTTTAAACATTTGTAAAATACTATAGAAATTTCGGGGGGGTCCGGACCCCTTGGACCCCCCCTCAGATACGGCCTTGATTACGGTATCAAGCGGCGGTTTTCGTTGAACCGCTCTCTCTCTCTCTAATAAGGTATAATTTGTCGCGTATGATAATGCGAACAGTACGGCGACTGCGACGCGCCTAATGATAATACGGTCTTGTGTAAATTAGTCGGTAGGCCCGAAACGCATTACGGCCAAGACGCAGGCTGTGTTCGTCACGTGTAACTTTTACGCGCGAGCGCGTTATCAAACTCGAGAAACACGGTGTAACGGGAAGTTTATCGCAATGCGCATTTGCATCTCCGAATCTCCATATTGTCTGCGCGGTAGACTTGAAATAATTTCGGCGCGCAAACGCTGGATTTCGTTTTCGAGTACAACAACGTTATGATAATTATTATTCCCGTCGTCGGCGGCGGCGGCATTCGATCTTCAATTAATTTCCCATTGACATTTCATACGCCGCGCGCCGGACGAGTGATATTTTACAAATACATAATTCATCGAGTTATATACTAGAGAGAGAGAGAGAGAGAGAGAAAAAGAAAGCGTATACGGTTTTTTTTTTTTTTTTTGGAGTAGAACGCCCGTCCGCGTTTTGCTTTGGGGTTTTTTTTTTTTACCAATAAAAATCGAAATAATTTCGCGGTTGATAAATGAGAGACGACAAGGCCGTGTTTTATATCAACCGGATGTCGTGGTACCGAGTCGGCGACCGTCAATATTCCGGATGGCGTGTGTGCCGAGAAATATCGGCGACAGTCATCGTTAGTCGTCTTCCGTACGTTATGATTACGAACGAGGGCAAAAGAAAAAAAAAACACAGGAAGTTTCGGGGGAAAAAGTTGTGCCCGGAATTTTCTTAAAAGCGCGCTTTTATCCTAAACATATAACTTGGCCCCGAGTGCGCAGAGAACTTGGTGGTGATATTATCGTCCGAGAACTTATCGCGCACGGTCGATCCGCAGCGATTTCGGAAAACTTAATCGCATCGCGACAACACAATACCGATGGAATATTGTCGTTTCCGATTCGTCGTAAACTGTTTTACAGACCTTACGAAACGTAACGGATGTCGCGAGGACATACACAATGCGCGGATATTCTTTAATGTCACAGGACAATACGCGTCTCGGCGAACCCTATGGGTTCTGGTTTGAATATCGGGTTAAAAATCGCGTGTACGAATTATACGTACGATACCATGACGTAACGTATTTACGACGCGTAGTCGCCCGGGATCGATTCCGACGTTGTAAAAACGAACCGACTGAAATCGTGACGCCAAACAAAAGTACACTATTCATTCAAATTGCAGATTATTTACGATTAAATGAAAGAAAGAAAAAACACAGTTTCAAAAATATAATTACTGATACTTTTATCTCAACTCGTCGTCGTAATCAATGAAATATCATCGTGCCAATTAATATAATATACGAGTATAACAATAGTACTCATGATACTACGTTTTGATTTTCGAAAAATACACAAACAACATTTCCCAAACGTGTAATTGTAATTCGGAACGTATTTAATAGGCTTAAACCCCCACCCCCCTTGCCCCATCAACAACAACAAATGCTTATTGAATAGCGAATCACTGAACCGAAATACGATTTAAGAGTCATCAATCATGTTCACTTTTTAAGAGAACAATAAACTTTCAGAAGTCAAAATATGTATACACGACGCATAGTCTACTTCAAAATGTTATATACATACGTAAATAATCGTTTTTTTTTTCGTTTTTTTTAAACTTGATTGTATTTAAAGTAGACAATATAATAATATACAGCGTAAATCGATTCTACAGGCACTTAACGAATGTAAATAATATGCGTTCCGTGACGTTTTGTCGAATTTAAAAATATGAAATAAAAGTCGAGATCGGTTGGTACACAATGTACACTGTGAGTAAAAAAAAATATTCAATATCCATGTAACAACACTATAAAATTCAGAGATCAGAACGCAAATAGTCGGAAAGAATGATAGGAATCGTATCAATATGGTACGTATATAAACGGGCTGAACATTCGATGATTTTATTTTCTCAAAGTGACTTACAGCTTTTAAGAATTCGTCGAGTCGTCGAAATTGTAGTTACTATACATTTTTTTTTTCATGAAATTTATATACAAAATTCGCCGTTTATCGATTACAATTAAACCTGGGTGACTTAAGTGATAATCATAACGGTTTACGTTGTTTTTTCAAAACTAGCTTGTTTTGTTACAAATCCATTTTACGTATTAATTAACCGCGCGAGCTTTACTTATTGTTGTAACCGTAAGAGTATAAGCAGGATATAAGTGTCGTTGTAAAATAAATGTATTATTAGACGATAGCGATTAGGAAGTGAACAATAATAATTACGATTAAACGCCCGTTTTCAAATGAAAATAAGAAACACTCGCGAAACACAAAGCGGCGGGATTATCGTTCGGGTCGACGTCGAATAAATTTCGTAACCGCGCGGGCGGCGAATCGATAGACGATGCGTTAGAGATTTAAAAAAAAAAAAAAAAACGAGAAAAACGATTCGAAAAAACGAAAGAAGAACGATAGATGGTCGCGAGAGGTCCGAAATTTTAAGAGTCGCTCGGATCGGCCGATCGCGCGTCGTCTCCGGTGGCCCACCGAATATACGGGAATGATAACAAATAACAATACAATAATATCGCGCGCGCGTAACGATGAAGAGACGCGTCGGAGCCGAGTCGAAGGGTATATAGTAGACGCCGATATTTCAGTCGTTGCCGCTCCGTCTGTCACGTGCAGACGCTATTCCGAAGGGCTTTCCAACGCCCTACCTACGACTATACCGCGGGCCAAACCTCGTCATATTTACACTGTCTCTCTCCTGCTCTTCCTCCTTCGTCCTTCTCCCCTGCCCTCCCCACATCGCACTATATCGTTCAGCCGTTCTGCGCGCGTTCGTGAGCGAATACAAAAGATATACATATCGAATGTAATGCGCTACGTGGATATAATGGAGATACAATGCAAATCGTCCTTCTCCCGACGACCCTCTTTAACCGCGTCGCCGCCGCCGCCGCCCAAGACTCGGGAGCAACTCCTTGACGATAATTTTACCGCCACAATAAAAGTCCCGAGCGAAGAGGATTTCCCTTCCCGCCCCGCCAGAGTCTATAATATACAATACACTTACACACGCGCACACATGGTGTGCCGGGCGTACCGCGGCACACACACACACACACCCCCGTGGACCTTGGCCTTTTATTTATGAAATTAATTCGTCCGGAACGGTTTCATTTTGAATGAAAAAAAAAAACTTAAAATTCATTTTGTACACAAACGTAATAATATATACTAGCTGAATCTACCCGTCTTTTCCGGGTTTAAGTATATGAAAAATGTGTATGGCCCAAATAATAATAATAATTGACATTTTCCCGTTATCAGCTGACTGATATAATTATTTAATATAGTTTATTATACAAACACACAATATGAATATAATATAGATATACAATATTAAAACGTACAAATTAATTTTTACCGACCGACCGACGTCGGTGTGTGAGTGTGTTATAAACTAACTAACTAACACGTAAAAACGAGAACCGGGTATACTGCTGGCCTAATTTGAAAGCTTCAGCGGTTCCGGCCAGGCGAATTTTTCTAGTCTCGCACTTTTTACCACATTTAACCCACTTGGGAGTTGAATTTCACAAAATAAAGTTTATAGACAATGTTCATTTGTGTTATACGAGTAGAGTACGTATACTTAATTTCAGAACGATTGGAACAAAAAATTGTTTACCCCTTTTACCGGTTTTAACCCCCTTAGGGGTGGAATTTTCAAAAATCCCATCTTACCGCGCGTCTACGTCACAATAGCTACCTTCGTGCCAAATTTCAACCCGATCCGTCCAACGGTTTGAGCTGTGGGAGGATTTCAAGAAAAAGCACGTTACAGTTATACTCGTATATACAGAAGAGATTCTCGTGTAAAGTAATTCTTATTTGTCTATTTATCATCACCAGAATAAATAGACAACAACGTTATGATTTTATTATTTAGTAATATTATTATTATTCGGGGGGGAGAATTTCAATAACGGATATGATTATTTAATTTATAGAATTTTTTTTTTGTTTTTTACTAAACAAATTGTTTCCATTACATTATAAAATACAATTTTAAAGTATTACAATAAATAATAATAAAATAATGAAATAATAGAAAAATTACCTACACCTTTAAGCGAGCTTGTGGCGGTGTAGGGAGTTATAGGATACATGATTAAAATCATATGATAAACTAGATAATTATAAATATAAATAACAATTATGTTTGAAAAAATAATTAATACTAATAATCGATTCACAAAAATATTGTAAAAACAATTGAATTATAGAGCAAGAGAAACAATAATAAACTATAATAGGTATACATAGTATTTCTTATTAAAATAAACATTACATATTTTATTTTTAAACATAAAAACATGAAAACATGAAACAGTTAAACTTATTACCAATGTAATACGAATGTATCACTAATTTTTAATTAGCTTTTCCTTATTATTTTCTTATGTTTTAGAGCTCATTTTATGACTTAACGGTACATCTCAGTCCAAATATGTACGCATGCCTATGCACACGTATACACACACACGTACTTGAGCAGATAAGAGCCATGGAAAACGGATAAGAGAGATTGCACGCGCGCGGGGACCTGTACGCTCGAAGCTATAATATACTGTTTATCGGTATTTTTATAATTCGTAGACGTACGATTTTAACGGCCAACGATTTCTGTGCGGACACAATATCGGATCGATAACGAGGTGTACCTTGATCGCGTGCGAGTCCTGAAATACGTTACACAAACCACCGCGAAACGCGCCCCGAGGAAATAATAATATTTTTATCTCTTTTGTAAGCGAAAAAGTTCATCGAATAATCACTTTACAGCATTTTTCCAATTATGAATTTTAAAAACTCTCGGAAACCGGCGCGGCGGCGGCGCAGAGTTTTTAGCATAATAATACCGAGAGTTTTAAAAGAATGATAATCTTTAAACACCGTCTAAAGCGGGGGGGGGGGGAAGGAAAGAAATTACTCATTTTATATTCAAAACCAACTTTCTTTTAGTGAAAATAACGTGTTTAATTTTAAGTTAACGCTTTTGTTTCTTCATAATAATAATAATATCAGTAGGTAGTGGAGTATTATATCGTTATACCTATTGCATAAAATACTTTTGAAATTCATATTTTATTCAATTCCAAACGACTTTCTCTTCTAACAAACATAAAAAGATAAAAAGAAACATTTACATCTCTAACATCGTATACTATAATACGTCATGAAAACGTTGCAGGCCAGTCGATATGGATCGTATTTTAATAAAATCATCGGACAGCACATTTCTCATGATGTCATCTCATCCCGAATTCGCTTCGACGTCACGTTTTCCAACGCGTATCTGCCGGAACGCTTTTTCAATCGTTTACTAACAATTTCGCAGTATTTAAGAGTTTTAAACACGAGTCACAAACGTTTTGTGGGATACATAATCTAATATTCTACTATATAATATATATTATTAAAAAATACAATCGCAATTTTTACACGATTGTTGTTGTTGCTATTTTAGTTTTGTGGAAATCGTTGTCCACGTCGCGCGCGACCGACTACTCGAAAAATCGGTTTCTGTTTCGACTTTTGACGGTTTTTATTTCATATTTCTTTGCGGGTTACTTCGGCGCCGGATCGCCGAGCGATTATGATTTTAAAAAACGTTATAATTTTATAAAACAGTGTTTACGCCGGCGCGCCGTAGTCGTTTTACGTAAAATCTAATTTCCTGTTTGCGGAGCTATATCAAACAACGCTCGAGATGAGCGTTCAATCGAATTCGACGAGTCTTACGCGCGGACATACGCATGCGAAGCCGCCGCCGCAGCAGCTGTTCGTCGACAAAACCCGTCTGACGCAGCGGAAATTACGTAAGAACGAAAAAACTTTGGGCATATTATCAAGAGCGCATAAATAGACCTTCTTTTTTTTTTTCAATTATGCGGCAACGCTTCGGGGATCGGCAGCGCCGCCTGCCATAGAAGGTAACGCGAAAAGAAGTCGAAACGAACAAATAATAATATACCGGCTTTTTAATGGTGTTGGTGTTTTGGTAAACACGATAAACATTATATGATGGCCTTTGACTTTAGTCCGGTTATTAAATCGTAACTCAAAGCGAACGAGAGAACTCACCACAAATACAGTTATTGTACCTTTTTGATTTGTACGTCGTCGAGCATATACAGAGCCAACTAAAAAGTTTGATAAACTCATCTCTATGGCAACTCTCTCGGCCGTGGACGATTATCAAGTACACTGCGATCGAGACGCGCGTCTCTCGTTTATCGTCGATCGATTTTCAGTCCAAAGGTCGACAACGGACGGGCCGCGAAAACTTATACGTACACTCGAGAGACAACCGTCTTCGGACGATTCTATTATCTATGGTTGTTATCAAAAGAAGGTTTCGTTTCTTTCCTCGGGCTGCCGTGTAAATAAAGAGGTTTTAAAAAGAAGAAAAAAAAACAACTTATACTAAACTCAAAAATAAACACAGTACAAGGAATGAGGGCATTTCTCTTGCGGTTTATACTTTGAATCACGACTATATTAACTGTTCGACGTTTGAGGGGAAAAGAACATCCCCTTTGAATTCGCCATGAATTTGCCGCGTGTAAAAAAACGTGAGGTCTTCTCGGTTTTAAAGGGTATTCGAGAGTAAAGTTACACTGTCTCAGACCACCTACGGGCATGTTGACCGACATTTTACGCCATAATTTCGTTTCAAAGTAGTGTTTTCAAAACGTAAAACCCCATACTGCAAGACGGATGTCCTTCTCGAAGTCTCAAAGACTCAAACGTATAACAGTGCGACGGCGGCGGCGGCGGCGGCGGCCACGTCGATCGCGTGTGGTATTCGATATAAATTCGTCGACGCTCGGTCGCGCCGCCGTAGTAGTCGCGGCGGCGCGGTAAAATATCGCGTGCGCAATAGACCCGCGATCTTAATTACCGGATACAACACGTGTTATTGTTCACCACATATCGGAATAGAGCGCATTAGTGGAATTTGATAATTACGCGGATTATATACACCGACTTGAATGCAAATTACTGCTGCAGCTGCCCTCGGCGCACGGCGCGCGCCATATCGCGTTCAATCGTACAAACAGCATAATATAGTATCCGCAGCGTGTACGACGTACAATAATATCGTCGATTAAACCGTCGCGAAAACAGTCGTCCCCCCCCCCCCCCGATAGCTCGATAGATCAACGCGTTCTAAACGTGACTCTTGCGCCGCGGGATATAATAAATCACGTTATATATTTATAGGTACGCGTACGTAGTATAGTGACGCGTGTCTGATGAGAATCGCGAGTCTAACGTCTAAAATGAAAGAAAACCAATGTCGTTTGTTGGAACAATTTTTTCACTTCGAATGAAACGTGTCGAGTATAAATACCGCGAGTATTATGAGATAAACTCGTATTACATGATATCAAATTTGTGGAAAAAAATATTATGTACAAATATACACGTCGAATAATTAATTAACAGGAATATTGTGATAATTGTCGAGCTAAATATCGCAATCAGTAGGGCTCGGAAGTGGTAGGAATTGCATATTGTTCTGTATGATCTCAATTTATAGCAGAACTAGCTAGAAATTTGAAGTATACAATTGCGAGTTAATAAATTGAAAATTGAAAATGCATATTTTGCATATTTTACCAATTTTAGCTAAAAAAAAGTGCATATTTCATTGATTTTATACGCATATTATGCATATTTCATATTTTTCCAAAAAAATTGATTTTTTTCTTTCTTAACCTGTATATGAGTTGGCATGCAATGATTTTTAAAATTTTATAAATATGCTCCCGATGACTTCAACTGACGTTGAAAGATCGTTTTCCAAAATCTTCTATCGAATAATCGTCGTTCATTTGAAATGAAAATCTTAAGAAAGTATTGGTGGTTCAATGCAATAACTTAACAGGTACTTATTAGAAAACATGTATTTTTTTCGTAATTAAAATAAATACTGAATAAAATATATTTTTTAATTTTATTTTCAGCTCAATAAGATGTCAAAATGCCAACCAGTTATAATTTTGTTTTAGTTATTAATAGTTTTTATGTATATTAACAACATCTGATGTATTTTATTTTTGGAATTCAGAATAATTTTTTTGCATATTTAACATTTTCAATGCATATTTTGCAATTTTTTCGTGCATATTCGCATGCATATTTTACCTTTTTTAGCTCCTACAACTTACGAGCCCTAGCAATCAGTCATTATACTATAGGTATATATTTTATTAAGTACGCGTAATACGAATAATAATACAGATGGTATATTATGAATACAAATTAAAACTTCTACAGTATACCCCTAACGTGACGTTTGAAAAGTTTTCTCAGCGTTTCGATTTATTTTCAAAAAGATATGCGTTTTACACAATATTTATTATTTTCTTTTTAGAAATATAGCGATTGAATTCAAAGGCAATGTTTTTCTTTAGTCGGAGATGTAGTTTTTTTCTCTCTACGCGAATACTGACATTCGATGTTTCATTTTACTAGCTATTTTATTTTCTATAGCGAATAATACCCGTCACACAAATGCTCGAGTATTTTATTCTCAATTTACCTAATAAAACTTATTTTTTTTTTGAAATAAAAACAACAACAACAACAACAATACCAAATGCCAAATAAATAATTTATGTAAAACACTAAGACAACATGCCTAAGTGATGTTCGGTCCCTCGATTTATACTGTAATATTAATTTTTTACGCTACAGATTGTGACAATAATCCTCGGCATTATCGTTGTGTATAAGTGTTAAGTGTTTCCCCCCCCCCAAGTCTAATCAATTGTAAGTTTATTTTTATTTTGCAATTTGTTCAAAGTCACGTCTGCAGCGAAGAAACGAAAACGCATTACACGAGACGACAGACGTCTAAAACCTTTAAGTGGTAATAAGATTTCGTTTTCTAAAATTAAATAAGTATAATCGGAGCGCGCGCAGCAGTCGGTGATATAAATATTATTTGTCTTACATTATCGCTACGTTCGAACGGCACACGTTCGTGCGGTTTTATTATAAACACGATGATACAACACGTTGTGAAATTTTATCACACCTCACTGGGGCGATGGTATTATTATTACCTGCGCCAAAAACGATTCGACGCAAAAAGTATTTGATATTTAACGCGACGACGCACGCGCGACATGGAAATAATATAATGAATAATAATTATTACAACGAGACCTGATAGAATGGGTTCATGTGAAATAGCAGCGATCGCGATAATATTAGCCGTATTTGTTTCGCGATTTCGTATTCGATCGTCTTTCTCGAACAGTCGAATATTTACGTTGAGTTTTATAGTTTTTCATGTCGTCGACTCATAATAAACGTTATCAGTGACGTTGTACGCGTCGTGTTATTATCTCATAATATTTTACTTAAAACTTTGAACGACGCAAAATCATTAAATAAACATTATTTGGCACATTAACAATAAATATGGTCTAACAATTCATGTTTAATTTATTACCTTATGCATACATATACGTATATATATATATATATATATTATGCATGAAATAATAATTATTGTACGTACATATTTTACTATTTTAGAGTTTACTCAAAATCAGGTCATGTGACTTCTGCGAATGCAGAGATGTCTGATAACCGAGAACCTTTAGGAGTTTACACTAAATATATACACCGTCCTTCAATAATGTTGCGAATTTGGGTTAATATCCCGAAAGAGTCGAGATAGGTTAAACGGCTGAGCTTTAATTCCCATACACGCGTATAGATAAATAGATGGCGATAACACATAAGGCAGCGGGACATTAATATAAATCGTTTTTCACGGGTTAGAAATGAAACGACGACTGTAGGGCGGCCCGCGTCCGATTCCGACGGACGAGATGGCAAATGGATTCAGTCTAAAACATTTGTTCGGTAAACAACGCCGCCGCCGCCGCCGCGGTTGTTTTCTTATCACGATTTCGGTATTGTACGATATTTGTTTGCAAACGTACCGAACGTTCGCCTGATAATAACCGTACGCGCGTCTACCTATTATTGTACGGACGCGAAATCTCGCGAAAACGAAAATAATCGTCTCTCATCGTCGCACGTAACATAATAATTATAATGTGTCGTCTTCGGTTAGGTTAAAATGTGCTCCCGTCTACAATTAATTCTCCACTTTACATTCTTCGATCGATCAAGATATTTATTTACTTTTTTTTTTTTTAAACTTAACGTTAAAATAACAATAATATAGATAATAATAATACGATTGAAATAATAGTAATAACAACAACAACAATGGTTAACGAACGAATACTACGACTGTGCGCGTGCACTACTACGCGCCGCTTTTGTATGTGTACCCTCCTAGCTTGAGACGGTTTACCATAAAGTCCACGGCTTATCCGAAACAATACACCTGCGGGTTCTCCGAGGACCGGCGGCGACGGGGCCACTGGTGGAGAGGCAAAGGACTCGAGCAAAACAAAAGGATCTGTACCGGCATCAAGCATGCACATACACGCACGCACACCGTATATAATAATATAGTTTAGTGCGAAATATATATATATATTATATATGTATACAGTAGTCGTTCGTATAAGGTACCCAAAGGTAGATAGTTGTATGTGAACGGTAACACGTGGTTCTCACTTCTCGCCGAGAGCCGCCACTATATACCACGCGCGCTGCCACCACTATTCGAGTGCGTACAGGGTGTACTTAAAGAGACCGGACCGGTCGTAAAACTTCGCTTTATAATCGATAATTTTCAAACAAATTTTTATATATTATTATAATATAAAGGTGCGCCTGAAACAAACATTTGAAAAACGTTCGTCGAACGTTTGTTTGACGTAGACGTGTTTCCAAACAAATTCACTCACTGAGCGAACGTTTTCCATGTGTCTGTTTGTACTCGTATTGTACCTCTATTTAGCGAACAACAAAATTACGAACAAACGTTTGTTGTCATTAATAAAACGTATATGATGAACATTCGGCAAACGTTCAACGAACAATGTTTGCCCAAATGTTTGTTAGGTGTGCACGCACCTTTAGATAGACGAGGTGTGTTTTTTTTTCAGCGCGCGCTCGTTTTTTTGCTCGAGTTTTATTTTTATTTTTTTTTATTTTTCAATTTATTTATGTACTCGATTAATATACAATAAAGCCCATATCATTTCAATACTTATATGGAAATACGTATAATAAATGTCTCGAGTAAAAAATAATTCGATTGATTTTTCTGGAATAAGGTAATAATTTGGATCGAAAGTCAAACAAATACTTTCGGGATCGTTCAAATTTTAAATTTCATACGAAAAGTATAAAATAACTATATTACATCGATTACTATTTCTGCCGTCGCTTTCGCTTCGAGATCACGCGAATTTGCTTTAATAACGTGAAATGTTATACGAATAATTAGTAGATTCATATTTCATAGGTTAAAAACTATTCTAATTACTCCCCGATTCTTAAACGACGATGCTTTACGTTTAGATATCCATTTACAAACTATATTTAAAAAAAAAAATCCAAAACGCGTTTTTAAAATATTCCAAACTACAGCGGCGTGGGGCGTGGGATCTTGTAGGCGTAATTTATTACTGGGTACCTATACTACTATAATAATATGTTTGAAAAACCAAAAGGTTGTTTTTTTCTCTCTCTCTCTCTCTAAACGTCGATTAAAACACAGCCATTACGTGCTATCGAGTATTTCCGTCGGGTACCACCCCGTATAATATTATACTCTGGGCGGCTCGGCGAAGGACATCGCGAGCACCCTTTTGCTCCCTCAGGACGTCGCCAGCCCTTCGGTCTCGCCAAACAAACCCCTGCCACACCACTTCCAGAGACGCGGTGAATGTGTACAAGCGCGCTATACGGTTTAATAAAGGTGGCGCGTGGCTATTTCCACGCTCCCCGTGCATGCGATCATTTTCATCGATCTTCTCCGCCGTCTGAAAAAGTCACGGAATCCAAATACGGCGGATATACAGAACGCGGTCTGGGACTTTTCGGCGATAGGTTCGTGTGTGTGTGTGGTGAAAATAATTTTGGAAAAATACAAAATTTATCTCGAAATATTCAAGTGAACAAGCATTATCGTTAATATACTAGGTAATTATTATAGAAAAAACAAAATAAAAATGAGCCGAAACGACATACTTTCTATATTTCAAAGTTATATTATTAAATATTCCTGTGAGAAAAAATATTCCCACGTGATTTTTGTCATTATATTATCTGGCACGCGCTGTTCCACACGACAGTTGTTATTTAAATCGATTAGTTTTGTTGTTTGTAAAATGTATTGACTCTATCAATTAAACCCGATGACGATGATAAACAAGTTTGAATTATTGAATTTGTAACGCATACGATATAGTATACGCTCTGTGTACGAAATAATTGCAATTTACAACCAATTAGGAGGAGGTGCACACCTGTTTTACTATAAAATCACCAACAAAAATAAATTTCACTTCATACGAGTATATTGTGTTTGCTTTTATCGCCTAAATACGGCGGCGGCGGCGAAATAACGTCGACGACAAAAAGTCCCATACCCATAAATCGACGTACCTATGAGCATATAATATTATAGCTTTACCTACAGGTTGCGGATTTTCGGTTTTCCGATTCTCAGTTTACCTACATTCATATATACGATTCAATTATTTCACTTGTATTATGATGCATAATTTTCTATGACATTAACATTTTCCTGGCCTTTTATATGAACATTTTCCTTCCGATACAAACGATAATATTGTTTTTCGTAATAATTTCGTAGTAAATTCAAAATATTATACTACATATTATAATACATATAATATAATAATTAATATGTACTACGATTTATATTTCTAAATTACAAGTATATTATATAAATATTAAAAAATGTATTTGATTTCGACTTTTCCGCGATAAATACAACCAAAACGTTATTTTTTTATTTTTCATTTACTTTTTAACTTTGTTTTTTTCGCCACGTAATTAATATTATTTTTTTTAAACACTTTTGCCGTCCCGCCGTTTACTCCATAATTGTTAGATGCAAAAAGTGGCCGAACACCCTAGTGACTTGTTAGCATATTTAATCTACAGGTACGATTATATAAACCTAACCTACACAAGTTTGCAAGAGTGCGATTTTTAGCATTTAAATGGAAGAATTAACTACGATTTTACGTTTTTAGTATTTTCGATTAACTCACTAATAATATATCGTTAAAAACCATAAGAGTGAAAACATATTTTCACAGAATAGATTGGTAAATTCGTTTTACGGTGGGAAAATGTAAATACATATATTGTCAACTAATTTATTTACTGATCTGAACTTATTAGAGCTGACTTTGTGACGACGGACACTTTTCGAAATGGAAAGTTTTAACGCAATAAAATATTACTCGTTATTTTAAGTATATTCTCTGTTGACAGTATTTCCAATAGAAAAGTAGTGGAGAAAACGACCTGCGCTATTTACGGGAGTTCGTTAGCAAAGATTACACTGTATGTAGTTGATTTGTAATCGGGCGGAATGAGACCGACTCAAGGCATACGTATATAGACTCGATGGGAGCAAATTTTGCGAAAGTTATTTTTAGAAACTGCCCGGGAGCAGAAATTATGATGATTATGTGCAATTTACGTGTAGGGCATGTTTATTTTTCATTCTCTTCCCCCCCCCCCATTTATTCCTTAGGTATCCATTTTTATTTCAACCTTTCTTCTATGATAATATTTTGAATGAAAAAAAAACACACACACACCTAGAGAAGAGAATCATCGTTAAACTAAACAATGTATTGAAAGCAATAAAATCCTAAATACGCAACTGACGGCGAATAATATGTTGTTATTATTATCATTAATATTACTGCCTACTGGTATTATTATTGTGCGCGGTTCAACGTATCTCGCGAAGCGAAAAATACACGTATAAATACTCTGTTTTGCTTATCAAAACAATACCATTGTTGTTTTGATGCGCGCAGGAAGTGTATATTATACAGGTTGTATCAGACGATTTCGTGAAAAACGAAAACGTCTACTTTTGAGTATACATACACATGGCTACCGAAAGCCGCGTGCATAAATCGTTTGGCTTCATCGAACCGCTCTCGATTCGTACGAATAAATTATTGTTATCGTCAAACCACACACGTGTGCCTGCAAAACTCACTGCTCTATCGCTTCGAGACCTCAACACGCAATATCTATAAATGTGTATATGAGGAATTATTTAGAGACATTTTACGATCGCGACCACTCGCGGGCACACGCGGGGGCGCTCTGCTCGTTTATCCATTACCGTAAACTATGTATATGCGTACGTGTTTAAATAAATTTTTTAAAGTACTGATTTATTCGGAAATGACCGCGCGGGGTCCGCGAACCGCTTTTACGGCTGCGAGAAGTGCCTTCGCTCCCGGAACAATGACAGTGTATCGCATGCAATATAAACGAGCTTCTCGACTGGTTTTCACTCAACTATTGATGGAAGATTGATAATTAACAAACGCGGACGCGATCGAATCGACTCTAGAAATACGCATCCTACAGGTAGTACGTCGTTTTTTATCTTAATTAACAATATTTTATCCACTGGCCTCGTATACCGAAAACTACAACAATGTGGATATACGTACCTATACTAACTACCTACTGAGAATTAAGACCGTGGAAACAATATGGTCTGTGAGTGAGCAATTCGGTGTACGAAACGAAGCCCTATACACACAGACGCGCGCGCGTATTGACGTCATAGTTACACTCTCGACTTAACATTATTATCTTCGGGCTTACATTGGAAAGTGAATCATTATACGCTGATATGTGCACGCGGGTGTGCGCGCGCTGCGTAAGACGTCATTAATTGTTGTTTGTTTCGACGACTGAACACATGATGCCTACGCCGCCGGGAGTCACGACTTCTCATTTGAAGTTCACGGGAAACAACGGCTCTGACCTCACAGCGACAAATATGAGAAAAGACGGCGAAATATACTCGCGTGCGCAGCGCCGCGCCGTCGTGAACACTATAAGAACTAACACACAATCGTTTATTCTTCCCGGCCCGACGATACGCAAAAGTGCCGGCAGTCACTTTGTCGTACTCCGCGGCTCGGGATATATGTATGTATTATTGGTTGCGATACTTCACTCGAGTGGCCTTTGCTCGCGCGCACGGTTGTTATAATACGACGACAACACATAACGTACTGTAAACCATGTCGTTTGTCGCATATGATAATATAACAATTATTATTGTCCGACCACAGTGCCCACATAATAATATCATGTCTGTTCTCCGATGACGACACGGTAATAATTGTTATCTCCGAGTTTAATTCACAACCGTATGGTATATTAAAATATTAGTACCAAATTACTACGTAAATCGAATTTCGAAATTCTCGTCGGTTTTCGTAATATCAAAACGATCCGAAAGAACAAAACGTACCGCCGCGCGCCGTCGCGGTCGCGCAATAACGAATCCGATTGCCGACGAACTAACTACGCATTGTAAAGTAATTTTTCCAACACGGACGTCTACGGACGCGAACTCAGTCCAACGGCGATATAGTATCTTTAATCTATATTATATTATTGTCTAGTAGATAACCGTGATACGTATATGGTATGGGATATTAAACGAGCGAGGGGTCGATTGTAACGATCAGTACTGAAAATAAAATTCGCCTCTATGTGTATTTTCCTTTTTTATTATGATTTGACGCAGTAAAAACGAAATCGACGTTTAGGTTTTAAACGCCGCGGCGAGTGAGTATAAATAATCGGCAAGAGACATCGGAGCCGTGATGTCGATTGACGTACTCATCGTTTTATTGTATACGGTCGACGCGCGATAACATCGCCGGCCAATGTGGGGGGGGCGAAACGTTTCGGGGTTTAACTAGTTTCCTACAGTTACGATCGGACCACAGACATACATAATCGTCAGAAGCAATACAAATCTCGCCGTCCATATATGACATATATATATATATGAGAGAGGACCGTCGGCGCTCGGAGTATAAAACAATGAAAAGTCACTATCTAATATATTATCTCGTTATCATCTGCGGTCGGCCGGTCGGTCGGTCGGTGTGCAAAAATAGGATTTAAAAAGTTTCTTCGGAAAATTTGAAAATCGAATTGTTCAATCTACAGGGCGACGTGGCGGTACAAGGGCGTGGGACGACTCGTATAAAGTCGTAAACATATATATATAAATAAAAATATAATATACGAGTATAGTGTGTGTGTACATGTTACGGTCCAAGTGGATAAATGGTCATTGTAAACACTGACCGGACAAAGTTTACAATGTCCGAATTATTCAAGCCATGTAGATAATTATTCACATAAACCAGACAATGTATACAATGACCAGAACTGCAGGTGCCGAGTGAACAAAATACATATATTAATGACTTATATTTTTTCAAGAGATTTGATTAGCAAATAAAATTGAGAATATTTTATTTATATTAATTTTTATTGAATATTGAAGTTATTTATTTTTACAAGTATTACCATTATGGCATTTAGAGTTGCATCAAATTCCAGCAGCTTTACATTTGCATCTCCTCGTTTCGCATTTTTGAACACAAGTGCAGCGGTCATAGCCTTGGCCTCCTAGATTTGAAAATAGCCTAGCTGCTTCTCTTAGTGACAACTGAATATCGGGGACTGATACTATGGCTGTATGCCTACGTCATAGAGTTCCATGATAATAAAAATTGCGATATAAATTATTGTTGTTATTGATGGACGACGAATGTCCAAGCGGCGTATGTTGAAAATGCCCACCGATTCCTAATTATCTACTAATGACACTACCGATAAAAGTTATCGTAACCCGTAACGCGTAGTGCCTGAAAGAAATAACAAATATTAAACTCTAAAATAACTCTAATATTCACATTGACCACACCGGTTTTAGCATTGTTTACAATGTCCAGACATTGTATTACAATGACTGATTTGTCCACCTGGACCGTAACATAATATAATATACTGATTTACAAAGCGGCGCGGCGGCGCGGCGGCGCGATCGAGCGTACACAAAGTTTAAACGATTGCGATTTCTGACCCCGGCCGGTCCGTCATTACAAATAATGCAGTACGTTTCGGCGCGATAAAACATCGTGTATTCTTCTTTGGAGACGTTCGGTTATTATTATTACCGTTGTTTCGTGTCTGACAAAGGGCGTGTGATTTATGCGGTCCCGAACATATTTTCACGGGTCGGTCGCCGCGGTTCGCAACGATAATAATATGCTTTTATACGGTCGTCGCAATAATATTGTCGTAAGGCGGTAACTATTGTGCTAAATAGATTGAGAAATGCAAACACGACGACCGGCCGCCGAGTGTTCGCGACTATTAAACGATTACGATCCGGCGGCGGCGGCGGCGGCGTCGTTCGGATCGCCTATAGTTCCCCGGCACCGTTATATCACGCCGCACTTTGACGTAGAATAATGTTTGGTTTGTATCGGGTAGGTATGGTCATAGCGTACTCTATATATTATACTAGTATTACACGACGTTGATCGATATAGCTCCGATAGAGATCAAACGTGCGTGACGACTGCTACGGAATTATTGTTGTTTTTATCATTTACTTGGTGCTTTTTTGTTTTCTCGATTAAAATAATAATAGACGTTCGCTACTAAAAAATAGTGAACGACGCGTGATGAATTCAATTTCCATTATAATATGCCGAACATAATAATTATTATCGTATAAACGACGCTTGACAACAGATATTTTAAAAAACGGAAAATACAACGCTTATTAGAGTTGTTTACTAAAAATTTAGCACTATTTAATAATATACATACATATTATAGTATCGTTCGTTTTTTTTTTTTTTTTTCAATTTAAAAGACGGAGTTATTAAATTCAAACGAGAAATAAATTTTATTCACTGTTATATAACTGAACAATTCGTTCACTCGTTTATATATTCGTTTTGAAAAGAAAAGATATCAGCGATATTGTAAAGCTGCAGTATTGAGAACCATAATACTTTTGAAAGTTCGGAATTCGATGACTTATATAACTCGAATAACTTTTCATCCGCTAAATGAGTATAAAGTCGAAAAAACTGAGAAATCAATACAATAATAAAATATATTCGATTATTAAGTTTACGCTCAAAAACTATTCTTTCATAGAAATCACATCGTTGTATGATAAAACATCGATTTGTATTTATTTTAAAGAGTGTTATAAATACAGTTGTCAACACTTTAAACAATTTTATATAATAATATACATAAGGGTGTGTTTTTTAAAATATTCAATGTATTCTTTAACTAGAGTTTCTTTTCACGATTCTTAAAAATATGGTTTTTTCTTAAATTTAAATCGTATTTTTATTTGTATATAGGTAATATTATATTAAACTTACATTTGATTTGATTTTCATAGAAAAAAAAATATACAAATACTTTAAACTTCAAAACGTAAGTGACATTCATTTTTTAATATGAGGTATCGTCGAAACCTTATTTTATTTTTTTCTAAAAACATATTTTATTATATATACATATCTTAGGATAGAATTGTATTTTTAGGATTCCGACGGAAAATAATAATTGTAACTCGAGGTTAGGTATAAAGATGCCGACATGGTGCCTCATTACTATTATCCGATAAAGTTTGAAAATGTTTACTCATAAATTCTGTTTACGAGCACTTAAAATTGTAAAACTACTTGTACGCGCACTATATAGGACGCCGCGCCGGGCTGCGTTTAAAATCGTTTTTCAAAAGCTATGATTTATCATTGTCTTTAAATTTATTGATACAACATTTAATACCCCTTACCGGGGCCGAGCAGAGAGAGCGGCACGAGACGAGTGCTCAACACCTGGTTTCCGTATCCCGTATTCGTGAATACGGTTTTTGTATTCAAAGCGTACTTTATTTCAAGTACACTTAAATAAAATATAAATTTAAATATTTAATAAACATTTTCAAAGTTTGTAAGCCTATTCACAAAGCGGGGGATAAATCGCACGGTTTACATTCAACTTGGATTGCGCAAAACGTTTTATACGTTTTTAACGGATTACCAAACACCTAAATTGAAACTTAAATTAACAACAAAATATTTACGTTGAACACGGAACGGCGGTTTTTTCTTTTTCTTCTACGTTTTTTTATTAAAACAATATAATAATATATTATAATGATAAAAGATGTGCCGCCGCCGGAAATACGATTGCCGGTAACGTAATATTATATTAGAACATTCGTTCTATTGTGTTTGTGAAATGCGCATATTATATAAAACTGTTCGGAAAGGGAAAAAAATAAAAATTTCGTGATTATTATCAAGATTATTTTTGTCGCCGAGCCTAGAACCTAGAGATGATGCCTGATGATAAATATCGCGTTCGGTAAAAAAAGGACCTAAATAATAAAAAAAAGTTCACGCCGAACAAAATAGCATAGGTATACACGCGTTGTGTATACTTCGAGTTATGCCAACCCTCACCCAGAAACGTCATTAAAAAAGTTTAAAAATACATGTATAATATTCGTATATTTTTTTTATTTTTTCTTCTTATATTACCGCGTGCGGTGTTGTTTTTGTTTCCACAAGAAAACTTTTTCTTTTGTTTGATTTTTCCGCCGAGAAAAAGTAATAATTATTGTAATTATAAAACTAATAATTTTCAAAAGGTTCAACGTTTTTTTTTTTTTTTTTCTTTATTCGGATAACAAAATAATATGCATGACGTATTCCGATGGGAAAATCGTGTATTTTTTATATGCGTATATCCATACGTATACGTATATATCGAGAGAGGGGGACGTATTCGACTATTATATTATATATTTTATTTTACAGTCGAAATGAAGTTAAGTGAATATTGACGTTTTTAAGTTATCGTTATTCGCAGCGTTTGAAATCCTCGAAACTTCAAAAATACTTTTTCTCGGCGAAAAACTTTGCGGCGGATACTAGAGACTAAAATAGATATACATATTCAGTATGAAATCCGGTAAAATGTATAGAAAACAAATTGTAACACAATACGTGCAATTTGTGCGCGGTGAAATTTTATTTTCCCCCATTTA
Organism: Drepanosiphum platanoidis; assembly: GCA_948098885.1. NCBI lineage: Eukaryota > Metazoa > Arthropoda > Insecta > Hemiptera > Aphididae > Drepanosiphum > Drepanosiphum platanoidis. Next base: position 1,648,849 of record OX402534.1, on the reverse strand, counting down.
GATGACTTCTGCGAACGGTTTTTTATTATTATTATTATTTGAAAGTATAAGATTTATAGAAAGAAAAAAAAAACAAAAAACTTTCGATTATGCAATTTTGCGCGCGTTCAAATATTATAATGGCGTGCAAAAATAATAAAAATTGTATTAATTTTTAAAATACCGTACGGGCATTCGTATACAATTCAATGTACATAATTAAATACATTTTTGTTATTTTGTTAAACTTTGATATATTTTAATTTAAACTTTCAGGTTTTGATATAGCGTAGTTTCTTTTTTCGCGTATTTAGTAAGATTAGAAATATAATCAAAAATATCGTCATTTAGCGACCACCTCGCTGAGTACGCTCGTAGGTAAGGAGCTCGAACGTTTTAAAAACATCTAATATACACGACGTATAACGCTCGATAATTATTATTCTTTTTCGACGACTATAATAGACAAGACATTTTCACATTGTACATGGTAAAACATTATAATCTATTTGAGTAAATTTAGTTTTAGATTTCGAATGGGATAAAAAATATACTAATACATTTTTTATTTTACGATTTTTTTTGTTTTTAATTCGAGTTAATCGTAGTCGATATTGTTATCGGTTAGTTTCTATCATTTTGTATTTAAAAACGAATCACGACGGAAATAATTATTGCAAATTAATTCGCGTTTGCCGCCTCGAGAAAAATATAAAATGTATTTTGTTATTAATATTGAAAAATTTAAATGAAAATAATTCGTGAAATTTATCAAGTACGCGCCGAAGCAATAGCAGTCAAGTGGTATATAATTACATTGCAAACGGTTTATTATTATATTCACAAACAAACTCGTAGAATTATTACGCAAAGTTAAAAATCTTCTTTAATGAGTTTTTAAAAATATCGAGCAATAGACGCTTCAGATTCTATACGGCGCGGCGGCAGAGTGAATTAGCATTTAGATTTCAATACGGCATATTCAAATAATATCGTTGGAAGCCTTAAATGGGGATACCTAGTGGAAATAGGCGTACTAAGTCATAGTTGAATGAAGAGGATTTCGCGATTTAAGTTATAGTTAGATTAATATTTAGTCTCGGTATTTGCATATCATTGATAATGTTATTGCTCTTGGTATAATGTATTTCCCCGAGAGGCGATGAGAATTATTATCATCTATAATATGATATTATTTCGTTTCATTAATATTTAATAATATATTCTACTATCATTAATTAAGTTTCTAACAGTCTAAAATAATAATTTGCATAATAATAATTATTATCGTTATAATTAATTTTATAGTTATATAGCCAATATTACGTATTATTATATAGACGTGGGGAATTTCCATTGTGAAATTTTACAACGTCACGTGGATGTTGTTTGACGACAAGGAGGGATTTTTTTTGTTTTCAAATTTTTTTTTTACCGTTTGAAAATTATCGTTTTGCGAGTATATAAAATACTGTTCCGATTATGTCGTGCAGCAAAAAGCGTTACTTTCTCTGGTGATTAAACGACGCCGAAAACGTGGTATTGCCGTATAATATTAACTCGTTTAAAATGTATACGGCACATGGTAGAACGAAAGTACTGAAACTTTACACGAAAAACTTTGCGCGCGACACGTTAGTTACGGTCGGTTTCGACGGATTTAAAGATCTCTCGTGCTAATGTAAAATAATATACGACTTCAATAGGCGACACATCGAGAGAACACCGCCTTTTTGGATTATAACTGTAAAATCTATACGGATTTAATAACCATTAATAACCTCTGTTAATATCGTTCGGCGTACTCCTGTGCGAATATTAATTTTTTTTTTTTTTTACAAAACATAAGAATTATTATTACCTAATCGTTAACCTTCCCCTAACCCCCGTTACTACCCTTTTTTTTTTTTTTCACATGATAAAAGCGACTTAACGTTTTACCGTAATATTCTATTCGGGGTATTTAAATGCAGATTGCCTTGGTTTTTTATGGTTATTTCGAATAAAAAATTTAAAAAAAAAAAATGTCTAGTTTAGTTTTCATAATTCGGTATTTAATTTCAACAAAAATGCGCGCGCATTTGGAATGTTATGAGAATGTATATGTACAAAGGTAGGTACTTTTTCCAAGCGCGTATCCTTATAATAATAACATGATGCGTCAAAAGTCAAACAAATATTTTAATAATTCACCTGCGTCAAAATATTAACGGGAACAAAACCCCGCGATGAAAACTGAATTCTACGGCGCGGCGCGGCGCGGCGGCGTGATAAACCATTGCGATTGGACGCACACGACACGCTGTAAGCGCCCGCGAGTTTATCGGCTTGTTTAAAAAGTTAAACACGTGATTTATTGGCTCACAAGTACATCGCGGTAGACGAGAGACAGACCGAGGATGACGTCTCGACAACGGGCTGCTAATAAGAGTCCAACCGGTGGTTGCGTGTGGAAAACTTAACGCCCTTTTGAATAATGGCAAAGTAATGGAAAGTTTTGGCCAACGGCTCTACATATATGTATATATATTGTATAACGCGGCGATAATTACACAAAAGTTCATATTTTCAAATCAGTATCGAAACGGCGAAACGAAAAATCCAAGTAGATACGTACGTATAATATTATAACGCCGTTGTTCCGTCGCTACACTCGCTCAAACCAATTCTGTATTGAGTTTCGAATAAATACACCGCACGCACACACTGATTCTTAGACACACTTATTCACCTCCTCGGGGGACTACGTCCCAGGTATAATAGTGGACGTGACCGATTTCGGCGTCGGATTTACAAAAACGGCACGTAGAATTCGGGCGCGAGGTTATTTGTCCATGACCACTCCCCAATTTATTTCGAATAAATATAACAATACGACCGGGCAGAAACCGACGTCGAATTTGTGCTAAAACACCGTGTGCATTTGCGTGTGTGCGAGCGTTCACAATGTACGAACGTACAATGCACATCCTTTCTCGTTTGGGAACACAACCTTTTCATAGCGCGCTCCCTCGCCGCAAATTTTCCCGTAGTCTTTTGTCGCGCCGGATTTCCCACGTCGTCGACAAAAACTGTATATTACGCACATAATATATATATACAATTATTACCGCGAGAAGGATCAAAAGCTGGGTGGAAAGTTATCGGAAGTGACACCGCAGCACAGCAGTTGGGCGGCAAGCAAGCATTATTGTCATCCATAAACCTTAGGTCCTGCTGTTTATCGCTCTCCACCGTCACCCTTCGAGGACAATCTAACTACCTCGATTATGATTTTTTTTTCTTTCTTTCTTTCTGTATAATATTATAATTTTACACAAATTTGAAAAATTAATATATTAACATTTACCAGTACTTTGTAATCATTGTTGTTTTATCGAAATATATATTATTTTATATTTATTGGAAAAAGGTATTATTGTACCGAATACATTTTAATGTAAACATTACATATAACAGGCAACAACAAAGTGTCACCAATGTCAAATTGTATAATATTTAAGTAATAATACGTTTAATCACGAAAAATACGAGATGGTTTATGTGATTTCCATTGTTATGTTGATGTGACAATATTTTTTATCCTTCAGATTTGCCGACCTGGATTTTTCTCACACACTTCTGGAGATTAGACAACAGTGTTGTTTCGCGGAGCACGTCGATACAGATCGTTATAATTAACAAATTGTCAATTTTGGATTAAGTACTTACTCGGATCTTCGAAAATATATGTTACCGTACATACTCGAAGAGAGACGGCTAGGGGAAATCAGTTTTTCAACAATCTCTCGAAATTGAACGAATAGTAATTTATAATGAAATTTAATATCGGGTGGAATACGACAAAGGAAAATCGTAAGTATGTACAGGGGTGTCATTCTTGTCGGCGATATAGCTTATGGTACTTTCAAACACAAAAGTATCGGATTATACTATGGAATATCGCATTAGAAAAATATAACATGATATCACGCGCCAAAACTGAAATTTTAGAATATGTTTATTACCGGGTTAGGAGGCCTGATAACAGGCCAGGTTAAGCCTACGAGGCGTTTTTCGAAATAAGTATTATATTATATTATAACATTCCACTTTGCGTTATTTGTAAATAATTAAATAAATATCACCGTAAAGTATTTAAATCCTCGTTTAGAAAACAAAAAAATAAAAATATAATATGCATTGTTAAACGATTCTATCCAAAAGATTTCCAACTAGTTTGAATATTGAAAGTTTGTATATTATTCAATTACGAAATTTTGAAAAACAACCGATACGTACGTAGGTATATGAATATGTAAATCAACACAAGCTCCGTGATATTATATTATTTTTATGAATGTATAGTGTAAAAGGGAAGAATCGTACTGCCTATGCGAATACGTTTTTATTTCATTCGGGCCGAATTCTATTCAGACATAGTTAATGACTACTACTCGATTCCCGTGGGTAATATCCCCGATTATTTATTCAATGTTCAGTATATTTTTTCAGTGTATATCGCATCTATTAACCGTGTTTTTTTTTTTTTTATTGTAAATTTATCAATAAAAAAAAAAAAGAAAAAGAAAAGCCGCTAGTTTAAACATTTATCGTTTGTCAGTTTGAATAATACTATACTCTACTCGAATATTTATATCCAAGTATATACGCCGTTAGGCTCAAGTACAGTAGTTTAATATTTACAACTTATATCCACAAAACAACATCAAAACTTAATAATAACGATAAAAAAAAATGGAAAATGATTACATTAACACAGAGCCAAGTGGCTTACTAAATGACTTGCAAGCGACAAACAAATGCACATTTCCCAGTTCATTACACACCCGGAAGGAACTGAGAAAGTGGTATGGTGCCGTGAATTATACTGGGGAACATGGGAATTTATTTGATTCAATAAATCGGATATAACGCCAGTTATTAGTTTGGTCGTGAAACGAATATCAATCGATTTAACGTCTCGTATCAAGAGATTCGAGATCAATACTCGCTTGAATTGATGATATAGACGTACATCGCCATGCGATTTTCTTTTATACGCAATATAACGTAAAAACTTTCTTTGGACCCGTTCAAGTGTCTCGATATGCCCAATTCGGGTAGGATTCCAAAGAACTGACGAGAATTATTCAAGTATAGGTCTAACTAACGACGTATATATAAAGTTTTTAGACAGAATTCGTTATTGAAGTCTTTCGCGTTACGAATTAGAAAACCAAGACTTCTATAAGAGCTTTTGTACATATAGAATTCGATGAAAATAGTAGGTTAGACTGGAATACCACCCCCCAGGTCATCATGACATAATATATCAATTTCAACGAGTTTTTCATTATTAATAGTATATAATAATCAATATTAAATTTAGAATTGGTACGAAGAAACGACATTTCATAACATTTTGCTGTATTTAACTTGAGGCCATTAAAACGGCACCAATCACTAAACTCTATTTAGGTCATTTTGAATATTGATGATTAGGGATGAGAAGTTATAGGATTTGCATATTTTTGTCTGTATCTTCTATTTATAGCTAGGTGAGCTAAAAATCTGTTCTTTAACCTAACGAATTGAAATTTGGTATTTAAATTTTGCATATTTTTGCATATATTGGTAGTTTTCTTAAAAGTTGCATATTCGTGTTTTTTTTGTGCATAAAAATGCATATTTAATAAAATTATGTGGATTTTAATACAATTGACAAGAAAAATGTATTACTTTATGGAATTTTATATGTTTGTAGTCAATAATCAGATAAAATAATGCAGATGGCAAATTTGACAATTATTGTAGAATTGTCAATGTAAAATATAACATGTAAAATAATTATTAAATATATTACAAAACTTATAAAATTGTATTTTTATAATTTTAGATTAAATCACCGGACTATCAATATATAATCAATACACCTACCAATCATTTATCATCTCATATTTATAACTAGTATTAATTTTTTACCACTCAGTTAAAAATTATTCATATTTTAATAGAAAACATTGCATATTATAATATATTTTTTGCATATTTTCAAATTTTTGATGCATATATCATACTTTTTCCTTGCATATTTTGTCTATTTTAGCTCCTATAACTTCTCATCCCTATTGATGATAATAATAATCGATCTTTTTTCGATCGACCGTGTAGATATAATAATAATATACAATAGCGGATACGATCGTTTAAAACACGCGACACGGAAATAATAAACGACGATTTTTTTAGCGGAGAATATTATTGTTATTCGCACGTCATGGTATGCACGAAAACCAGTTTTGCGTCCCCGAAACCACAAAACGTAGTATTATTTTCGGCGCGTAATGCGACCTACCGGCGGCGTTGTAATAAAGAAAAGGTCGAGTTTAGTGGGATGATGTCGGGTCACCAGGGATTTACGAGCAACAAAATAGTAAATAGACTAGATGTGGCGGTAGTGGTCAGCTAATTTGCCATTCATTGGTCCCGGACCAGCCGTTGACCTACATATAATAATACCATCGTATATACATACTCGTATATATATATATATATATATCATACTGAGCGTATACGTTACAAAGTTGGGTATAATCCAGATGGGGTGTAGACGTTCGATAAATAATTTATACTTAAAATCGTTTGTTTTCAATTCAACGTTTTGTCATGAATAAAGGACATTGATCGATAGATACGTCGTCGTCGTCGCGGGGGACCGTGCGCAGTGGGTAGCTCAAAAATTAATTAGGCAACGGCGGAGGTATGAAAAGGAGGAGGCGCCGTAAGCACGGTTAGTTTCCATAAGATATATCTGTAATATACGTATATCTATATATATATATATAAAGTGGCGTTTATAAGTGGCTTGATTTATAACGGCCGTAGTCTAATCCAGATTAAAATAATAGGTTCGCCGTAAACTAAACAAAACTATGTATCAAAGTGTTATTGGAGTTTTAGAGTAGACGACCGAGCGGAAGAAAATCGCGCGTTTTATTCTGCGCGTAAACACTTTAACGCCGCTTTACCTGTCGAGAAAACGTTGTGAAATAATTATATTTTAACGTACGTTAAAATACCCGTTATGGCTCGGTAAATCGACGGAACGACTGAAAACTGCGAATCTCGTGTGCTCGCGTGTGTAACATTTTTTCGCGCCGATAACAATACACGACTCCGGTTCGAAACACGGTGTCGATAAAAAAAAAAAAAAATGCGTCGTCAGAAGGTATTCGCTCGCAGTATTTGTGGCATTTCTAATTTTATTGAAAAGACAACGAAATTATTTTTAGCCGAAGATGCCCGCCCAAAACGACGACGCTTTATGTTAAATATTTTACTCGAAAATTAAGTACGCAAACCTGAATTCTCAGAATATTTTTTGTCTTCCGGATTTTCATAATAAAAATTGCGTCACTTTCCAAGTATCCATAAACGTTCCGACTCTCTCCGAGTTATTCGAATTAAAATTATTATTAATCAATAATATGTTTTGCGATTAAATATTTTGCAATATCACGTTCGATCAAATGTAATTAGTGATTGAGTAGACTGTATATTTAATATAACTGAAATGTAATTCGTTTGAAATTTAACTTTATCACATACATTTATTTACTATTTATTCCGATATAATTTTTTTTCTTCCTATAATTTATCATTATAATAAAGTTAGAAAAGTAGACATCTCATATAATTCGGTTTAGATGAGATAGATAACCCCGAGATAAGTTTTTTTCTAAATTAAACTTTCAAAAAATTTCTAGACACTAACCCAAGAGATATTTTCTTTTTGTTGAGGTAACAATTCATTTGTAAAAACTTTGTCCATAAACCTTTTCTTTTAACCATACACTTAAGTAATATAAACATAATTGTGTTGCTCTACTGACTTAGTATAGCCTTCCACAACGAATTTTTTAAATGGACTTTTTTTTTTAATTTTAATTAAGATAGTTTTTAAAAACTCAATTTATATTTATTAAAATAGTTGAATGTAATATAATATATTTAAGCGAACCAGTATTATATTTTCAAAATGTTATGTCAATCGAGTCCGCAAAAACGAAACGTTGACTTGCCGTACAGAAATGATTTGCAAAATGTTATATTTAAAATGCGACTTTCAATTTGAATTATTATTTTTTATGCGGGATATTTGTGCTTTGATATCATGTTTAGAATATTTTGATTCCAATTAATGAACAAATGGAATTTTTTTTTTTTTTTTTTTATGTTTCATCGCAACATTAAAATAACTTTTTTGTAATCAAATAAATGCAATTATTTTCCCCTCGCCGATTTTGTAAAAAAAAAAAATAGGCTCATATTCTGCATTTTTAATCAAATAAATTGTATAAAATACGAAAACAAATTTAACGTTTCCTCTCAAAGGCACCTTATTCGATTTATATTCTCTTCTACAATAATAATTATATTCGGTTCAAAATCATTACAAAATCACAGGCTTAAAACTGATAGTAAAAATAAACGAAAATAAATTGACTACGCGTTATCGCGAATTCGCTGTAATGTGTATGTGTGTGTACGATATAATACGTAATTATCTAAAAATTATCTAAATTGTCTGGCGTTTAAAGTGTTTATTGTTAAAAATTGTTTTTTCAAATACAGGCTGGGGCGAAACAAACAGTGCAGTTTTTAAAGGCTATTAAAAAAAAACTACGCAACTTACAGAAATTATATTTATTTAATTTTCTTCAGTACATCATGCCGTTTCATGTATCAAATTTTAAAAATGACATGAGAAAGATGATGGCCGCCAGCAGCGATACATTAATGAAGGTGATTTCTGAAATTTTTTTGAACCTCAATTGGAAGAGCTAATGGAAGAAACAGATATGGGGGACATCTGGTTCCAACAGGACGGGGCTACGGTACATACTGTTCGAGTTTCAATGACTAAGCTGCGACAGATGTTTCCTACGCAACTCGTCTCTCTGAAGAGTGATTTGAGGTGGACCGCGCGCTCACCGGACTTGAGAATTTGTGATTTTTTCTTGTGGGGCTACCTGAAGGAAAAGGTTTTTAAACATCGGCCTCGCACCTTGGAAGAACTCAAAGACCGAATTAGGGAGGAAATTGGCGCTATACTAGTCGAAATGTGGCAGAAAATTTCAGAAATCACCTTCATCAATGTATCGCTGCTGGCGGCCCATCATGTCATTCTCATGTCATTTTTAAAACGTGATACATAAAACGGCATAATGTACTGAAGAAAATGAAATAAATATAATTTCTGTAAGTTGCGTAGTTTTTTTTTTTTAATAGCCTTTCAAAACTGCACTGCCTGTTTCGCCCCACCCTGTATATATTTTATATAATTAAAAACTCGGTGAATAGATATTGTAAAGGACGTAAAGGTTTATCCCGACGACGTGAAATCAATTCTTTGACGTTTAAATACGAGACGTGTTTAAGATCGTATTTTACTAACCCGGATGTAGTAATATTTGAATGTGAAATTGAAAAGGAATCGGTTTTCCGCGTAGGCAGTACCGTCTGGAATATTATAATGCGTATACGCGTGCACGCGCACACACACGCTCATAATATTATATACGAGTGCTGAAAGAATAATCCCGAGTCATATAGAATACACGAATTTAGCGGTTATGCGCGCGTCGTCGTCGTCGTGGGATAAGAAAATAAGAGTGTGTGTATTCAACTACAAATATTTGCCTATCGCAAACTGCTTCGAATGTTTAACGCGCGCACACTCATATGAAGATACTTCGATAGGGTGGCAGAGGAAGGTGGTAAGGTGCGTACTACTTTTCCGAGCATACGAGTATATATATATATATACGTAGTGTAATAATAATAATAATAATAATAATAGTACAACACGAGGTTTTTGGCACGGCGGCCCGAGCAATTGTGTTTATTTATTCGTCTTATCCGACCTGACCCGGGTCGTGAGGGCTAACTCGCTCGCTCGCCGTATCACAATGTGCTGCTCAGTAGTACTCGCCGCCGCCGTGCCGTATCCTGCGAGCCAAGTTTGGCCCGCACGGTGCTGCGCCATCGATGATAAGCAAAACGAGCCTAAGTAAGTGCCTACGTCGTCGTCGCGCGTGCGTGTGTTACGCGCTCGTACGTCGTCTACAGAGCACACCGAATAACTTTACTGGGGGGAGGGGGGGGGGCCCGTATTGCCAGCGTTTGAGGAAAATAAAACGAAATTATACCGTCAAGTGTTCTCTCGAAGGATACAGTTAGGAATCGTCTACCTGCGCCGGATTATTTTCAATTCGATTTCGTCCAATTTTATATTCACGATAAATAGCCCGACGCATAATAATATTATACGTATATTGTACGTACGCGAGAAACGCACGAATAACAAAAGCGAAGAAAAGTCCAATTCACGGTGAAATGTGCAAAATACAAAACGTCTCGTGTTACGTTTCTTTCGACGTTCGTTTGTTTTTCAAAACGGCCCGTATTTGATTGCTCGGCTCGACATCATTTACCGCACGAAATATGTACACGACTATAAAATAATCCGTGTTGCTAAAACACGCTACATATTATTATTATTACATTATATCTATTTTTGTTTTCAAATAGGGTTCAATAAATACCGAAAATAAAATGTCCAGTCGCTCTCGGCCGTGTCGATCAATATTTTTCCGCGCGATAATGAATATACGTAGTATATTATGATTTATGTTCATTTAACTATGATGCATGTGATCGAGTAAATATTATAATTTACAATGCAATGAATTCGCACGGGTTATTTTCTAGTTATGACACAAATCGTACGTCTATAAAAAAAATATATTTCAAACAAATAATATGATTTCGACGTGTGAAACTGAAAAGTGTCTACCGCGTCATTTTAAAACATATATAGTACGTAGTATTTGTACGTATTAACGTTGCTCTCTCTCAAAATGTATCGCCCACGCTTAATTATCTTGTGAATTAGTAGTTACTACTCTTGTAATTCGAATAAACTTGTTTAATGCGCGGTAAATAGTGGTTATATTACATAATTATACGTTTCATTTCGATTTTCACATTGTTGACTTTGATAAATTAAAATATTGGAAACGTCCTTACTCGAAACTAATATCAATTTATGGAATATTTACTAATATCATATGTGTCCAACGTTCAAACGTTCGTCGACTCCGTGTGTAAACACAAAACGATCAAACAGAGCTCATCATGAAATGCACGTGCATTGCCCAGCCCACTTTAAATGTCGACAACAAGTTTACATAATATCAATATTTAAGACGCAATGAACATGCGTTTTTATCACCGTCGCGTCGCCCGGATTCGCACTTTTTTACCCGGTCGATAACCATTCGAAATGGCAGGGCCCGTTCGATGCATTTCTTTTTAGCTTCTCGCTTGAAAAAATATAATCTACTTTATCGCGTGGAGACGGACGAGACGATTATTATATATAGACACAATCACATGTAACGCGATTTGAACAAAAAAAAAAACCTTCAACCTATTTCAAGACAATATCGTGCTGAGCGTTCGGCTACTACGGGAGGACAACATTCGATTCGTTTTATTAAGTCGTCGTCGATAAAACGCGTACGTGTTGTAAATACAACAAGAAACCAAACGGAATTTGTATAGGTAAAACGTAAAGAATTAATGGGTGTGTTTTTATTTTGTTTAGTCATCAAAGTGCATGTAAAACATTAAAACTAGATCGATTAAAGATGAAAAAATGTTTTGTAGTTAACCCGGAAAATATGAACGTGAAAAAAATCAACAAATTTTCACTTGCTAATTCCAAAATTAATCTGTTGCATACATACTAATTATTGCATAGTTAGTTTTATTGTAATTGCTTTGAAAAAAAAAAGAAAAAAAAAGTCCGACATTAGGATCAATTACGACAGCCGCGCGTGTGTATATTAGGCTCGATGAAATATTAAATATTATATTACACACATTTACACTGTAACGTATTTACTTGATAAATCACATTTACAGGTGTGAACTAGAAAACGCTAAAACAATAAATATCGTTTAAGCACAGGATCCCCATAACGACAATAATGGCATATAAGTACCCCTTATCTTTACCAAAACGATATTTACGGTCTACCATTTGAATAGGTTTAAAAAAGCAAACAACCAGCCATAAATAAAGTAATAGTCTCGTCGCGTGATACATATTTTGTCTCGTTGCGATTTCCCACCAAAAACTCAAACAATACGCATTTAATTATACAATAATATTTATTGTGTATTTATTTACATAAAGGGTCATTAAAATTTGACAAATGCATAATTATTATTAGTGGACGCAGTATTGAAAAATAAAAAACAATAGCGTTAAATAATATTACTCTGTACGTTTTGTGCACGATTCGTGAATATAATATTACGCCAACGCTCAAAATCGTATCGAGTATACTCGTAATTAGTTTGTTTTTTTTTTTTTTTTGTATTCAATATCTAATATATTAATATTATGTTTATTATTCCTAAAACTAGACCTATACTCGTGACTATATAGACTAAAACGGATTCTGAATAACACAACAACGTATAAATTAATATTACAATTTATTTACTCAATATTAACAACACACACGCATTACATCGAAATATACGAGAATATTTGTTTTAATTTAAAGTGGTCATGTGTCTGGATTACATTTCCAATGTAAATTAGTAAACGATCGTTGACCACGTTAAATAACATGTATGTTATTAAATATTGTTATATTATTCGGTACAATTTAAATCGATTAAATAAATGGAAATAATCAATGATGACTTTTGATGTCTAGCGCGTTTGTTTTTAGTTTTTACCTTGGCTCGTTTGTCTGAAATACGGCTCTTTCGTCGAAATCGATTTTTAATTGTACATTCTGACAGAGGTTCCAAGGTGATATCCATTTAGTTTTGAATTGAAATTCATTGATAAAATGTACTCATACAATATTATTGTAAAGTCATCAGTACAACTAACCGTTGAAATTTAACAAACGTATATTCATTCTTTGTTCCCTTTCTACGTACATGTTACATTTTGTCAAGTATAATAATATTAATGAATACCAAAATAACTTACGAATTCTTAGCAAAGAGCTAAAAACCTATTGACTTTCAAATATTTTTACTTTTTCCTCTTTCTTTCCGATCGAACGTATATAGATGGTAAATCTAGACTGAAATTTTCACACAATATGCTTTTGGTTATAGAAATTTAACACAGATGGTACTCGAGAAAGATCATTTGTTGATTTGTCAAAACTTCTTCCAAGAACTTTAAAATATAGCCGCATTTCGTTTTCAACAAATGTTTATATTTCTTTTGGTCAGACAAATGAATTTAGAATTTATCGAAACTTGTATTGAAAATCTAGATATCTATGGCGATAAATGTTTTCTTAATTGGGTTTTTAAGCTTAAAAACTCATTCGTTTTTGCCTAATCACAACGACGAGCACGTTACGAAAAACAATATTATTCCGTGACCAAAAACTCTTACGTCTGTATTACTTTCTAATGGAAATAAATAAAATACATATTTTACACCGACCTTCACCCAGAATCATTTGTCATGTATGATGATGATGATTTATTATTACGTTCAGCAATGGTATACAAATCATCCTACTAACAGGAAATAAGTCTAACATTTATTTTGTAAGTATACCAACCTGGAAATTATTCCATTACTTCACGTGATGTATGCGACCTGAGAACAATGCTAAACATAAACGAATCGAAACGTTCAAGTTAGATTGACTTGGCTCTTTTGTATTTAATTTGTATTTACTTAATTTTTAACTCGGCTTATTTTGGACGATAATAACTCAATAAATAACCTGCAGTCGCTTTTTATTTCCCAGTTAATTTTTAATTTAAAAATAACAAATCGAGTATACCTGTTCAAAGAAATAAATTACTTTTAAATGGTATTTCTTGTCGCCATCGGCTAGTTGATTCTTAGTTTAAAAAAAAAAATAGATATTTCTATTTGATACTTATTTAATACCTGTAAAAATTTGGAATTTGTTTATTCACCTGCGCTTTCGATAGTTTTTATTAAATCAAATCATAATAATGTTATTATATTAGTTATTATCTCGAAAGATATATAACTTAACGATCGAGTTAAAACCGAGTTTAAATAAAAAATGTTTACTTACTGAATGAAAAAATAGGCCATTGTATGAAGATAATAATTTACACGATACACGTAATGAGCGAATCGTCACAAATGGAATTCATAATAATTTATTGGCATGTGACGTTAATATTACGTTGCGTATATAACTGCGGCATAAATCGTATTGTTCATTTATACACGATTCTACGACTGAAGAGCGCGCATTATACGCAAATGTCGTACTAAAATGTAGTCATATTACATAAATATCCTATATTTAATACGGGCACGGGGATCATTATATTATGTCATTATACAAAGGGGTGCACATTTTGTATTGTTCAAACGTCACGGATAAAAACCGTGATCGGTAATTATTTCTTACTTAATTTCCAAATATGTATTTACCGAGTAAACAGAATATGTAATTTATTCCGATACATTAAAACCGTAATGTTTTTTGTTTTTTTTTTTTACTGTTAGTATACGGCATGGATATACACGTACGTATGCGTTACAATGTGATTGGTTCAACTTTTTCCCCTCCGAAGCCATTATTGATACTGTGAAACGAATAAATAATGCATCGCGCATGGGTTATTCGAGTTCTAACATGGGAAATTCTGTAACGAATTTCGGAATTTAAATTTACATATTATTATGTTTGTCTAGCGTGAAAAAACTTCAGCAGATTTTAATTCAAAATGTATACACATGTACGGGGATTTAATTTAATTTAATTTTTTTTTTCTTTAAATTGGATTATTAAGTTGAATCTACATTTAAATGAATTCTTCAAGTTGAAACGTATACCAAAGGTATACGGCGGATACGATTTCGACCGGAAGAATTGGTTCTATCGTCGACGACCGTAATGCTGGTTTTCATTCAGCAGTGGTTTCTGGTAGCAAATTTCGGTGCATTTGGAAGGATGCGTTTCGTCTTAACTGCATTGCAAAGAGCTGGACAAAGTTACGGCCCATGCTTACCCGTTATGCTATATCTATATATATAAAAATTTCGTGTCACGATGTATGTTCGCGATAAACTCCGAAACTACTGAACGGATTTTGTTAAAATTTGGTAATCATTTATAATATGGTCCAACTTAAAAGATGCAGTAGTTTTTTTTTCAATATTTATTTGTGGCGAGTGCCGAGAATATTCTGGAACGGTTATATAATATATATATACATAAATGGAGCCAAAAATGTAAAACAATTCATCAATTGAGAACGGCTGGGGCCGATTTGGCTCAAATTTTTTTTTGAATTGTTCGTAATTGCCAGGAGAAGGTTTTTACGAAAAAAAAATTTGAAAAAACCCAATTAGGGGAGGTGCTGAAACGGGAATTTTGTGATGTACTTTTGAAATTTTAAATGGTTGCTATTGGTTATAGGAAAAAGTCAGCCCATTTATATCATATAACCCATTTATACATATGTACGTATACCTATACTGTAACCATAGTGACCATTTTCAATTAAAATATATTCATACGTGTTTCATATACTTTTCACATATACGTACATACTTACAATAGGTTAGTAATTTTTCATAATACAAAATCCCCGTTTGAGCACCTCCCCTAGGGGGATGTATATAAATAAATCTACAAACTTATTTTTCAAAATTCAACCCTTAAAAGAAGGGGTAAACTTTTCACGGGCTAGATTTTGAGATGCAACGATCGGCGAGGAATTTGCATTTTATATGAATAGATTATGATGTCATCAAAAAACCCGAAGATCTTTACCAAAAACGAATCGATTTTGCAATATCATATTATTACATAACTTTTATCGAAATTGCGTGCGTGCGCGCACCATTCCTCTTTCAATCGTAGACGCCGTCGTCGTCGCCACGCACTTACAATAAGTCAGTTAGTTTTGCTAATTTCTGCTAAATTCACTGGAAATATATGGAAAAACAACGTTTGCCGGGTCAGCTAGTAATCATATATAATACTCGTAATGTTTTTAGAAAGCATTGGATCAAAATCAATTCATACCGAAATGCATACGAACCCCGTGGTGTTCTTTTCGGTTACACTTATATTATATGAATTCATGTATTATGCATTTGTTATGGTTAATTTTGTTTGACTTAAGACGGTCGGGTGAAAATCGCAATTTGAAAAAACAACATAAATTATATGGAACAAAAACTAACTCGGAGAAAATTTTTAATTAAACTTGTAAATTAAACACACAAACTAACTATGAACTCATACGAAACACGTTTCGTATTCTAAGTACCTTACTTTATTAAACACAAACTTCTTCGGGCAGACATATTATGCCTGAGTCTCGGTTTAACACGCAGTAACTGACAAAAAACGCCCCGTGGCGTTGACATTTATGTTTGTATACATTAAATGTAGAGATTTTCGTACCGTCAAAAAAGAGAGTGACCTACTTGCCACCGTCTAATATTGTATGGATTGTGTATGGTTTCAACTGTCGCGCGCTCCTATAGTGTGTACGGAAATCGCTACACAAATCTAGTGGTTTTCCGAAGTATGTATACTGTCATACTGCAGTAAAAGGGAAAAGAAATTTAATTTTACATAAAGAAAAATAAATATACAGGTAGGTGTGTGTGTGTGTATTATAAATTATAATATACATTTACATTGCTAGAAAGTTTGAATAAATTATTAATGGTTAAAGTTTTTAAACTCTCAACACCAAAAAATTTCTAAAGTCCTTACTTTTAAAGCATTATCTACAATGAATTTATTGTTTATTGTGTTTATAGACAATATAATATTGTATTTTATACTAGATGTGAACGAGCGATTTTTTTTTCCCAATTTTCTAACCATCGTAACAATCTTTTTTCAATTCGATTTCTGTCCAAGTGCCGACGTTCTATTTGGGGCAAACCGTGTTGTGTTGGATTTTTTATAACTCGTAGGGGTTCGACTGTAGAACTGAAAAAATAAAACCGTTCGAGTCTCGACGAACTCTGAACGGATCGACCCGACTAGAATAATCGACTGTGAATCGCTAATAACGAACGGAAACTCGGTCGTGGACTATTCATACCTCGTCAATCAAAATAATGCCAAACAATCATTGACGCGAATTGGGGAACTTGGCCCCCGGTCGATCCCATCGATTTCCCCTAATCAAGTATTGCTCGACACGAAAGGAATCTTTACATATATCAGTTATCGTCGTACTATTGTAATACCAACAGTGTATCACAATGTTTTTAAAGCGTGGGCTTATATCTACGCGCGAATATTTTCTCAGCGTCATATTATGGGACTAAACTTCTTGGTTGAAGTTGACTAAAAACTTGTATTTCTCTCTATTATAATATTATATGTCATATGTAAAGCGAGAAGTACATTTATCTAACAATATAAATGTCGAAGACGTTGTAAATAAATTCCTCATCACAGGCGACATAATTGATTGAACAAAAAAAAAAAAAAACACATTATACTCGTATAATAAAACAATATTGATAAACCGATAATTAGAGTAGGTATAACGTACCGCCCCCCCCCCACATACCGAAAAATGCGCTGTTCGCGACTATGCGAACGATTGATCGACCACCTCGTCTCACGCGAAAGTGTAATACAGTCGAGTCGCGATAACTCGAAGAACTCGACGACTCGATTTTTTTTTAATTCCCCTAGAAATTATAATAACACTCGATGTATTATAAGTCTTGCAGTTAACTCGAATATAAAATTGTGATGAACAGCTTAGTCGAAGTATATTTTGTTGAATCTGTCGAAGGCGTGGATACTTCTATTTTCGAATCCATAGGAAAATTAGAAGATTATGTCAATAAACAGCGAAAAAACCCGAAATTAATAACAAATTATTTTTCTACTGTGTCTCATAAATAATACATATTATGTACATACTTATAATTTCATTGTATTTATTTTTTTTAATTTTATTTAGTTTTTGTATAGCGTTTATGTATAAACATAAACGTATTATATTTGTCATGAAGTTTTTATCGTAAAATTTTAAAATTATATATTTCATTACATAGGTAACTCGAAGTTTTGATTTTATTTTGATAAATTCCAGTTAGGTATCTCGAATAATACATATATCTCGAGGTGAATTTTTATCCCCCTTCAACTTCGAGTTATCGCGACTCGACTGTATTAATAAAAACGCCGTGTGTGTGTGATGATTTATCGAGCTTTAAATCCCTATTCGCGCGTCATGTCGGGAGAAAGAGTATGGAGACTTGTCGGCAGACGTTAACCGCCGTTGACAAACGCCAGATCAAAGAAAAGTGAAAACAATAGTTTTCAATCGACGATAACCCACAATCAATGCATTTACGAAACGTCTGAGACTATTACCATAAGTCGTTGTTCGTGTATTTATTTTATTTTTTTCAGCCCCGGAAAATTCGGGTCGTTGTAAGCGGAACGTGTATAACGAGAAAACAACAACAAAGCACCGCAGTCACGTATTGCTCTGACAATACTCGACCCCTTCCTCCGCCCCTAGCCGACCACACCTCGTCCCGACAATATACACTATTAATATCATTTACAGAGGCACACTGGCCGTCGTCACGACCGTCATATCATTTCGGTAATAATAATAGTTATCGTCGAAAATGATAAAAGTAGTTTGCACTTATCGAAATTACGAAATTCGGTAATTATTACGCACGTCATCGCCCGAGGATAAAATGTAAATATGGCATCGGTCGAAAACTAGAAAAATACAAAAAAGGTTTGTTTTCATTGTTGCGGAAAATATATAATACGTCTATTTATAAAAACGTTATTATTTTTAGTTTTTCTGTTTTTTTTTTTTTTTTTTTGCATCTGGAACAAATATTTTTCAGGAAGTCTAACGGTATTTCGTGCATGACATCACATTGCAATGTGACAATTTTTCCAACAAAAGCCAAAAGTTACTTTCGATGCTTTTTGTAAGAATGACGAGAGTAAATTTGTTTATGGTCCATTACAGTTCGGTGCACTTAAAAGGATACCACATTCTAAAAGCTTTATATTGAAATGGATCTAAATTTAAAATAAAGACAAAGGTGAACCTTGGAAAATAATAGATCAGTAGCTTATAATAAATAAGTCTAACTAATAAGATCGCATTAGACTACAAAAATATTGTTCGAAATATATTATATTGTATCGAATTACGTACTTTGTCAAGGTACATTCTGTACGCGCGTGATAACTTTATGAGTTTTTAATGTTATAGAAAACTTTTAAATATAATATATTGTGATTTTTTTTTTTTTAGTATTCATTATTCGTGTACTTTCGAGAAGAAAATTCAATCTGATCATCAAATTGATCGTATATTTGCGACATATTTTTGTCGACATCATAATAAACCTACCGGTTCGTAAAGCAATTAATTAAAAACAATAAACATTTTTTTAAAAGATCTTAGAACACGAAAATATAGTTCAGACTCGTATTTTGTAAATTTTGTTTTTCAAGTTACAAATAATTCAGGATTATGAGCTCGAAAATTGTTGAGAAATTCCTTCTTTTTAATTAACAAACATTTATTATTCATATAAAAATTAAAAGTTTTTTTATCCGATTACATTTAATATGTAAAAATTACTACAAAATTAATCACAACTTTTTGAAGAACAATAATCTTTGAGTATACTAGGGTACGTATATATATATTCGTTTATATCGAATATTAATTCCATTTTACGAATCGAAATAAACTAAAATAATACATTTGATCGTTGCGGAAGGATGCAGCTTTTGGTTTTACAATAATTGTCTTTTTCCGAGGAAAGAATTTTTCACAGAAGGTAGTAAAATATTTCAAACGTTTCATGTTAAGAAATGCTTTCTGTTGTGAGATTAGGTCGGTTTAGATTTGATGGATTTATTCATGTATGTCAAAGTTGTAAAATGTGTATTGGTTTTGCAAAATAAAGACGAAAAAAAATTGTATAATAAAACTGTCAATGATTTATCATTTACTTCATATATACGAGACTTTAACAATAAAAGTAATAAATAATAATACTATAAATTCAACGAATAACATTTTTGAATATTAACCAAACGCTAAGACTTTAAAATACATTTGATTGAAATATAAAAACCTACCAAGTTTTTCAAGAATAAAAATAAAAAACTTTGTAAAAATAACTTTATTTGTTATCCAAAGATGATCTTATAAATAAATTATGTGTTTATAATGTGGTAAACATAACAATATTTAACTTATATAAATGTTTATTTTATAATTTTTTTTTTTTTTTCTTGCGATCAGCATAAAATAATCACACAATTTTAAAGAAATGTGTTTATCGAATAATTTGTTTCTTGAAAAAAATAACAAGGAATACGATAATAGAAGAAACCGTCTAATGACACGACTTCAAAAAATAATTATCATCTTTTATACTAGCAGGTATGAAAAGACTCGATTTCAGACTCTTTTTTTTTTGCTTCGTGTTATATTCGTGCTAGATTCGACGTTAACAGAATAGTATAAAGACATTTCATGATTACAGATGGACAGAACTTTTATAAGCTGAAAGTAAGGATTGGCTGATGAATTTAAAATTACTTTATCATTTACAAAAATACATTTTAATCAAAATCCAAGCATAAGAAACAACAGTAGCTTCTTCGGTGTTTTTTGTTTTTCATAAAAACGTTGAAAGATATTATAATGCCTAGTGCGATGTTTAATTAATTTCACATAGTTACGTGAAAAATGCATGCATTTTCAGAATTTTTAATCATACTCAGAAAAAAATGTATTTAAAATTAAATAAATTAAAATACGAAAACAACAGTTTTTTAAAGAATAAATTTCCATAGATATATTAAGAAGAACAACAACTTTGATTACAACAACGTTGGACGCATGATAATCCGAATCGAATAATTTGGTTATCGATTTATTATATTTTACTCACAACGAAAACCCTATTGTGAATTATATAACGGACGAAATGAAATTATACACAAATCGCGAACCAGTAATATTATTGTTATTAAAGCAATCGAGTTGAATGAGATTTAATTTACATTAGTAAATATTAATGGACTTTAAACTACCAAACATGTTAAGGAATACGTTTATGATTTACCCTCGCGTCAGGTTAGTTAAATATAAACTAACGTTTATTATTCGTCGTCGTCCACGACAGTCTAAGATAATAACAAGTTGTTTATTTGATAATGAATATTTTGAAAAAAAAAAAAATCTGCTTTCATAATATTTTAACAATAAAATTCGTCTGTTTTAATAACGATTTCCCTGTTTACATAACTGTAATAGTACACGATAAACGACTATTATAGTTAATCATTTTGAATTTATCTACGTATAATCGCAAAGACGATATGAAATTCCAAATAATATACGTATTTGCAGCAATATATTGGTAATGATATGAAAACAATTACATTCGAAAGGCTGTTTTTAAAATTCATTCGGAAGTAAACTTTAATTAAATTTTATTATTTTACATAGAATTTTAATAATCCTAATGGTTCGGTAAAATATTCAAACTATTTACATAATAATGAACAAAAATCATATTACATAATGAAAAAATGCTTTACCTTCGAGAATCGATTGATTATAATATTATTATTATCGTACACCATACGAGTAATAACTCGTATATTTTTTCAAATCTATTACACACGACGGAATACAAAGACCCAGCTAATTCATAATATTATATTCTTCACGATTTTACGACAACGCGACGAATAATGTAACCTATTATTAGACATACATAAAACGTAAGATCTACGCTCATGAATAATAATGAAACGATATTATGAATCTTTCAGAATACATCTTCCATCAACACAACCGATAACAAAATAACAATGATCCGCCGAGATGAACGAATTCCGAGGAAAACGGCAGTAATATTTTACCAATTCCGCAGCTATTTTATTCATAAAGTTTTGTTCTCGAGGAATTTTCCCGAGAATTCGCTCGGACATACCTAAATATACGTATATATAATATAGAAACCTAACGATGGCAATGACTTTAGAAATGACCCATATTCATTATGTAATTCGACAATTTCAAACGCACTGGGACCGCGTGGGAAATAAATAATAAAAAATAATATGATAACGATCGACGGAAAATCAATGGGTTTCTTCGGTTAGATGGCGATGATAACTTAGTTATCTAACTACCGTCGTCGTCGCGGTCGTTTAGTTTTCGTGGAATATTATCGGTGGGTTCGGCGCGAGTCGCGTAAAACCAAAATATCGTCGTCGCAGTTCGTTGTCTTCGTTTCCCCATAAATACTCGTATACGAGTACACATACAAACCCCCGTCTCGTTGTATACATTTTTAGTTTTTTCCTCTACTTTTTTGAGTGCTCGAATACGCTTAGCCTTGAGGGATTCACTCTTTATTCGTATGTATATAAACCCTACCGAGGAACAAAACGGAATGAATAATAAAAAAAAAAAAAAACAACAAAACACATATACTACTGTGGTAGTAGATTCCTGCGGGGAAATCGAATTTCATTAGGGTACGGCTTTGACGTGGCGACATCAGTGGAAACGGCAAATGTGTGTCTGTGTAACTGCGGCGGCACGAGAGTGAACGAGTATATGTATTACGCACACACACAACAATTCGTGTATATACCGACTTATGCAATTATTATTCCGTCGGCATAAACAGTTTCGACGAACAGTGTATATAGTTTCAAATTATAGAAAACACACGATGTACACATTTCATCCTTATACGAGTATATACGTATATATATATATGCCGACTAATGTCGACGTGGTGATCAAACATTACACGTTTTATGGTCGAATAGTCCGACCGCGGCTAGTGACAGAGAATCGTTTTTGTATTACAAAATATAATACGAAGTAAAATCAAAATTCCGATGGAAAAAATATCTCTCGACAAACGATCCGCGACGATTATTTTTTACAACGCACCTCTGCCCTGACCATCGACGAAAACGTTCGGAAACGGATACATTTAAAACCGAATATTAAAATAATATTGTTGAGGCCTTGTGTTGAGGTTCTTTATAAATAATATATAATGAATTACTTTGATTTGTATTGCTTGGAACATTTAAGTATTCATATATTATTATTTACACGAATATAATATTATATGGATTGGAATAAAAAATGTGTATATCTCAAAATCAACGAAACAACAAATGTTTTAATCGCGCCGGAAATGTATTGCAGAAATAAGTTGTAATACAACTACAAAGGACGAAACGAGTTCTCGAGATTCGAATACGACAAAGACCTCAAACTGGAATCCTGCAGTACTGCAGGAGTTTTATCCGTATCTCATATGTTGTACGTTGTTTATTTTTACTACGAAATTAATCGGTTTTTTTTTTCCATCTTCTAATTAATGCACCGAAAGATGTAAAATATATTTTTTATATAATACAGTTAAAACGAATATTAAACGTATTATTTTCAAAACTTTTCCATAACAATAATAAATACGCCTTTAGACCGTGATAAACAGGCCGTTACGCCACGTTTTATTTCTATTATAATACTGAAGCGATAACCGTATATCTTCTTAATGTTAAAATAATAAATCATTTTTCAGTACTCTAATATTATAGTAGTCGTAGTAGCCGTATCAGAATTGAATTCTGTTAGTCATTATAAACCGAATTTTTCGTGTATAAATAAATTTAAATTACGTTGATCTCCGTAACGTATAAAATACATTTTCGAACATCGTGTACAACAAAACGATACGCGTTAACTTTGGCTTTCGATTTATTTTCGTCGGTGTAACCAAAATGTTGATCGTGACCGAACGTCTGAAATATTTAAAAATTGCATTTTTATTTTAACGCGTCGGAAAAAAAAGGAAAAGTAACTACCAAAAGCACCGAGCGTAAGGGATAAAATATATGAACATATACAGCTACATTTAATTAAAAACGAAATCATATTTATTTTTATTTTATTTTTTCAGATACCTTATCTCTCTATCGACGGTTTTTTGTCGCCAAATTAAATAAGCTTTTAGATAAATCACAAAATTTAACTGGTTTTATTATTATTATTATTATTTGTTTAATATTAATAACGTACGTCGAAAACTACATCAACTACACGGCAAATTTATACTTTTTTTTTCACATCTATGGATTGATATTTGATTAGATAGGTACGCGTATTTGCAAATACCCGCTGTTGGAAAAGTTCGTGACATAATATAACACCTCATTTCCGCACTGTTTCAACACGACCACCCAGAACGTAAAGCTATTATAGCGTGTCCTTTGGCTCTCGAGAACATTCATAACGCCGCCGCGAAATCCCAGATAGAGTGACAAAATAATGTAGGTGTATATAAACTGCACCGCGTACAATACCTAAGTTTCTCTCGTAATAATAAATACTCGTATAATATATCGTATAAGGTGTAACGCGTGAGAATGATATATTTAGCCATTTGAACGTTTAACTATACCAATGCTCGGACAATCTAATTCTACGGACTATGGAGAACATTACAACGGTAAAGCAGCCATGTCGGTAACGCGATCGTCGATTTCTAATAACAAAACGATTTTTGTTTCATATTTTTCGCTTTCGGCTCGAATCGAATTTAAAACTATACCATACGAATATTCATACACAATAAGCGTTTCTACAAAATTTGTCACGAGTCTACGATCGACATTACTTTATTTTATTGGTAATATTTTTGGCCAACATATTTTAAAATAACATTTACTACGACCATTAGGAGAGAAAAAAAAATTCACTCTAAATAATTGTGTACTCGTACATTGGGGCTACAACATAATATTTACGTTCATATTTTATTTTGACTGAAAAGACAAATGTATGTACTTTGAATGAAACGTCGCTTTATTTTGGAAATTCTATCGCACTACATTTATGACGGAGAATTCAAACCACACGATTAATTGTTTGACCATCGTTCATTTAATTTAATTTAAAACGGTAAGTGGTTTTCAAGACTCGTAGTAGTAGTAGTGCCTATGTGTTTTTAAATTACCGGGAAATATTATCATTTCGGTTACCGCGAGCTTAAATTAACACGACCGTAGCTTTATGCCCATGTGGATATTTTCCGCGGATAATAATTATTATACTAGTTCAATTAAATTTGAAACTTCATATTTATGCTTGACCTGTGTTTCATCAGCGGTCGGTTAATAATTCAGATCCGCTTCTATTTACTTTTCACATAATTTAACCACGGACAACGTATCATTCATTAGTTACTCTAGCAGATAGATACTAATTTATATTCCAAGAAGACGGGTATTTCTAGAATTATAAAGTTGGAAACGAATTGAAAACGATTTCAATTCAAAACGTATTTTGTAATGTAATCGCAACACCGCTCTCAAAAATGCTCGTCGTTTCAACCTAAATTTATCGGTCGTTGCCTAAACAGCTAAACTTGCTATTCAGTATTATTATTATTATGTAATTATGCTGTAATTATTTTTCTATTAAAAAATCAACTATCAAAATTCACGACGAAGCGTATAGTTGAACGTCAAGCTTTTATTATGATTTGGAAATCGATCGAGGAAAAAAAAAACGGTCGCTCGAAATCAAAACATTTATCTCGTCCCTTATACGTAATATCGTCGAACCGCCCGTGATATTATAAATAACCGCTTAAAAAACAATCTATTTTTTATTTATTTTAATTTACAATCATATAGTTATCGCGTAATTGCATCGCATAATATATTTATCGCAAGTAACTTTATCGAACGGTAAGAAGAAAAAACACCTAGGTCTGTCCTTTTTTTTTTTTTTTTATTCCCTCGCCGTTCGTTTCCACGCCGAAAGACAAAACGCAAACAACAACACAGTGCTATTCTAGTTCAGCGGCGTCTCGAACGGCCGCGCCCTTTATGTTCTCGTCCGACCATTTTATGAAATGTAAAGGTTTATAATATGAAAAATTAATTATTAAGCATTCAAGTATTGTCGTACGCGTTGCTGATATCTTTTCGTTTGAAAACTGTCCACAACGTTGTGAGCGCATTTTTATTTTTTAATGTTTACAAAATACTATTGTTATTTTTTTTTTTTTTTTTTGGAAACCGCGTTAGTTTAAATAAACATAAAATAAATTCTAGATTTTTTTCAGATACCGTCTTTGACTGGAAAGTTAATCTGCACACAAATAACGATTTTATCTTTATTTCTAAATATAGTCTCTGCGGATTTATTGCAAGCCGAAAATCAATTGATAACACAATGTGAAAAACGATTGTTTGAAAATTTATTACTCGATAAAACCTCCATCAAATACCAATGCTTTTTAGAAATTCAATGAAAAGAAATTCAACAACCCCCCCTCGACGTATTATCATACGCTTGGTATATTATTGTACATGCGAGGAGTTAATCACTCGGATTTTTTCCTAAAGTTTACAGTATTTTATGTTAAATGTTATATATTTAAGTCGTCGAATAAAATATATTCGATATGTTTCATGATTTTAAATGAGTTTTTTTATTTTTCTTTTAAATAGGAAATGGTTTGATAAAATAATAATAATATATGATTTTGCAAATATTTCAGTGTGTACGCTCCTCTCCCTTATCTGCTTCGTACTAAAATTGAAAACATGTTATAGTACAGCCCGGGCTACATTTTATATCTTTGACGTTCAAAACGATAGCAATTTACAGCTGTTCGGCCTACCAATCTCTGTAGGGAATTATTATTGAAAACTTTTTTACTTAAACGTCAAACTTTCGGGGTCGATCGGTGGTTCATGAGCTTGAAATGGGCAAATACTTTCGTCTCTCGTTTCTTTTTCTTTTTTCGTGTAATGTTATTTTCAATAACCAAAAACGTCAATAAACTAAATACGAGTATATAAATAGTATGATTGTACATTATTCTGTTAAACAAAATAATACGTAATAGGTAGTATTTTTTTTTTCCTTCGCCTTATACCAACTCACTATTATATCCATCTTAATATTACAACAATATGTTGTCTATAATTTACACAGCTGCAGTGATATTGTGACGTGACAAATGTAAAAATATAATATTATCACTCGCAATTTTAATGATACCATCGCAATTATTTATATAATAATATGCTTTAAATCCGTTTTAAATTTATAAAATTATAATATATGATTGGCGCACAAAAATAACCGAAATCGTTTACTCACATAGTTTTACCACACGATTCTTGGACAACTGTAACAATTTTACTCATGAATAACTAACCTGTAACAGAAAAAAAAAGAAAATCCGTGTTATTTCATCGAAAATAAAAACAAAACTATTGTAAACTACGAGTATATCAACAAATGAGATAATACATTATGAAACGTTGTATAGTTATCAATTATTGTACAAACGTGTATCATGTAACTTTTTCAAAATATAATATTGCGAACGAATATTATATTTTAAATTGGATTTATATATATACCCATTAAATCCTATGATTAGCAAATAATCCACTATTGTGTAACACAAATCAAGTAAATAGTATTTTATTGTTTACCATAACGTCGTCATTCCAAAACGCTTATAGGCACATGCATATATTTTTGTTTGATGAGTAACATTTGAATTGAAATTTTTTTTTCAAATTCTACAATATTATATTCTAATGCCCGAATGAATAATATTCGAATAATATTTTTCTACATTGTTAATAATTAGTATTATCGTGATGTCATAATATAACGCGCGAGTATAAAATATGCTCGTGCATGATGTCCCACGAGGGTTAACTTCCTAATTTAAAGTGATGGTAATGTAGATTCTATTACCCGAACATTTTAGATTAGTGAATATTCGTAGCACAACTACTGATGTGCATCAGACAAAAACGTTTTAATATACACTGAAAAACATTAACACGTACAAACAACATTTATTATTCCTACTTATTTACCCGACAGATACCTGTTAAGGAACATTATACAATTCAGAATCCATACCGAAATAAACCCAATATACTATACTAGTATTTGCGTGTGTGTGATAAAAAAAACAATAACATCAATCTAACAATTAAATATTTAGATAATTAGATATTATCGATACGTTAATGCGGTGTGATTAATTTATCTCGATCTACAAAACAAAAAAAATAATTAATAATCAATGTTCGTCTCTAAATCGAGTGTGATTGCCAATATTGTGTTTGTTACACATCACATACGTACAAGGGGATATTATTTAGCGTTCTGTTGTAAAATCAGCGGTAAGAGACGAAAAGTTTTCGATAACAAAGCTATAGTTATCGGAACACAGCTTAACAACAAGGAACGCCGTCGTCATCGTCGTGACGAAATGTAATAATAATAATAATAATAATAATGATGATATTATTACAATAATAGCTTTAGCGTTCTCGCGTAACGCATACGGATTTCGAACGCCGCGTGCTCCATAAAGGGAATTCAATTCGCACTGCAGCCGGTAGTTGTACGCCGACTAAATAACAACAAACGAAAAATAAATAATACGCATCGCGTTTATAATTATTTAACAACAAAGCTATACTTGATTTGACGGAAGCTCCGGCGACGTCAAAACCTCGTGACGTAATAATATAATATGTGAGACTACGAGGCGAGCGGGACGGGGCGACGTGTATTATTAGCACGCCTCCGCCGCGCCGCGCGCCGTTTGCTATTAGACATCACAAAGTTTTAGTTTCGCGACCGCGCAATTATCGAAACTCGACGACGACGTTAACAAATAAGCCTCTACCTCTACCTGCCCACCTCGCCCGGCAGCGGGAAATAACGTGTAAACTCGTTAATCATATTATTACAACAATTCATTGTATGACGTGTATAATATTGTTATGTGTGTGTACACGGGGGGGGGGGGGGCTCGGACAAGAGACTGAAGAAAAAGTAGCTCGATACACGTTCGGTTGGCGAGTTTGAATACGAGACTCGTATTTTCGACTTGAATAAATGCACGACGACGAAATAAGGAGAGAGCAGAGAGCAGAAGAGCCTATTGGACACCAGCTGATAGATAATTATAAAAAAAAAAGTCGTTCGTTTTGAACGATTATGTAAACGCAGTAAAGTTTTATTCGAATCATCGGAGTATATACCTGATCAACAATATATTGACGTGTTCATTGCGTGATTTCTTCTTTTTTTTTTTTAATAATTCAACTCACATTTTCTAAAAATCGATTGTGATATAAAATTTTAGCGGAAACACATATTATTGCGGAAAGTATCTCGTATTTTTTATGTCGACGAAAGAGAATTGCATCGGTACCGAAACGAAATAAACCGCGACAGACGTGTAAAATCGTGTATTCAATTGGCAAAACTAAAGATACCGGCCGAGCCCATGTGCATACGATGAAATGAGTAACGAATTTTCGTGTGTTTCATGTCAAATTATATAACGCCATGATAAATATATTTTTTATTCGTTCGTTGCCGCTCGTCGCAGTCGTCGCGGCGACACGGTCGGAGCGCCGAAGAGATAAGGGTCTCCTTAAGGATCTACTGCACCGCTCGAGATTACGGGTGCATTTGTCGACCCCGTAAAGTCAACTCTATCAAAACGTTCCGGCCCCTGCACGATACGATTGGTCCCTTCGATTTACAGGACGAGGAACGAACGTTATGATAAACGAAGTGCACGTGCTTATTTCACGGCCACGTCTCTTGGTTTCGGAACGGCAGGGGCGAGTTCGGCCGGGCGATGAGCCGAGCACAGTGGTAACTGTAGTCACGGGGTAGTGGCGATTAGTGGTGGTGGCGGCGGCGGGGAGTACGCTGCGCGGGGGCGGGAGAAATCGCGCGGAACGTTGTTCGCGAAATCTGATCGTCCGCTCCGCCGGCAAAAGGTCCGGATTACCGTGAAGATGAGATTATGGTCTGGCCCATTTAACTCTGGGTTCCCGCGGGGCACTGTTTATCGGCAATAATATCCTCCGCTTATCTCACTTTCGGGCAGCCGAACATTTTTATTCGGTCGTTTCGCGATTTATTTCGTTTTTATATATTATTATATTATTCGGAGACCGACCTCCCGCGTGCAGGTATAAACGAGAGTGGAAAAACTGTACCTTTCTCTCTTCAAAATCCCTCTTCTCCGTTCTCTCTTTCCCTTTCTCCGTTCTCTTTCAGTCTTTCCCGTCTCTTTCTATCCGATTTCGTCTGTATATTTTTCTCGGTACCGCGACCGCCGCGCCGTGCGAAGCAAACACGAGAGATCGGAGCAGTGAATAAGGCGAGAAGAATAAAAATCCAAAAAAAAACAACTGTACTCACTCAGTAGACGAACATCGTCGTAAGGCTAGTCGCTACTTTGGCTGCGAGAAAAAATTTATCGGTTTAACCATAAAAAAAAAAAAAAACACATTTCCCCAGTGCAAACACATATACGTAAATGCGAGAATACGAAAAGCGTGAGTCGTGCCCCCCGACGGCGACGTCTATTTTACGAGGTCGTATCCTCTTACAAAACGAGTGGCGTAGTAGTAATTTATCATTCTTTGATATATTGAATTTGTACTTTGATTGTCCATTATTATATTTGTTTCGCCGTAAATAACTAAAAAAAGTGATTACAAAATTAAAATTAAAAACGAAATCGCATATGCGTATTGTTTACGAGAAATATACACGAAGAATAAATTTAATGCAATCGTGACATAATACTGCGACACGAATAACATTGCTTTTTATAAAATATATTATCAACACTGTTATGTTTTTTTATGGATTCAAAATTATTCGAAACAGTTGAATTTATATTTCACTTATGACGAAATTTTAGAGACACGAGTATTTAATTCGAAACCAGTAGTGACGTGTTGTAAAAATTATTATAACTGGGTCGCAATTTAAATTGAAATTAAACTCGTATACCTTTAAAAACGCTTAGGTAATGATTAAAAGCGGACTTGTGAAACGATAGAATCGGAATGTGATTAAGAGTTTAAAATAGCATAATATACGAAAATGGAAACGTGAAATATATATATATATAAAATTATTATTTATCGTCACTGTGAAAAGCTCATTATAATATTTTGCATCACGGTCGGGGCATATTATCGTGTCGTTTAACGTGTATAACAACAATATGCAGTTAATAAATTGTGAACACTGTACTGCGCTGTACACCTTGAAATAAATTATTTTACTATTCAAAACGAGCACTGCAGTATCGTATACAATAAATGACAAATCTATTTGATCCACGCGACCATTGTCACGAAATAAAATACGTTTTGTTGAACACGACATTTTCGTAGAACAACACTATAGCCAATAACAATGGATTAACGAAATACAACGTGATATCATTAGGATAATATTGGATGTGCATAAAATATTATACACAATAATATGCCATCACATTTTCACGATATAAAGTCAAACTTTTTTCGCTGTTCAAGTTTCGAATTATCGTTTATACAGACGGGGTATTTTTAATATTTGACCGAAGCGAAAATCGAAAGTCACTAAGTAGTGCTCGACAACACTGAATATTCATGGTTATCGAATATTTAATCCCAGGTTAAATAAATCACTACTCGAATCCAAAGAAAGTGGCTACGTTCATTCACTCAAAATAATCTTTATTTAAGCCAGAGGAGTTCAACTGTTTTATAGTATTTACAATATTGCATCACAGTGTTGTTATCTTACATAGAATTAAGAAATACCGAAAAGGTCTAAATGCATTTTTATTTAAGGGATCCTGAATTTCGTAGTCGTTGAATATAAATTTCGACATATAATATATCTTTATAACAATAAATCAATAAATTTTTAAAAAATCTATAATTCAAATACGTTGTTTTAAGTACAAGACAAAAAAATATCATGTAACGCCTAGAAACAATATTGTTTCTGTATTTATTTATTTTTATAACCGACAAATAAAAACGTTTTAAAAGGCTCGTGTGCTAGGTGTCTAACGTTCAATGTAGAATATTATAAACAAATACGAAGAGTATGACAACTGATGGGTAAACAAAAATATTAACATATTATATTATTTGGTTTGATGTAAAATAAGTAAATATTAACTTTACTCTCGGCCTGATGGTTTATTAACATTTTTAAATATGATTATTTACTAGCGTCGAGTATTATATAATATTTGGACTCGTACTCGGCTAAATGTTTGTTCTACTAAAATCATAACTCAAAATCAACCCGGCCTTTTAAATGCTATTAATAAGACTTTCCGTGTTTCGCCATTTAATTTTTCAGCCCATACTCTCGGCTTTCGTTTTATTATTTATCCGTCCAATTTGCCTTTTTATAAATAATTACATCATATACGAATATTATATATTATATATTACGCATATAGCCCCTCTTCCTAAGAATATCTTAGTGGGTCTATAAATTATCAAGTACTACATCAAGTACCATCCACTAAACCCTCAAGAACCTTTCACCACAAACTCTATAATTATCATCATATCCAAAATAACTCGGTATGTTGATTTTATTACATCCAGTCATCATTCAATTGAGACAGTTAAGATTTCAATTATATTAATTATTACGTATACTTAATTAATGAATTAAAACGTGGATTTAGAAATACGACCATATTGTTTGAAACCATTAAAAATGCATTCTAATAAAACTGATATAACCAAAAATATTTTAATTTCAAATCAAATAAAACGCCGGCAAGATTCTGAATCTTTTTTTCGTCGTTTTCATTGGACAATTCCGAAGAAAAGTCATTGTGATCAAATCGTTTTTAACATATTTTATATTCAAGTGTCATTCGGATCCGTTTTCTGACATAATTAGTTATTATAATATTATTAAGAATAAAGAAAAATAAAGAAAAGAAAAACATCATTGAAAACTCAATTTACATCTTCATACTGCTCAATTTACAAAAAATAAATAGCCGTCCTCGATATTAATTGAAATAATGGAATAATATTTTGTAAGAAATGTTATAAGTGAACAAAATTAAAAATATATTTAATACAAAAAACACTTCGACATTTTGAAAAACTTCAGTAGGACAGTCCTACAATAAACCTACTCACATATATTCCTCCAACAACCATCGCCCTGCATATACTACGTGTATACCGGGAATGTCATTTAAAAGACAATACCGAACGCAAAACAACGGTTAACAGACTCACCAGTAGTAATAAATATGTTAACATTATATTCGAGACACGGACAAATAATTGAATATAGACCGTAGGTACTAGTGTTGAAGTATTATTGTAATTATTTCAATATTTGTCGAGCCAAGAGTGAGTGGTGAATTCACCTATTATGGATAGTGGAATTCAATTTAATATCTAAATTTCATTATTTAAAAACCCAATAATGGTTTAGAAATAGTGAACACGTCCATAGCTTATTAATAATTAATAATTACAGTCACATATTATAATATGTAATCCGGTGTTGCGATCGTAACGCAGAGCTAAGTAAATACATTTTTTTATATCAATATTTACTCAGAATTTTTCGAATGCAACGACGATTTATCGTTGTTTTCAAAATTTAAACACCAAAACAACGAACTTACATCCCGAACCAATACAGCTGGCGCCAGTAACTTACTGTTATTATTTATTTTTTTCCAACATCCGAATGAGACGATTTATTACAGACGAAAAATAACACCGAGTGAAATTTTGCTTGCCCAAAAATAATCGTTTTATTTTATTAATTATAATGTGCGCAAAAGTAAAAACATTTTATTATTTAGGTAAGGTAAATATTTTGAATAATTTTTCTACCCAAAAAAATATTTATAAAAAATCATAAACTAACATTAATTTCAATTTAGTTGCAGAAATGTTATAATAATAAACTAAACAAATAGATGTCACTGTCGGACAATCTTTATTAAAGTTTGAATTTGTGAATTTTCAATAAACAGTAAATATTGAAGTCAATTTTCACTAAATTGATGAGAAAGTTTATTAATGTGAGAAAAAAATTTTCCCCGTCAATAATAGTAAAAATATGTATATACATGTCTTAAATTATTTATTCTTAATTTATAACACTAACTAAAGTAATACTAGTTATATGTTATATAAATATAAATTGTATAACTAATTATTATGCATTGAATATAAATACACCAATTCTTTAAATATTAGTGTATTTTGTATTTGTAACAATAGTATAATATGAGAATAAATTAAAAATCCAATTGATATCATACCAAAAATTACTTGATGTTTAAAATAAATGACATTTACAATAGAATTTCTTTCTCACACAGATATAAATCATAATATAGATAAAGTACCGAACTAAAATGTGCTAAATCTATTGACTAACCAATTTTCATTAATGTAGCAGACGGATAAACAAGACTGACTTAACTAAGTTACAATAATTGTAAAATTAACAAATTAAGTTGTTTCTTGTCTTTAAAAGTATTGTTGAATTAATCAACGTTAAGTCAATACCGAAAAAGTTTATGAAATGTAATCGATTTGATATAATACAATAATTTTATAACATTGATGTAAATGTTAATATATGTATAGCAGCTTGTATATTTTCTTTTTAATGTTTAAAGCTTCACATAAAAAATCGATAAAGAAATAGTAAAACCATTCATTAGTTTTGACTATAGCCTATAGGTACCTACTTTCCATAAATTAGGTAAGAATATTATTAAACTTTACGAGTCTTTTTTTAATGGAATGTTGGTAGTTTTGGTTTCATTTTTCGACTGAGGTGACTATTGTTTATTATATAATAATATTTATTTAAAAATAACACATCATTCGAAGAAATTCTAAAAATAATTACCATTGGTACAAATAAAATCCATTCCCAGAAAATTTGAAATTAAAAAATAACAATTTTAATGTAAAATTAGAAATATATTAGGTTAGGGTTAGGTTGAATTAAATTAAATTCGAATTGCGCAACAGAATTATCAGCTACATTTAAAAATTAAAAATAAAGACACTTATATTCTTTCATTTTTTTCGTTTTTCGTTTTTTTTTTTTTAATATAATTACTTTTTTTTTTAAGTGAATATACGTAACATTTAACTGAGCAATATTAAATATCAAAGATTAAAACTCTAATAGCTATCACGTTTCACTCAACACTCGCATCATTTAATTTTAATAAAAACAGCCACAAAACGATTCGTTAGTGTTTAAAACGATATTTAAGAATCATATTTCGCAAAGTAAAAAAAAAAAAAAAAAAAAAAAAACAAATCTTCCACTTAGATCCAACTCCTTGCAATCAGAACTATTTACAATTTAGATGTACCACTAATACGCAAACGTGTCAAGGATAAGAAATGTATCGTTTTACTATCCAAATTTCAGTGAAAATGTTAACGTAAGAGCCACGACGACCGCTGATAACGCGATGAGCAATAATTATTACTGTGGAATAAATTCGATGATAATGTTCACGGTTTCAAAATTGTTTTTTTTTTTCGAGATAATGAAAAACGAAAATCATGTCGAAATGAAATTTAATAAAATGTGCTAGGAATTTATATTTTATAACAGTGACGGCGGCGTGTTGGGATTATTTCGGAATAGAGTGGGAAACGGAGACGCGTGAGAAATGATCGGCACACGAAATGTGTAGAAAAAAAAAAAGGCGCCTAAACGGATAATTTATTATATTATAATAACATTGTCGTTGGGAACTTGGCTCATGTGTGAGTGGAGGAAATCCATATGAAAGGGCGGGTGCACTGCGATAGCATAAATCAGAGGTTTCTAAACTTTTTTTTTTCGTGTACCACTTATGTTTATTACGGATCAGTCACGTATACCACTAAACAACCGTTGGCTTGTTTTCTAACGTCTTTTTTTCTTTTTTCATACTAAGGGAACGTATTAATAATAACGACGGCTTCATACTTCGGTTGTCTAAAATTTCAAAGCCGACGCCGAGGCCGAGGCTCGTCACATATATATTATGTAACCTCGAGTCTGAGTTGACGTACTCGGGGGATCATATTTTCGTCCCGCCACTTTTCGTGTGTTTAAACCGTTTAATGCGATTTATTTAACGCGTATCGACGATTACGGCTAACAAACGTATTTCCTTCTATTCGGGGTAGTAGTATAAAAAAAAAGGAACAAATAATAATTTGTGAAAAATATTACATTCGATGTATCAAACAAAGATCGTTTAAATCTATACCAAAAAAAAAATAAAAAAATGGATTGAAAAATTAAATTTATTCGTCGCGTGAGACCGAGCGGCCGCCTTATACTCGTACGACCGCGGTGGGTCTTTCGCGTAACCCGATTCAAGAACCTCTGGCGCGGAGTTAAAATAAAACAAACGGTCAAGGGTGGAGGGTAAGGACGAGAGAAGAAGGGAAAATCTTTGATTATTATGCGAGGTCGACTCTATGTATGATGGGATAGCAGTTGTAGTAGTGACGGCAGTGGGCGGCCGTGTGTGTTAACGACATGCGGCGGCGGTAGAGGTGCCGCGACGCGGACGGAAACGCCTTATCTAATCCGGTGCCAAATTAATTAACACGACAATCGGGTGCGATGTACGCGCGGTCACGGTAGCTCAGAAGATTCGGCTGTACGACAAAAGTATGCGACAGGCACGCGCTCATCATGCACATCGATAATACACATCGCACAACGGAAAGGGAAAACATCGTGTTGGCCCGAAAATCCGAAAAATTCGGCCAATCTTTACCGTTCGCTTTTCATAACTAGCCAGATAATTACGTTTTTGGTAAAAAAATTTGTTTAGCTAGAGAAGGATAACAAAACCCCTAACGTAGATTTATTTGCCCCTCCTCTCTTAGGTCGGCCCTAGCCCCGAAGGACCTGATGAGTTTGGATCAACGTACAGGAAAATCAAGTGAAAAAATGTATCGACGTGCTCTCCGAAAACACTTATTGCTTTGTCTCCAGACATCACACGTCGCTCGATAGAAGACGTCGTATCATTGCAATTGTCTCTATCCACCAACTAATGGGTTTCAAAATGTCATTCGTAACGAACCTGTACTACCGATTTCTAAAAAAAACTTCAACTGATTGAAAATCAGCAGGCCTTTGAATTTACCTTAATTTATAATCACATAATAATATGTGATTTAGTGTTATGCACAATACGTTTTATTATTATTCTTGTATTCAACGTAACGCGAGTGTGCGTGTGCGTGGGTGAATGAAGAGAGCGCGAGCGTATGAGTATTATATAGTGTCGTTAGGGTTAATCAAAAAAGTGCTGGTAAAACCAATATTAGAGATTGACTTACTGCATGGCAGCAACAAGAGGTACCCACTACGTAGTGACTGATTGCAATCTTTTATACTGCGTTAGCTGTTTTACACGCGTATATTTTATCCAAAGAGACTACGCGCAATAAGAATTCTTCGTAATCGAATAATAATTTACTGGTTCTTCTCTCATTATCTCCATCTTTTTTTCTTTTTTTTCTAGGTTTTCAGATGACAATACGTAATATTATTGACTATTTCCTTTACAATCAACAATATATTTCGACCGGTACTACAGTGTACTACAGTATTTCTCAATTAAATATAATGCTTTATAAATACTAGTTTTGAAAGAGTCCTTTGGAATTGTTATTACTTAAAATGTATAATGAAAACTTTTGAAAGATAAAACATAGAACGTAAACAATACGAAATGTTTAAATTAAAACATTCAATGACTCGTTTACTTATATTTTTGTGTAAAAAGTTATAAATATTAGATTGAAATTAAATGATTGCAAGGTCCTACGCGAAGCATAAATTATTAAATTGAAAACTGTTGGTGTTTCATAAATGATTTATTAAAATTTTATTTAGAATTTATAATTTAGAAAATATCAATAAAATGGACGTATTCAACCTTGAGATATTTATTTATTATTTTTTTTATGCCCGACTTTATGGACTGAACGACACTCAAAGTTATTGTATTAATTTTAAATTTTTAAGAAATTAAAATTGTACATTTACTAATGAATAATCAATACACAATACATAAAAGCAATGATAAATCGTCGCGTTCGAAAAACGATTCTGAGCGAAGAGGTTTTGTTGTACAGACAACCGATATATTTCTGAATTCTTTTAAGAGTTTATTATTATTTTTCGAAAATAAAAAGATTTATTTAGGTGTTTTTATCCGATAGGACAAAAATAACATAATACTTTTTCAGTTATCGTAAGGAAAAGGATAAAAAAAACAAAACAATAATTTCGTTTAAAATTCGTCACCGCCGACGAGTACACTTGGGTTCTTACTGCCGCGGTAGTTATCGGATCACCTTTGATCTCGTGCCGTAGTGGCAAAATTACACGCGCTCGTACTCGGTAATATTATGGAAAAGCCCTTTTGCGCAGCCATTTCGGGCGGGCAAAATCATAAATACGATATATCGCGTGATGGACACCAGCGCAGGATAATTGAATTCCGTATAGATATTAGATACGCGTCTGCACAGTATTGTTGGCACAGGAATAGGAGATATGTATATAAATTAGTTTCGCGTGCACCGCGATAATGATCGTTTACGCTATTTACCGGCGCGCCGCGTTGAATCCTACTGTTACTATATTATTATACGTGTTGTATATTTGTACTACAAATTTTGTAGGCACATTTAGACAGACGACCGTGCCTATCGTTCGAACGTAAGTTAACGTTTTGCCCAGACAAATGTCAACCCAGCACCCCACTCCCTCCCTCCCTCACTGACTCGCGCTTATTTTACTGAATAAGGTTAAGAATTTTTAAAGAAATCGTTATTCTATGTAATCGCGCGATTTTTTTAAATCTGAAAAAACCAAGACATTTCGAACTCGGATTGTATTATTGTCGTTGCGTTTTATCAGTGATGATTTCGCCGTCGTCGTCGGCACAAAATCGTATAACTTGGAAATATATCAGAAACAACAACGTGTTTCGTGCGTTACAACAAAACGTCGAACGTTGTGAGATGGAAAAAAAAAACCCCAGAAAAAACTATTTTTTCTTAAAATAGTTTTACAACGACCATTGAATACTCGGTGCGTTGCTGTACGTACTTTCAAGTTTTTGAAATATTATCGTTCCGAAATGATTTTAAAACGTTTTCGTATCGCCGTGTACGATGACTGGGATTTTTTTTTTTTTTTTTTATCGTCACGTGGTTACCCTGCGGGGTTCCGAGTTCGTATGCGAAACGAGTGCACTTCGTCCGAGGCCAATTTGTTGTTTAACAAACTGTATTGGACTTTCAAAGGGCGTACACGAAGACGTTTAAATGGCGTACACGTGATCGGAATTTCCTAGTTAGCGGTTGTAATTATTAATTGTATCCCTTAACCCTTGTATAGTTTGCGAGTAACGGCGAGCAGTTCAATAGACGGCCGCCTGGTAAACCACCCCGAGAACTAATTCGGAAACCATTTAAATCGATATACAACAGTGATTTTTCTCCAGGCCAATAGCAAACGAAATTTTCTAATCTCACAATAAATTTTAGTATCAAACCGTTCTCACTTGAAATAATAATAATGCGCCGCTGTACGAGTAGTCGGACATAGTTTTGAAACCAAGTCATCGGCGCAAATAGGGAGGGGGGAGGCTTGGGGGACATAGACCCCCCCCCGAATTGTGAATAGGTATTATCCAAAAATAATAATTGATAAGTATGAAATTAGTATTTAACTGTTTTCATTTCAATGCACATGCATTTGGAGTTGATATCGTTGCATTAAAAATTCCATAAAATGTGTACTCATACCAAGTACCAAATATAATAAAACATTTTTTTATGTAATCGATTTTAATTCTATAGCCAAACAGAAAGTATTAAAACAAAAATATTCACTATATTGAAATTAAAATAAACACGTGAAAACTAATGAGTGAGAATTCAAAATCAAATGTTAGTATTAATTTGTTTAACAGTACTCATATGAAACATATTATTATGTATAACAACACAAGTACCGAAAAGTAAGGGAAAATGTCACGGCTTCAGCTATACTTCTAAAAAAAAATTGTGACAACTACAACATCATAATAAACTATAAATTATTCGCAACAAACCACCTATCGTAAATACATCAACGCACGTTTAAAACAACAGATAAGTTTTACGACACATTTAGTGCATGTTCGTTTCGTGTCGAACAAAAAAACGATTATAGTTTTGTGTAAAGTACATTTTAATAATTTTACGGAACCAAACAAATGTTTTTTCATGCGTGATATTTAAACAGATGTGTAAAATAATTTATGAAAAGACACCGTGCGTTAATAATATTGTCAAACAATCTTAAAAATATGTGTTTGTGTAAACTTGGTGATATTGTTTAACTATGTAATTTTTTGTACAATGGTGTCTAGTTGAAAAACGTTTAATATTAAAAATAACTCGTCCAAAGAGAAATTGTTCAACTCTTCATAATAAACAATAACGGTATCATGACGTATTAAAATGTAATAAAATCAATGTGCACCTCTTTAGTAAAAAACAAAATAGATATTTTTTTCAGTTAGGTAAAGTAAAAACAATCAAACGATTGTATATGATTAAATACACACACTGTTCGTAAATCGTACGGATCTATCGAATAATCTCTCAGACCGATTGTAATATAATTTGATATACGTAATACGATACTGCTGAAACGTCCCGAGTGTTGGCTACGTAAATAATATTGCGTTGAATAAAAATAATTTTGTCATATAATTGGAATCGCGCTTTTGAACACGGTATTCTATTTTCTACACACCGTCTAAATCGTTTTTAAAGTTTTGTAATAGATGAAAAGTTCGGTCGGTCTCTCGTCTTTCTCGTTAACCATTGAGAATAGTGAAAAACGATACTTCAGTGACGCAAACGCCGCGCCGCCGCCGCCTCCCGTGCAGTGACGGATGGTTTGAGGTTTCCCGGCGTCAAAACGAATCACCGGTCTTAAGCCTGTGCCGAATAGGTAGGTATAATGTGATTATATTTTACCGCCGAAAATACATATACTAATACCGATACATTTTTCAACTTTAACCCTTTTAATTGGCCAATTTGCAGGGTCAATTTAAACAAAAGACCGCAGGTGGGGGACCGCACATAATATTAAATTCTCGTTGTAGCGTTATTTATTTTATTTTTTTTTTTTCAGAAACGTTGTAATAATTAATATTTGAAAATTATTCTTTAAAACACTCGAGGAAAGGCGAAGAGGACATGACGGAAACGCGAATTAATATGAATTTTTTCCCGACTCGAACACGTAGGGAACATGATAAATGTTTCTTTTACGATGGCAAAAAAAAAAAACAACAACAACCTAATCTGTATATCGGTAAGAAACCTAATCTAAACGTCTACCGTCTCGAACGACGGTTTTATTATTAATATTTTTGCAGGAAAAACAGCCTTTCTATGATAATAATATTTGTCACGTGTTTTTTTTTTTACCATAATATCAAAGTTTCTAAAACCATTTTCGATGTCTTTAACGTTTTCCCGAGACGCGCGATACACGCGACGACGCCGCGCCGCCGCGCCATACGCGCGCGCACACGTCCCATAAATAATAACATATTTTTCGCTAACTTTTTATTTACGTTTTTCTTTCTTTCTTTTTTTTTCATAAGCTCGTTAATAAAATATCAAAAGAACGAGACGTTTTAATGTAAACCGCTGTGCAGTTCTCAAAGTCGAAACGAGTTTCTCGGTTTAATTATGCCCACAGTAAATTACCCGTCGCAGGTTTATTTCCCCTGTGAAAGCTAGCAATCCTTCGGTTTTCTCAAAAGATATTATTTTTCATTTTCCATTCTTTCGCGGTCGCTCCTTGAAGTCTCCTCTGCGTGTACCGTCGTTCGTAGGCAGCAGCAGTGTGTTATAAAGACGCCGCCGACAGTAGATAGGTGGAAACCCCAGAGATACGGTATTATTCGGTGTATAATACGCGTATTATACAGATAGAGTGGAAACAAATTCGGAATGCGGACTGGCGCATTGACAAGCGCGTCCTTTTATTAATCGACGTTTCATACTGTCTGTCAACGCGCGTATCCAAACACCTCCGCGCGATACTCGACGACGATACACACGCGAGTCGCCATAAATCACTCGCGATAACATCCCGAATAGGGTTGATTTATATGTATATTTGTGTGCGCGCGCGCGCCACGTGTATTATGTACGGGCGTGTGTCACACGGTAGTTTTTTTCGAGCTCAGAAACCGATTTTTTTTTTTTTTTTTTTTCAAACCCATACTACAGTTTTTGAATTCTTTGAAGACAGCGTACGCGATACAGCGGTGTCGAGTGATTTTTACGCATTTAGCGTGCCGTAAATATATTTTGCCCGTAGGTATTATTCGTCCAGAGATCGGGACTTCGATTGGGTGTCGCGGACTACGCCGACTTTGTCCGTCCCAACGGGTTAGGTACAGTTACTTCGCAATGTACTCCGTATGACCGTTTAAGACTATACGTAGTCTATTGCAGCGGTTCTCAAACTTTTTTTGTTCGCGGAGCCCTTATGTTTCTAAAAAAAATTACAGAGCCCCAAAAATCAGAAATGTCTATTTGAGACAACAATAATTCATAAAAAATGATGTCAATCGTAAATGATTATTGCTTTTTATTTAAAAAATTAACTAAATTATCGTACAATATGTCAAATGATCGAAAAACCCGACTTTTATCTGATCTCGTTTTGACTATGACACAAAATAATATACATAATATGTGTATTTATAAATAGTTTAAACGTTTAAAATAATATATATTGGTACTGTCCAAATAATATTGAATATAATTAATATAAAAATTAAAAACGTAACTATAAGAAATATAATAATAATTTAATAATTTGAATTTAATTAATACAAATATGCCCAGGGAGCCACGGAGCCCCTAGACTATTGTTGCGGAGCCCTAGGGCTCCGCGGAGCACAGTTTGAGAACCGCTGGTCTATTGGATGTGAACCATTTCATAATTAATCATCGTTTATATAGAGAGAAAAAATGTAGTATATAAGGTAGTATAATATCCATCGTTATGACATAATATATTATATTTATTGTATTAAATATAAACACATTCGACATTGCGTTCATAAAGTGTGTGAGATGATACCTAGCTTTATTATATTATAAAATATCAAATAATCAAAGCACGAAATCTCTTAGATTAATGGTTTATACTCGGTCGATTAAAGAAAATACGACCAGACAAGATCG
This sequence comes from Drepanosiphum platanoidis, assembly GCA_948098885.1. Classification (NCBI taxonomy): domain Eukaryota; kingdom Metazoa; phylum Arthropoda; class Insecta; order Hemiptera; family Aphididae; genus Drepanosiphum; species Drepanosiphum platanoidis. The sequence continues at coordinate 1,605,557 of OX402534.1, read as the reverse complement.
AGCTTATATTATTTATACTTACAGTACACATACATTTTGTACGTGTAATATTATTTCATCGTTATTAGTAACCTTATATTTTATATATTATTACTCCATTATTAAGTGCTTTTCTCGTAAAATAAACAGTAACCTTTTACTCGGATCTGCTCTGCGAGAAAAAAAGTCGAATCTCAACCCTTGTAAATTAAATTCTAGTAATATATTTTGTTAAAATAATTATAAAAAAAACTCACGAGTTCTGATAAATTTATTTAAATTTACATAAATATTTCTACGTTATACACAGATTCCAGTCTAACCTAAACTCATGGTTTTATAGTAATATATGGATAAAATTATAGATTTGTACTAAATAGTTTACATATAGATGAGTAATATTATTTACACATATGCATATAGTAACTTTTATAACATTTTACATATTATAACTACATAGTGTACCTATATTTGTTATTTTTACTTTAAGTACATGAGATATATACGTATATACTCGTATATATAATTTTATCTAATCGATTGGAAATACACATAAAAGTAGTGGATTCCACATACATGTAATGCTCCAAAGTACTTGCACGCAACAAACATGCAATTGTTATTAAACCGATCGTTTCATACTACGTAGATACTATTTACTAAATTACGATTTAATATCCAAAAAGGTTTTACAGTTAATAAATAAAAACTGTTCATAACGGTTGTATGTATACGTTAAGTTATACCTATAGATTACTTTAAATAAAAGTAATCGAGTTCGACCGATTTCTATTTAAACGATACTAAAACCAATAACAATTCTTAGTTTCTTTTATAACTTAACAAACAATAAAAACTTCATGATTCAATAATCATTATAGTATAATCTCGTTAAAAAAAAAAACCCCCCATTGATAAATAATAAATAAATTATTGTATTATTGTATAATTTTACTAGAATTATATAATAATATGTTCACTGCCATAAAACTAAATACGATCAAAAGGTATGCAATACCTTTCTTATTGAAATAAGAATAATAAAAAAAAAAATAATATATTTTTAAATTGAAACGATTAACACGGGTATACTTCACTGGTTTTTAGTTTCGGTACTGTGTGTTTCACGATAATTTACTTCTCGATTTTCTCATAAACTCTATTACGGTTTGTAAAAGTTGCAGTCGCAGATTTGTTAGTCAAAACTCTATGGTTTAATATCTATATGAAAACAACTGTTTCGATATCTTTCCAGACAAAATTATTACGGCAATTAGATGATAAAAATAAAAAAAACATGAACTCCTTATGTTTTTTTTTACCGACTTTAGACAGTTTTTAACTTATTTATTTCAAAGATGATTAATAATTTTTGATTGTCATTTGTAAAAAAAAATACCAACAATAAAATAGCCAAGTTAAAATTGAAACTATTAAAAACTTAAACCGGAAGATTTCTTTTAAGTAGCGTCATTTTTTGATTCAGGTAAATAATTAATTGACTTTTCACAATAGTTACATATATATATATATGAAAAAAAGAACAATTAGCTTACTTGGTAAAGAATTAGCATTGTGTTCGTTGAGTATTAAAACCACAAACAACAATAATAGGTATATTACGAATAAGTAGATTTTAAAACGAAATGGCAAACACTTACGTTTTAAAATTTCGTTTGTAATAATGTCGCTAGCGCATATGATTTATAAACAAATCATTAATACACAAAGACTTAGATTTTAGATGGCAATTAACTATGAACAAATAAATAATAATATAAATATTAACATAGTTATAATATTATTATACGTATATCGTGGATTTTTACCGAGTAATCTATATGATAAATTCAAAGTCGACAGCATAAGAGTCATTTATGGTGACAGGTGGATATGGCGGGGCAAAGAAACTGTACTCGAGGAAGAAGTGCATCCGAAAACATTAAGACGGGTTGATTACGACAATAAATTTCAATTTGCGCTGCATAACGTTTCTCTCGAGTTCTCGAAATAAAACGATAGTGTTTCACGAGAGAGGGCCGACACACATAATTCACCAAGAACCTACTACACCGAACATACCATTCTTCGCCAGTTCGCCATTCTGACTGGTCGGCGACTCACGAAGAGTCCTATATCCCATCGCACGGTTATCGTTTTAGAAAAACCAACTAACGCTAAAACAAAGTTTTCATATTTGGTTGTTTTTGTGTCCATTTATTATGGTTCATACCGACGTTTTTTGCCTGAACACAGAAAGTTATACTGTAAATCAAAATATGGGTTTACGCGCCACTAATCTTTCCGCAGAATAAGCAATTCGGCTTTTAAGCTTTGCACGCAGATCACACACCTGTTATTACAAAAGGCGTCTTGGGTGACACTTTGTGTGAAACTTTATATATCGTTCTAGTTTTAAATTTTTTTTTCCCACTAGATATTCTTTCAATAATAATAATAGTATAGTACATCGTGTATTCTCGATATTCTTGTAGTTCTCTATTTTTCTCGCCCCCTACATCCACGATTTCGTTTACACGAATGCAATATATCAGGCTTGAGAGATATGTCGGAAACGTGAGACTGTATCAACTTCACCTCCACATAAGCCGTAACAGTATTAGATAACATTTCCTCCATCCAAAACAAAATGTAATATTTTAAGGCACATGTGGAACTTGCTGTGAATTAAAACTCTGTTTTCGCAATATCATCTGTGGCGTATGTCGGTTATTTCATAGATGCACATATTATTATTCTCTAGCTCAAAACTACCCAAAATTGTTACTCTGTTTTTTGTTTTTTTTTTCAAAAGAACTACGTTTTGTAAAGTATGTGTTAACTCATTCGGGTTATCAGGGTTTGTATATAAAAAAAAAATTGAGACTACCAGTAAGTTTTAAAGAATTGCGCTATGAATCAAAATGTATTATTCGATTATAATTTTTAGTGTTTTCATAACTTTTTATCGATTAAGTCGTTCAATTCAGTTTCCTTAACATATTTATATTAATTATTATTTAATACGGGAAATGTTATGAAAATAATAGTGGTTTTTGAAAACTTAAACTACACCTAGTAACACGTCCAAATCAGTCAGTTTACTTATTAGTTAAATCAATTCAAGTGAAAAAATATTTTCAAAAGATATATATTATACTATCCGTTATGCAATTTTAATACAAAACAGATTTTTACTCATGAAACTTTTGTGAACGGTTTTGTTTTTCTTAGTAAATTATTGTTTTGATATCAAATTTTAAATATGTAGGTACCATATTTATGTATATTTTCAATACAAAAACATTCGATCTTAATCATCAGAGCAAATTTAAACAAGTTTTTTTAAGATATGTGTCGCATACAAATCTAATGTTTTCAGTTCAATTATCATGGTTTATTTTGGAATTCTATTACGAAAACGAATTTCTGTCGACCCCTGCGCCAATATGAAAACATTCTAGATGCGTCACGAATACTTAAATATATGGTGCGCATTTCTCTACACATTACACTTTTTGATGACCATTTGCACCCGACAGTTACGTATTAATTTAATTTAATATAAGTCATACTAAAGATCACTTTGAGAAAACTATAATAATTTTTAACGGTAAAATAAGATAAAGTAGATTGAAATCATAGACGAAAAGTGTATGCCAACGTACTTAAAAGTAAATAATTTCAAAACAAACATTATCAACGAATAATTACCAATATTTATCATCAACATTATCCCGTGATTTACCGTAATCACATAATCAGTTTAATTATACATGGCATAACGAGATGAGAGCAATTTTATAGCGTTAATTAAATTTCATCAATCAAGCGAGTAGATACTAGAAAATATACTAAAAGAAAAGTAATCAGGGCAGCGACTTCGGTAATGGGCTCAATGTCTCGCTGTGTGTTCTCTTCTGCCGAAATTAATCTATCGGAAATATTATATTTTGAGTTTGGGCGTGTCACTCGACCGGGTGTTTAGAAATTCGCTGTAATTATAAAAGCAATTTCCAAATCGATTTCCAAAAGATTCTGGAACGCGCGTGGCCTGCGTTCAAAATTATTTAATGCTCGCTTCGATTTTCCTTTCCTGCCTTTCACTATAATATTTGTGCCTACTGATTGCTGAAACATGCCTTTTAGCATAAACGCAATTTCTTTAACGTCGAATTCTATCTTCTAATATCTACACATGTAACACAAGTATCTAAACAGTAGCAATAGTATACATTGTTGTGAAATGCTCGTTTTATGATACGTTAAATCATATATATCACTGAAACTATCTTAATATATATAAATCTCGTGTCACAATGTTTGTCCTCAATGGACTCCTAAACCACTTAACCGATTTTGATGAAATTTTTTACACCGCGTGTAATTTGGTCCAACTTAAAAGATAGGATAGTTTTTATTTCAATATTTATATGTGGCGAGCGCCGAGAATATTCTGGAACGCTTATCTATATATATAAAAATGGAGACAAAAAATTGGAAATTGAATCAGTTGAGAACGGCTGGGCCGATTTGGCTCAAATTTTTTTTAAATGATAGAGAATGTCGGGGAGCGAGTTTATAGCATAAATTATGGAGAAAATTAACCCTAAGGGGGTTAAAAGGGGTAAAAATGGAAAAAATCCTGAGTCAATGGAGCTTTGTGGTATTAAATTTTGTCAATAGTTTCATTTAATATAGCAGAGGCCCCATGGGAAAGGATTTTTCGAAATTCGACCCCTAAGGGGGTTAAAAGGGGTAAAAGGGGTAAAAATGAAAAAAAAACTGATAAAATAAAAAGTTATACTGCACACGGGCGAAGCCGGGTTATTCAGCTAGTTTTACCTATATGTATTTAAAACATAGAATGATGACTCATAAAGTCTGTTGAAACTGTTAAATAAACAACAATAAAAAATAAAACTTAGCAAGAAATATATCTCTACTCAGATAAATTTAAAACTATCGTTAACTCTACTGATGTCCTTGAAAGTTGCCATTATTCCCGGTATAAAAACAAAAACAGGAAATAGAATAAATAAACGAATATTCGTCTTGGTATGCGAACAAAAGAAAAAAAATAAGTGTTAGGCAAAAGCGAAAAATTATAAGTACCTACCAAAGACTGGAAAACGGAAATGTTAGGATATAAAGATTCGACCACCCTATTCTCAGCCCGCCCAGTCACGCGCACGAGAGATGTTTTTTTTTTTTTTTGCAATGTTTTGTTTCCCAAAATCAGATTTAATATATAAAATGGAGATTTATATAAGATATAATGGAACGCTATTTAATATTATATAATGCAATATGATTCTTGTTTCGGTGGAATTGGCCTGCTATCGATATTTTCAACTGAATATTATAATAGTAAATTATAATAATTTATATTTCCTTATTATTTTTATCAAATTACTTTTAAAAAAAAAAGAAGATTTGATTTTTCTCGAGTCCGTGAAAAAAAAAAACAACATATCAATCTTCAACTCGCTGAAATAATATTTTTAAATTCAATTTAATTCGCGTCTGTTGACCAGAGATATATGTACTGCGATATAGATCAGACCGAGTGTTAAAAATAATTTCGTACAGTTGCAATCGTACTAACGGTTCTGAAAAAATTGTGAAGGTAAACTTTGTCCTAGAAATTTTCGGTATGTTTGTGGCAAACGAAATTATGCACTCGGCGGTTTAATAAATGGCCTAATGGTTTTGCTGCTACCTACCGTGAATCCTGTATTTGGATACATATTGAATTTCGAGAGTGGTAATAATTTCATCCTTTATGACCTTGAATCATACTCGTATTATAAATATGTGTGTATTATAGATTTTAAGTGAATATCGCTAATACTACTACAGCCACTACTATTAATACTACTATTCCCTGCTGCTACTGCTATACTGTAGCAGTATTGGCATAAACACGAATACTACTGTTTTGTTTTACATTTCAATCTTACAATAATTATATTCTGGTTAAATGGAATGCGAATGTAACGGGGAGAATACTTGACAGGCTCGAATAAAAAACCACAAGATTTAAAGTACGCTTTTGTTGTTTTTGGAGAAAAGTCTATGTGTTTTATAGTTTTGTATTTTATTGTATATACTTTGTTCCAGATTCACTTCTGTTTTGGGACCCGGTAATAACAACTGTAATAAAATACGCGTTAAAACTCCGAGGGCATAAAAATTCGAGAGACGTTTTTATTTCATCGCTTCCGTTAGTCTCGAGGCAAAGCAGATAACAAAGAGATGACCACTATAAGTAGCTATTAGAACATTACTCTAATAGCCTCCAAATGGTGGGTATTTTACGTATACGTAAGTGAAGGCGCACGTGCGTGCACGCGTGGAGGTGTGCATGTGTTGGCCCCGCGCGCGTGGGTGTGTGCGCGTTGCGTCAAACTCTACATCCACTACGACAAATTTATAAGAAAAGGTAAACAATTTCTATCCGTTTTCGATATAATAGTATTTTACTTTGAATTATTGTCCATTTAGCAACCAAATTAGATATACTGGTATGAGATCATTTTTTTTTCATTTTTTTTTTCTATAAAAATCACAATCTTCGAGAACCTATTTTTCTTAATTTGAATGTTTCAATGATAATTTATATCGCTGACATTGATTTCAATCGTTTCAATCGATACAGAAATCGTTTACTACACGAGTAGTAATTATTAAATAGCACGTGAGAGTCTTGTAAACTAAACTCAAAAAAAATAAACCCAGTAAAAACAACTCTAACTCCATTGTAGTAATGTTACTCTGTAATTTCATTACATTTTAAAACTATAAAATTACTGTCCTTATCAAAACTTAAAAACAATAGAAATCTCGTTAAAATATAAACCATTACTAAAAAGAAACGAATATATTTACAGTTTGCATTAAATTATGTTTTAAAAGTCAGAGAAATATTGTTGAAAATGATAAAAATGTATAATTTGCTGCTAAAGTTTCTACGCCAGATTGGAGTTCATAAAGTTCAATTAATTTTAGAACAATAAATAAATGAAAATTGTATAGTGGTAGAACGTAAGCATTTTAGTACAAAAAAAAAAAAAAAAAAAACCCTGTAAGAATTTTAACAATAATTCACCATTTGCATTAGTTAGTTTTAGAAAGAAATTATAACTATAACATTGTGCTATTCTGTATTAAAAACTTATGAATTTCAAACATTTTCATTGGTTTGGATAATATGGACTTTTCACAGCAGAAATTAATTAAATAACTATAGACATATTTTCCTATGGTTTGTTAGTTTTAAATTAAAAAACATTTTCTTTGGTTCTGACAGTAATTTTCAATATACAAAATTATGTGCTCAGCAAAAAGTATTGAAATGTCTACTTAAATATAATATGTATGTGCCGACAGATTCACATACATTATTTCTAATGTTTTCGAAACAAATTAATTATTTATGTTGCAGTAGAAATGAAATAAACGGTTTCCCACCTTTACGGTTTTCAAGTATTATGTTAAATTTACATTATTTAGCTAATAAAGATTTAGAAGTTATGAATTCGACAAGAAAAATAAGGTAATTTATTTTCACAAAGGATTATGTTAAACGATTATTATTTAAAGCAAAAATATTGAGAATATCTTCAACTCTCGATTTTTTTTTAGCAAATATTTCTGTTTTGATCAAATATAATAAAAATACATTTATTAATTTTTAATTTAAATATAAAATATGTGAGAATAAAAATTAAATATTTCTAATGTTTGCTAGATAAGCGATTTCAATGTCCTAATTTTTATTTTCAAATGGCCGAAAATGTATACCCTTTAATTGCATTAATGTCTCAAATTACCTAAAATAATACAACTCAAGTCCTTATAAGATGAGAAAAAAGCATCAAACCCTATAATTTTTTTTCTCAATTCTGAACAAATTCTAACTAAACCGAGCACCTAATGAGTCATTATTAATAATGACTTATCAACAACTAGTCCAATTAAGGTGGAACAATAAAAAAAATTAACTATCATAAATATTAAACAGTGTTAAAATTCATTCTTCTAAATTGAATACTTAAAGTTACAATAGGTGTAGACATTTATTAAAATTGAATGATTGAATTTATAAATAAATAGCGCGCCTTTAGTATTATCGAACTCATTATAATAACCTACAACACGATTTAATTCAATTTAAAAAAATTATTAACTTATTCCAGACGTCATGACTAAAATATTATTTTGAAACGAAACTGACTTATTCATTGGATTAATACTTCGTTTGAACTGTTCCTTTGTAATCGATCAAGACATTCCATTAGTTAAAAGCTATAGAATCTAATAAGGACTGCAGCAAAATAGGTGCATTTAACAGGCGGTTTGATAAAAAAAATAAATTATTATTTTAACTGCGATGGAAAGAGATATACGTATACCTATAATAAATGTAATATAAAACCAATGAATTTTATTGATGAAAAAATGAGAATACGTACATTTTGAAATATCATGAAATTTAATTTATAAGAAAATAATGGAAAATCGAAATGGTTCGCCGCGTTTCGTTAAATTTTAAATTATATCGAATACATTTTACTAACAAATACTACTTTTGATAACAATTAATAAGCTCTCAATATTTTATTTACTCGACAGCTTAAGGTACAGAATAAAATGTACACGTTCGTCAAAAACTACCTAATTTCAGTATTTGACATATTATATAATTATATCCCACTAAGAGGCACATCACTCGACACGCCAATTTGGATTACAAGACAGCCCTCACGTTGATATTGGGTAATCAAGAGTAATTAAAAGCTAATGCCGGATGTCCGGCCGGTTGTCCGTTTGTCTCCGTGATTGTTTGGCAAAGACGCTATGCATGCAAACGCACTGACCGGAAGGGATCGGTCACAACGACTCCGAAACCCTAGTTTAACTTTTAGTACTTAAAGCAAAATAAGATGTAATCCAAACCAACTATTTACAATGTCTGCATATTTAAATATAATATAATAGCATCGTTACGAATGACTAAAAAAAATCAATCGACATTCTTTGTGAAAGAGTCGGTAATTCAATATTTTCAATCGTAAAAACATAAAAAACAAAAATCGACTAATCCCCAATTTTTAACTAAATACACAATGAAATGTTTATTATAAAATATTATTAAATCGGGCCACGTTTCGACCGAAAAATGGTGAATTGCTTAGACACAAGTACGTTTGTCAGATATAAAAGTTTTGTTTTTTTTTTTTTTTAGGTCGGCTTTCATATTTTCTTTCACAACGAAATGACGGAATTCTTTTGACAACACTTTTAATGTAACCGAGAAAGAGATTCTTAATAATATTATAATAGTAGGGGTTACGGTTTCGAAAAAGATGCTCGTAAATTATCAACAAGCCTTTTTTAGAGGATAAAAAACTAATTAATCCATTACAAATCAAAGTACTCCATTAGTCACATTAAAAACAATAATTATCATCAAAAATCTACTGTTCGTCGTAATGTAAAATATAATAATGACGAGCATTAGAACAAACAAAAACAGATGGAGAAAAAATTTCTTTCTAACTTGTACATATAATGTATTCAAAAGACTGAAAAATGATCTCCATTTTCAAGAAAACAGAGTGATGATAATAAACATTTTATTTGAAATATAGAAAAAATGTAACGTAATAAATAATAATAATACGTTTTGATTATTTGTCACAAAATAACTGTTGGCAGTTTGGCACCATACACGATGGCGTATTTTGTAGTAATAATTGAATGACGGTGTGCGTCGTCGTCAATTTCTTGAGATAAAAACACGATTTGAGAATAATTATTGATTTTTGATAATCTTTGATTTGATAATTTAACAGACTATCAAACATTTCGAGGTAACCTTGTTTTTTTTTTAAATGTTTAATGAAAAAGAGTAAAATTTACAATTTAAAATGACAAGCACTACTATAATTAAAGGAGCGTGCAGAGTATTCGATCAGGGATTCAGTGCGTTATTCCACGCTTCGTCACGTTTTTGTTAGGTTTATGACTTAATCGTTGTGGAACATTGAATTGAATACTTAAAGTGCTCGGAAGATCCCGAAGGTGTACCCTTAAAAACGTGTTTTATCGCATTCGTTAAAATAAAAATATCATAAACGAAAATCCGTCGTATACGACAATTTTTATTCTACAACTGCTTGCACAATATTAAAATCGGCATTGATATTTCAAATGCAATACGGACTCGATTGATTTTGTAATTTATTTTTAATTTTAATATGATATATCGTCGAGATTTTACAATTAGTCACAGTGATTCGATTTAATCTTTGAAAATTTCAATTCGCATAATTTGTAGAGAAATATTTTTTCGATAAAAATGTGTATACGAACGGACTTATTTTCAATATAAAATATTGTTTTGATAGATATTATAAATAGGCATTGTAACACGTGCCCGCCGAATTCCATCATAATGTTATACATTTTTGATAAGCGTTTTACATAAATCTTCATGGCCACTACTGATTTGAAACTATTGATTATTATCTAGAAGGGCTTGAAGAAATACAAATCGGATCGAATTGGATAAAAATAACAAACAATTACCGAAAATGGCATATGGCATATATATTTAAATTGCACGTTACATTATTTTATAACTACTATGGGTAAACTAGGAATTGAGCACATAACAATTCAATGTAGAGTAATATTATGATATTCATATGTACAGTGTGTCTCGCGAGGGTTCGCCAATTTAAAGCGGTCGTGATAACATTATGTGTATTAGGTTATATTATGTCAGTATGAAAAAAAAAAGGAAAGGAACCGTAAATTTTAAATGACCCGAGGGATACTGTTAACGTAATCCTACTTGATTCCCGCGCTAACCGTTAGTGCCCAGAATCTCTGTGGACTCAAACATCGGTGTATCGTGGTTTTCTCACGGCGACGACAGTATGTCTATCCACAGATATCATCAATAGGCATGTACCAGGATCGGACATAAACCGATTGGCCCGAGCTAGTCTATTTCATCACGTCTAATAATAATCGATATTGGAGAATTTAGAGAATTTTAATAGCTCTAGATATTTTCTAGACGATTCCGACCGTTTTCGAAAAATCCGCGCGCGAACATTGGGTCTAGTAGTTTTTTTTTTTAAGTCCATACAGAACGGAGAAAGAAATAATATTCATTTCTATATTAAGCCTATTTTTGTTTTTTGTATATAAATTTATAGAAAGTATATTTAGATCACAAATAGTGAAAAAATGAGCATGACTTATATACGAGTATTTAAGATTATGACAGATATATATTTCTATCTCGTATATATAAAAATGGAGCTAAAAATGCATAAAAATTCATCAATTGAGAACGGCTGGGCCGATTTGCCTCAAATTTTTTTTGAATTGTTCGTAATTTCCAGGAGAAGGTTTTTACGAAAAAAAAAATTTGAAAAAACCCAATTAGGGGAGGTGCTGAAACGGGAATTTTGTGATGTACTTTTGAAATTTTAAATGGTTGCTATTGGTTATAGGAAAAAATCAGCCCATTTATACATATGTACGTATACCTACACTCTAACTATAGTGACCATTGTCATTGTTTAATCATTTTTTTGCGAATCATTTTCAATTAAAATATATACGTATACGTATACGTATATTCATATACTTTTCACATATACATACACAATAGGAATAGTACCTTTGCAAAGATAATGTATTTCTGTCTTCTTTAGTACACAAAGTAGGTGCAACTTTTTAAGGAAGGGGGGGCTCTCCCCAAAACCATTCTAAATCCGCCTCTGGTTTGTAATATGTATACATTTATAATAATTAGGTAGCCTTTTCGAATTCAGGCTCCGTTCAGGTTACCTATCTTGGAAAATATTTTGATGCCACCATCTGACGTACGCGTACGCTCTATCCGGTCGCGCGCGAAACGTTATTCGACCGGCGGCCGAGGCGTGCAGACACAAACAGTGGGTATAAAACTATGGTCTACTACTACCGCTGCAGAGGGTTCGTAACAATATTGATGGCTATCGGATAGCGTTTCGCGGGCGAAATAACGTGTCGTAAAAACGCATTACTAGTATAATAATACGTATTATCCGTCGAGTGTCGATGACGTGCGGCCGTCAACGAGAAAAAGAGGGAAGAGAGACGGGGAAAAAAATGAAACTGCGTTTCGTCATCGCAATAGGCGTAAGTGATATTTAATGACTTTTTACGGACGTATCAGTATGTGTATATATATATTTTAACATATGTGTGTGTGTGTGTATTATTATGTACAATTTTTTTTTCGTTATTGTTTTTTTTACCCCGTACCCATTCCCGGTCAGTAGCCGTCCATCGACAATGAGCGATTTATCAATTGGCCGGAAAGATTCATCGGACGTGGTTTTAACGACAAAACTATATCGTATACAATATACATCATACACTAATAGTGTTATTATACGTCAATAAAAACAAATGATCGAGTACACGCTACAGTTTTCACCTGATTTCCACCGGTTTAATATTGAAATCGCAAATATAATTTTATGTACGAAATATTATACGCACCGAATGCCACGAGAAACATATTAGTTAAACGTATGTATAGTTCAAAATATTGATTCAAACCGATCACAATCGCGTGAATATAAAAAATTAAACGTTCCCCGTAAAAATATATATAGCGTATTCTGGTCATTATCTCAACACATTGTTCGCTGCACCGCAGAATTTTAACGCTTTTTTTTTTTTATTATAATTATTATTTATTAACAATAATTAGAACACTATTATAGTGGTCCGTCCAAAATTGCATGGATTATTATTATTTTTTTAACGTTTTCTCATGCATTATTTTCTATTGTTAATTTTTTTTTTTTTTTTTTTGGTAAATAATAGTAAAAGTAATCGATTATCTAAAATAGAAATAATATATCTCACTACCCTCGTATAATTTAAAATAGATTTTTAAAAAAAAAATCAACTAACCATAAAATCAATATAAACATATTATTATAAATATGTAAAAATATTATTACAATAAACCGGACCGTAACATTAAAATTGATACGTACAGTTTTTCTAGCGATCATGATGAAATCTAACAAATATAATTTTGATAAGTACCGTGATTTAATTGTAAATTGCGTTACACATGATATAAAGTAATTTACTTATTTACATAAAATTGAAAAAACCCTTTGCTATAGGTGCATTTATACTGTAATGTATTAATCTAAAAATACTTCATCTCTATTAATTCAAATTACCAAATAAATAGTAAAATAAAAATACTCGAACATACTCGTATATATCATTCGGTTATTTTCTCTCGACTGCGATATATTAATCCAATCAATTGACAAAAAATCGTTTTCATATTTAATTACATTTATCTTTACAGTGAAATACGTTTCATTTCGGTTTTTCAATATTAATAATTTATCACATAAAAATAAATACTCATTATAATATACTGTGTTATTCGTTACTTACTCTTAAACCATACTTGAAATCAGAATGATTTTGTCAATAACTTAAATCATACAAATTTGAAATACTAACCTGTAAACAGAAAGAAAAAAAAGATAGTTATAATACAGTAATAAACTAATAAAATACATACAAAAAATTATATCAAGAGTCTGCTCATAATTTTTATATTTTATTTATTATACGAAGTTAATATTTATATAAAACTAGCACACCTATTGATTTATATTGTAGTTAATAACATACAAACAACAAACTCGATTTTATTCAAAAACACATTGTTTGGTAACGTCATACAGGTATTGTATTATATTTTATTCACTAGTAAAACCAAAAATCTTCGTCAAAATGAAATTATATTAATACGTCCGTTAGAAATGTCGGGGGTTACTAATTTAATCGAAATACTTTTGTTTTCAGGTCGTAATATACAAATAATATAATACATAATATTTAGATAGTTTATAAGTTCAAAATCCAATTCCTGCACATGCGTGCCCAACATAAACATAATTTGGTGCGTCTAAACCAAACACACAAGTTGAATACTAAAAAAACCCCTTCTATGTTTCCGGTAACGTGGAGTATCCCCCGATCACCGTTTCCGTACGGTTTCTTCCGGTCGACCGACCGCTGAATTTCTCCGTCGTCGTCTCCCGTTTCCGGCTTCCAAACTGGTACTTATATGCGCATTCCATAGACGATCTAAACATGCAAATCTGACCAAATACGCGACACGAATACTATTAAGACCAGTCATTGTAATCATTTAAATTTGTTTACTTCTCCATAAGAGTTTTTCCTAATTGATTAATTGATAATGTTTTTTTCAATACTATAGTTTTTCGATAACAATATTTGTATTATGTTTTACTTCGAACTTCACTTATATATGACACTAGTTTTTCAAGTTCAATTAAATTTGAATTTAAATATGTTTTCGTGATAAATAGCACTATAATTTATGTTAGTATTTCGTATAGTTAAATGTACAATGATGTTTACTTTGCAAATCAAAACCTCAAAACCCATAATTAAACGTTCTCAATAATTTACTTTACAGTATAAGTATCCAAGTATCTATTTTTTAAGGACAAAAACGTTTTAACATTTATAGAAAAAAAAAAATCAACCAAATGGAATAAACGGTTTGGTTACAATTTTTTTCTGATTCCCTTGTACAAAGCCTCAAACAATAGTATTTACATTTTTTTTTATCAAGCAAACCCTACACAAATCAATCCTTATAGTCGAGTATAATATTTGACTTGATATCATATTAGACAAATATCGTTTCTCTGTCTTGAGAATCAATAAACTTTTATGGTAATAATAAAAAAAAAAATTAACCGAATAAACTATTAATTATTTATGAATCAGTCGGATTTATTTCAAGTTGACATTAAAGAATTCCGGTGGTGGCTGAAATCACAGCTGGAATATACATACACTAGAACGTCTATATTCAACGTTAAAGGTTGGAAGACCGTATCATTTATTTTCAGTTTTTAATAGCGTTTCTGATGCCGTCAGTTGAGGACAAAATAGCGTCATTAGAACACACGGTGTATAGTAGTGTATACACATGCCGTATACGTACATATTATAAAACATCTGCATACAAAAGTAATAATAATAAACACCAGAGACGCAACCGTAAAAATATGTTTGCGTATCGCGGATAGTAGTCATTAAATATTGATAAAGTAATGAGAATATCATTATTCCGCCGTAACATTTTTCTTAACCGATACTATATAGTCGTATTATAAACTCTAATGTTTATGCACGTAACAGTAATTTACACAGCATCGTTTTTCTACAGACAGACTATGCTTATAATGCGTGTTTATTATAATATTATTATTAAATTTGACGTTTTTAGTCATTGTAAGTTGTATGTACATCGAAGTAGTGTACGTATAAATAAATCGCGAAAAATTGCGAAAAATTAACGAATGTCAAAATATGTCTAAATCGATTATTGTTTTGGGCCGGTGAGTTTATATACATGGGCTGCAAAGAAATTCAACGGGCCGCCTTATAGTATTAATCCGACCATGAGCTCTCGAAGACTGCAACATCAGAACTTAAACGTGCGTGCACAAGTATTCGTGTTATGCGTTTAACAGCATAAAAAAATACGAGTACTTCGAGAGAAGTGTATTCTAAAACCAATATGGGATATGATATAATAATTGACTTGAGTCGAAAAAAGTATACCTAATTAGGCGCAGATGAAATATTACTCAGACAATATAGAATCAAAAAAAAAAAAAAACCGCATTACTTATACTTTAAAAACGAGACTAAATAATTATTGGACGAGAAAACAATAATACTTTATCCGTGTTTAATTGTCTTTGAAGTAACTATAAATTTATATAGTCTTGTGTAGAAATAGAATTTTTAAAGTCATTTACTTTAAGTTTGGTAGCAAGTACGCGTCGGATGGACGTTTTAAATTGCCATGTAGGTACGTAGTAAACAAAATATATAATTAATCATCGAAATCTAAAAACATTAAAAAAAATAAATATTCTTATGTGGATGTCGGCTGTTTGTCGCATAGTGGAAGAGTTGGCGGATGAAATATAAAATTACTCAGACAATTTAGAATCAAAAAAAAAAAAAAAACCGCATTACTTATAGTTGCATCTTTAAAAACGAGACTAAATAATTATTGGACGAGAAAACAATAATACTTATTATCCGTGTTTAATTTTCTTTGAAGTAACTATAAATATAAAAATATAGTGTAGAAATAGAATTTTTAAAGTCATTTACTTTAAGTTTGGTAGCAAGTACGCGTCGGATGGACGTTTTAAATTGCCATGTAGGTACGTAGTAAACAAAATATATAATTAATCATCGAAATCTAAAAACATTAAAAAAAAATAAATATTCTTATGTGGATGTCGGCTGTTTGTCGCATAGTGGAAGAGTTGGCGGGTACGAGAAAAAACATACATTATTCCAGTAGACATGCATGCGTGCGTGTCATAAGTAAACCGAGTTTCATTGGTTTGTTTTAAATTAAACGTCATTTCTACTACGATAAAACGTTTTCTGCTCGTGACTAAAATGATTATAAAACAGTGAAAATATTACAATATTAATTCAGATTTTTAAATTGTACTCTTCCGCCGCACCTGTTTTGGTTTTGTTTTGTTTTGTTTGTGTTTTTTTTTTTTTTCTTTTTAATTTAACGCGCAAATAAAATACATATACAATAAAAATATACATTTTTAATGTGTAAAGAGATATTCAAATATTCCCTCAAATGATTTTCATCGTATAGAGCCACAACAGAATTCGTAAAATATATCATAAGGGATACGTGTGTTAATGATTTTTTGATCACGTCAAAGCGAGAAATCTGTTCACTTTATCTGTTCCGTCTTATATGAAACAATTATCATTAAGTTAAGTAATAATCTATTATATATAAAAGAACAGGCCTTTTTTATGTTCCCATTTTATGACGACGCCATTTAACTTTTTTTAATTTTTTTTTTCACAGAGTTGTTCCGAATACCTTCCCGAGTGTCACCACGTCGTTCGATTCTCAAAATTTTGCTTTTAAAGGGTTGAAATTGGTAAAAATAATATTATATAAAAATAAATCCCTATTTACCAGGTATCCTCATCGCGCATGAACGACTGAATCGATTTGGCTAATTTTTTTTTTTGTGTTTGTTATTGTCAGGAGTAGGATCTTACGGGAAAAAAATTAAGAAAATTCACCCCACGAGGGTTAAAAGGAGTAAAAATGGAAAAAATCCACTAAATCATCAGCCACTGAAGCTTTGTGGTATTACATTTGGTCAATATAGTTTCGTTTTATAAAGCACAGGCTATAAAACAAATAGTTTATATTATACTTATAACAATAAGTTAGTTATTTTTTATACGACAAAATTCACTAGAAATATATGGCAAAACGACGTTTGCCGGGTCAGCTAGTACGTTATACATGTGATATGTCGAATTCCGGTATCTCAGTTTTATTTATAATTTTAGCCTAATACTTAGGATCTTAATACTTATAAGATGTCTTATTGATTTTAATTTTTAACACGCAGGTACATTTATTACATGTTATTATTATATAATTATCAATTATCATATTACAGTCATTATTGTGTTTAGGGGTCCACTAGTGAAGTCGGGAAATCTCCTAGAAAATAATGGTAGATGTAATACGTAACATAATATTGTGTTGATATTATGATTAGATTTAAATGTTTGGATAAAAAAACTGTGATAGAAATAAAAAAGGGAGGGAGAAAAATCAAACTGTGTTATCCTTCTTTTCTTCGTTGAACTATACTTCTTTGAAAAAAAAAAAAAAATAAAAACATTGTCCGTCCATTCCTTTTGGTGATGACGTTGTCATCGTGTACACACGTTTTCGGCTTAACGATATTGATTTATGTCACACATGAACAACCAAAGCCGTGTAGTTTGCCGGCAATATGACATTAATGGTCCCCGCCCGTGAGCACACAATGGACAACCGGTGAAGTCTTAACACACACACACACACAAGCACATATATATATATACTTAAACAATAAAGTATAATATGTAGAATTATCTAATCGGTTATCGTACGAAATGACAATTAACTAGTATAAAAGGCAGTCGGTAAAATGGTTTCGATAATTTTCACCACATAACTAACTTAAAATTTAAAGTTCACTCAATCAATTCATTTAATACTAAATGCAAAATACATACATTGGGTTTTATCATGATATTTTATTTCCTAATAAAATCAAACAGACACATTCAAAAGTATTTATTATATATAATACATTATTATATTTATTATTGTATAGATGTTTCTAAAGATTCAGAGTGAAAAACTTTTCAAATTGATAATGAAAACAAAATATTCATAACTCTACTGCAAGTAAGCAGTATTAATAAATTCCTAACATTTTTCTAAAAAGCATGCCGATTTACGATAGTATAATTGTACAGCTAAATTTCGTATTAATACCTACTTATTTTTATTATTAATTGATGTACCCTATCTCAAGATTCAGAATTAAATGTTTCAAACGATGGATTACTTTTGATACCTAAACCTGAGATTCGAATTGATAAGTTATCGGATACATATATATGATTCTACTTCAGGTAAATTAATTAAAATATATTACAAACCAAAACTTTAATACTTTTATTATTGTTTAAATATATTTCATAGTTTGTATTGAAATAATTTTATATAATATTTTGTTATGACTTATGATACATTTATCTTTGGTTATATTGAACAGTTAATCAATAGGTATCTATTTTAATATATATAAGTACCTATTATATTGGTGATTGATTGATTTTTACTTCTTATTATTAGGTTTTAATATGCATAATAAGTATCCAACTGACAGAGTGCATTTCATGTAAAATATTAAGAGCAACCATATTAAAAGATGTATTTTATCATATGGACACCTTATAGACCGTATATTGTTTTCCACCTGAAGAGGTGAATAGATTTGCTACTCAATAATTTATGAATGGACACTATTCCAAGTTGAATTTGATTATTATATGTATATTATTGTAAAAAAAAAAAACATAAATTATAGGGCCCTTCCTTCAAAATGACACTAGTAATATACTAATAATTTCAATAATCATGTACTTAAATAATAATAATCATAAAATGTTGCCTCGTTGGCACGACCGAAACATAAACATAAGTTGACTGTTTGAATGTATACAAATGAATCATATTATTATTACGAGTATAATAATAAACTAAAAAAATTAGCAACTTGTAAAAATAAAATAATGACGGGTAGGACGGATATTTATGACGTATGAATTGAAAAATATATCGTTTTGTTTTTCTACGTTATTACGTAATATTATTGACGGTCAGAAAATCTAAAATCTATGAATAGTTATTTTCTACATAATATGGTTATTGGAATTTTTATTTAAAGAGAAAGATCAAAAAGCGTACAAAATAATCCGAGAAAAATTGTGTTTAGAAATGTAAGCTTATTTTTCGTTCAACTTGTATGAATATTTTGTACTTCAATATTTTATTTTTAATATAGGTACATTATTACAATATCAATTCAGTTTCAATAATATAATATGTCTACTTTTGTATTCGTGCGAATAAAATACCCATCCGAGTTATATTTATTTCCACTCTACTTTATTACTATTTTCTATCGGTATTTCATTTCTTTACAGCCGACCGAAATTTAATAATCCGTTCTATTCCGTCGTCTCGTCCACGTAATAATATAATGTTTGCAATTAAGCATTTAGACCCGGTGTCAACGGGATTGTGTTTGTAGATCTCGTATTTTTATAAACATTTGTTTTTATGCTTGGAAAAATTTAAGCTGCGAGACAATATTTTAGTAAGCGACCGATGGAAGCCAACACGATTACAGTAGTAATAACGCAATAAACTCGAAAGTGCATTTTCCACTGCATTAGATGCATCATCGAATTTCTATCACATTTATATGCATAAAAAATAATCAACGATACCGTCGGAATGAATTAACGTATTTCGTGGTAACCGCTACACAACAGTCTGTGGTTGAAAAATGACGACGACGACGACGACGACGACGAATGGGAAAAAGTCACTGGTACAACACACCCTTGATGATAACGGTTTTAGATACTATATTTACTAATAGACGTGCGATGGTAAAAACCACGAGTGCACTCATAATAATAATAATAATAACAATAATAATAATGCGAGCACAATGAAAATGTCTGCCGGGTTGCCTTTGAAAATTAGGGGCGGTTTTAATGTAACATTTGTTGACTTTGAATGATCGAGGCCACCGTGTACGGCTTTTGACAAATTGTCCTCAGCAATAGCATCTCTCCTTCACCCGACCACCATTGGCATACCCCTTCGATCAACACTCCCCCCCCCACCCCACCCCATACCTCGTCAGCCAACTACACGGTTACTCTGTACCTATTGTGAAGTAATGGCGTCCCCGTTAATTATTTCGGAAAATTGAAATCGACGTCGTTGCCTGTTATAACCGTCATTAATAATATTATAACGATCATTGCGCGCAGACAGATCTGAGATCAACGACGACGTAACGACGAATAGCAAGCGAAAAGAAGAGTTTCCAGCGAAGAAAATTTAATCACAGATAAATTCATAAAAAAAAAACAACAAGATTCACTTGCTCCGATCAAATTGTTTTCGCCGATTTGTTTATAAAGAATATTATGATATCGGTTTCAAATTCAGTATTGAGAATTTATTATTTTTTTTAATGTAACGCAACTCATATTTGTTCAGCCCACATGAATAAAACATTTGGTATATTTGTATCGAAACAATTGAAAAATAAATAAATAGCGGAAGGTACTTCTGTCAGATACCTGTCGGACGAACCCTTCGATTCTACGTTAGGGTTGAATCATAATTTTTGATTTAAAACCAATTATTAACCCATAAACATCAATTAACTTGATTTAAATGGTTCTGAAAGAATCTTGGTCGAATACAACGAATACAAATTTATATGATAAATTAATTTTAAATTTCAAACCAAATATCATAATTTTATTTATAAATAACGAATTTCGTGAAAATAGTTTTGAAAATGTATGTAAAACTAATTATTGTTCAATTGACTGTTGACATTTTTAAGTCCTTATAATGATTTTCTAACGCATAATGAACCGCATCGTAATAACATTATTCGTCAACAAGTTGGAACATTTTATAATGGTTTTCAAACTTTTTTTTTAAATTTTTCTTTGTGAGATCGGTTCCAGAGTACATATTGTAAATTTCTAATACTGTACATTAGATTTTATCGGTTTCATAAACTTCAATAATATTCTTATTATAAAGTATAATTGAAAACCTACTATTTACTTATGTATATATTTTGGGTTTTTTAGTGAAATAATAACGAATGCATTAGTTTTACAATGATGTGTGTTTTTTTCTATCTGTCATCATGATTTATTATATATGATTTTTTTATTTAATACAAAGTTCCTCGTGCGTTTTTCTTATTTGATAAAAATATAGAAAATCTGCCACCACCGTTATTCTTTCTTTTTTTTTTTTTTTGTTATAAGCGATTGAATTCCAAATTTTGATAAAATCTTGAATCGAAAAAAATCAAAAAAAAAAAAAAATTGTAATGAAAAAAATCATAGGTACATTTTTTTCGTTCACAAAATTACAATTTAATAATATTATTTTAATTTTTGGTTAGTATATTTAGCAATCGGTAGAGAATAACGTTGCCTGCAATTAATTCGTACACAAAGGAATAATAAGTAAATTTACGTTAGTGTTTGTGTGATTAAAATCAAATGTCCGAACGTTTCTTCTAACCACTTGTATTTTTTCAAAAATCACTTTTCAAAAATAAGTTGAACTCATTTTATTCGAAATGAAAACACGCACGTCGTCGTACGTAACAGTGCGCATATTGGATGTAGATAAATTAATAGCATCGTATGTAACAACCTTTTTTATTTTTTTTTTTTTCTTGAACTTTCTGAGCTCATTTGCTCATTGACCCACAAAATTATTCTGCGGTAAAAACCTCGCGAATGACGCAATGCAGTTTCATATAAGCAGCAACCCATATGAAACAACAATATTATTTGGCCGTTTAGTGTTTACCTACCTGTTTGTGGACAAAGTTTATAGTTAGAAATTTAAACCGTACCCTCGGTTTTGCTTTGCAATCGATTAAATTCAAGAAGCGAAATAACATTGAACAAATAGAATTTTAGACGCGAAACGGCGCGGCGCGGCGGTTCCATAGTGTTGTTATTGAAATTTATATCCACGTCTGCCGGAAGCACGTGTTCGAGGAGAGATTTGTAAGACCGATCGCCGTGATTTTAATTTTCGACTTTCATTATTTATATCGACAGTTTATTTAATTTTTATTGCGTTATTTGTACGTCACGTCGATAAAGTCCGATAGTAACGGATAGAAAAAATAAGTATAGGCGACTTCTATGGGCCAACGGTAAAAATTAGCGTTGTCTTTGCAGTGAAATCTGTAGAGCGGCCAGAACATAACCACGGGAGAGCGATTTATAATAATATTGTAACCGGACACGATTATTTTTTTTTTTTTAATACTTATTTCCATAAGTCACGTATTAAATGCACATAGTGGCCGACGACTCCGGAAAACCAGGAATCAAATGCTTTCGAACCGACTCCGACGAGTATGAAATAAAATTAGGTTATAGAACTCTCCGCCCGTTATCCTTTTAAAATTGCCTCAGTCGGAAAAACTCATTAACTCGAGCAGCAGCAGCAGCAGCAGCAGCAGTATATCAAAATAAAATACATAGCTATACATGAAAACTGCAAACAATACACTCACGATAGTCACGAAGCTATCTAACATCGTATAGTCTTACGGAATCAATATTGCGAGGTAGTAGAAAAATTACGTGGAAAAGTGTCGAACTATACTAGACTAAAACAAGGTCACAAAAACTCGTACAGTGATGAAATATCGGTTGATCTCGAAAATAAAAATATTACGTCTATCTGGTGGTAAACGTAATAATATCATTATTATGACGTATTAAATCTTTAATTAAATACATATTCTATTATGTAATTATTTCGACATGTTAGAATTTACATATTATATTATAGTATTCCCCAAACATTATATTTTTAGTATTATTTGAGGCTAAATAATTTTTCTAAATAATAAAATACCGGTGTCGAATAATAATATTATTGACGAGAAACCCGTTAAATTACAATATAAATATAGACTTGGTGTTAAAAACTGAAACGGTGAACATTACTACAACCGCGTTCTTCGATTGTGGTCCTTCCTTGCCCGCTCGGGGTACAAAATTAGACTTGTACGATTGTTTTATAAACAATAAAATGAAACTGAACATGTATGAATCACGATTAAGAAGCAATAGTCGTCACGTGTACGTAATAAAGGAAGCGTGAAAACCGAAGAAGGGTGAAAACCGCCGATCGAGCGTTTTTATTAGTGCACATTTCTCTTGGTATATATAACTGTAAACAATATAGGTTATATTATGTGGTGAGGGTATATTTTTATAGAAACTCTTCCGATTTTTTAAAATTTTTAACCACCTCAAAACGTACAGAATCTCATGATGTTATGAGGATCCGAAGAGCATTTATTTTCGATCGAGATAGATAATATGATTTCACGGAGACAAATTTTTTTTTTTTTCAATTCCCTTTTTTATTTTATTTCTTTTTTAAACTAATAAAAAAAATTTTTTCGGTCTCCTTTTAATGAATTTAAATTTATTCATTTTCATCTCAAAAATTATCAATTGCATAATTACATTAAAAAGTAATAACTCGCCCTAAAAAGTTTTTCATAGCCTATTTTTTCATAAACATTTTATATTCGAATTGCTGACGATGGAATTTTTAATAAATTAGTTTGAATTCCTTTTATATGTATACTACACAGTTTATTAATTAATTTTATGATATTCTTAAAGTAAAAAAAAATGGAAAAGAAAACACATCGCGGAACCCAGTTCGGTTTCATTCTAAAATCAACTCAGAAATATCTATAAATATAGTTCATATAATATAATGTACATATCGTATATGTCCAGTTAAAACCTTAAATAGTGAATTTGAAAAAATAAATATAGTCTATTTGTTACGCGTCCGACTGTTTGATATGAAATTTTGAAAATTTGTTCTAATTTAAAAGCATTCGAGTGATAGAATTAATAATTTGTTATTTGGCTTACTGTATGACAAAAAAAAGAAAAAAAAAAGACTAAAAATATGATAGGTTACCTCATTAATTCGCATTTCACATGTAAAACCATTAATTATTCATATACTAAAATTAACATTTTTAGTGAGTTTCGAAAACAAGCAACGCAACTTTCAAATCGTGAAATTTTCTTGGGAAAAAAAAATATTAACCGAAAGAGGAGCAAAAATTATTTTCAAAACTCGACGGAAATTATCGGTTGTAATCGAAATTTCAACATATTAAATATGTATTATAACGTATTTCCTTACGAGTAAATATCGGATGTTTGGTCTTAAAATCGCTTGCC
This sequence comes from Drepanosiphum platanoidis, assembly GCA_948098885.1. Classification (NCBI taxonomy): domain Eukaryota; kingdom Metazoa; phylum Arthropoda; class Insecta; order Hemiptera; family Aphididae; genus Drepanosiphum; species Drepanosiphum platanoidis. The sequence goes on along the minus strand of OX402534.1, from coordinate 1,580,984 downwards.
GAGAGAGAACAACTAGTACATGCGAGTACGTACGTAAAATCTCGTCGATCATTATTTTCAAAACGATAAATCCAAAAACAACGATTTCGGAATAAATCGGGGAAAAAACTCGTATTTTGATTACGAATAACCCTGCAGTGTTCTCCTAGGTTATACGGTTGAGAAAATAAATCAACGCACACCTTACCGCCGCGCCGCCGCCGCTCGTATAGGTGCGCGCGTATGTATAAATATTTCCCCTAACCGCGTTCGCGTCCTATTTTCATATTCTCCTCTGGTCGCCATTATTATACGTCTGTTGGAACGAGGCCCGGGACCTTACAATAACATCCGAGCCAAATGAAAGTGGCGTAGGTGTGTCGAGACGCCTCTGCCGCCACCTAGAATATAATATAAGCTGATATGTTTCAATCTCGGACGGAAATAAAACAAAAGCCTCTTCTATAAACTCATCGTACACGCCTTGCCTCCCTTCATTCCTTCTCACGGTTTAATTCTAAACGTTTTGGTCCAGTGTTTGTCTGGACCGTCCGCCGCCGTGTTTATAAATAATGTAACACGCAATTATGTAAAGCGAGTGTCGGCTGACGGTGCTGTTCCCGTGCCAACCATCATCGGCCAGTTAATTAGCGTCTTAATTGAATATCGTTTTATACACATGTTATTTTTTCCACCGTTCCTCGTGACATCTACTAGCGGCGCCAAAACACGACCATGTAATTTTTTCGAAAGCGAGAAAAATGTAAAGCAATCTCTCGAGAGATCTATACTTCATACTCGGCGTTTAAAAGAGAATTAGCATTAAATTACAAAAAAATACATAAACTACAATAATTCTGACCTGCAGAAACAATTTTCCGACACTAGCGACATAATTAACTCCGAGTTTTTGATAAAAAAAATACCGTTCTGTTAAACAGAATTAGCATAATACTGTATGAAAGTACGAAAAAAAATTCTTATTGTGTCAATATGTTTACTGTGTGTGCGTTTAATAAGAACCTTTATTATCTAATACGTTTGCGCTCGCCGGGTTATTTTTTGTGAAATATTAGTCACGATTTCAATGTATAATAAATTTCCGTACAGTTTCTTAATATTATACATTAGATTTTCTACCGACTCGATCATGAAATATGAATAAATTTACACTTTTCGTCCAAAAACATAAATCGAGCGTGAATACATCTAGAGAAATATTTTTACACACTTCGTATACATGTGTAGTACATTCAATATACGTAAAAATCAAAAATACAGAACACGCATAATAATTTATATAATATTTGTTTACTGATTTTTTAGAAATAAGATAACGTAAATTAAGTTTATTTCGACTGTTTACCGTCTAATTAATTGTTACCTGCCTACAATAATTAAAACAAACAATAAATATAAGTATTTATTAGTTTATGAGTGCACAATTAATTATTAATATAATCTATTGCCGAATGTCAACGTATAGATTTGAATAACTCTTATTTTAATAACGTAGACAATACTTGTTACCTGATTTCCATATTAGAGCCATATATTTAAATAAAAATGAACATTTCCACAAAAACACCGAATCATAATAATTGTGATTATTACCTGCAAACATAAAAAAAAAGAAAATTATAAAAATCATCAATATCATAGATATAGTAATGATATAATAATAGATATATAATAAAAACATTAAAATGAAAAATATATATTATGCTCCAAGTGATTTTATAACCATAATGATATGAAAATATATTATATTTTATTTAGTTAAGTTAGGTGTATTAAATAATTTCTTTTGAATATTTCCTTTGTGACTGCGAAAAAACCCTAGTGAATTTATTTCTATTCGTGTTTTGTACAATATTCGTTATTGTTTGGATGATAAAATACGCCAGTCGAGCGGGTACATGCATGTTTGATGGTTAAGAGTATTTTCATCGTTTAGTTAGACAATTTTGAATTACCACGCACGATTGTGTTTAATAAATCGTAACAGACTTGAGCCATAATGAACGTACATTATTTTAAAGGACTGGTAAGTATATTATCACGTATTCTTTATACACGCTGTAGCCGAATGTGCTCACGAAAATGGAGAATGTACGTGCTAGAGTTGATTAGGTGTTCGTGAAACACACACATGCACGCAATAGTTTTACATGAATTCTCGAGATCACTGGCTCTTAACTACTGCGGCAATCCATATTGTCCTTGTGGAGAAACGTTAGTCGAAATAAATGATCACTTTACGATGAATTTATCATCACGAATAACAGAATAACGAAAATAAAAAAAAATATAAACCTTCAACAAAATAATATGTTTATAAATAATTTATCGTGTTGTTTCGATGCAATGTTTAAATTATAAACACGAAGATATAAATAAATAGCACGGACATTCCAAAAACGATTCTAATAATTGAAGTTCGATTTACCGTGTTGTGTTTTTTCAGATTCCAAGTGCTCGTGATAATATTTTAAAGAAAAAATATTAGTTGATAAATATATACGAATACGGGGGGGGGGGGGGGCGTGCACGTGGAAATTTGGCATACAAAAAACATTATTTCAATTATTCTAAATTATACTCTTCCTATGATTTGTTTTAAATCCAAACTAGTTTTTAAATAAATTTCGAAAAATTGCGAGGAATATGAACTCGTAATTTTGGCGTGAGGAAGAATATCTTTTTTTTTAGTTATGGAGGCAAATAGTTTTACCATAGTAAATTATCAAAACATTTAATTTATTATTTACCAACAGACTGAAAACGTGTTATATTATAGTGCAAGTTAAAGATTTCTCAAGTGGGTTTTTTTTTTTTTTTTTTTGTATACGGTTCATGAGGTTCATTGATTATCAATGAAATCTCCATCTCTAGTAATCACCAAAAAAAAAAAGTAATTTCTTTTTAATAATATGTAAATTTATAAACGACAAAGGAGGAATAATTTTTATTACCAGGCATGCTTCCAAACTCTATATAATATTAATGTCGTTGAACGTTTGTAAATTAGAAATGACGTTTTAATTTGAATTCAGTACACCCGTTGTACATACTAAACGGAAGGTAGGGTCATTAAAAAAAAAAAACGTAATATTTTATGATTGAGTTCTTAATAAGTAGTTCTACTACCGTGAATATAATTTTATTTATAACGAAATGTATTACAGTGATTTTTTTTCTTCGAGTTATAGGTTAAACGTATTTTCACGAATTTTCCATCGAACGTTTTCGAATAAGTTTCACAAGTTTTCAAAACGTTAAAATAAATATTAGTACCTTTGATGTTTGAAATACGTATTTATTGAGTATAACATACGTGTATAAATACGAAAAACAAATCGGTTTACTTTAACGACATAACCACGTTATCGTTTTTTTAAATTTTATAATAGCAACAAAAAAAAAGAAAGTTAAACGTTTTTGGATTTCATTGCGGGGGTAAAACGTTTTTCGTTTTTTTTTTCTACACCCTTTAAAAACTGTATTATACCGACAAAATAAAAAAAAGGTTGACTAAAATTATCGATTAGTTTGCCGCGTTTTTAGGAAAAGAAGGAAAGGTGCTTTTATTAACCTCCCGGATTTCGAGTACTTTTGCAATGTAAACATAACTAGGTCGTCCGCTGTGAAACGCTGGAAACCCCTAGTCAGAAAAGGTGAATGTTTACACTAACCTAGATGGTCCAGCAGAGACAGAGAGAGAGAGAGAGAGGAAGAATGAGATGATACACGTGGAGTGAGGATTTGGGGATGCTGATTCAGAGAGACAAGACTTTTGGGTCCACCTGGATAACAGCCAACATGTGTGGTGTATACATATAGACCTTCCTATCATTGTCGGATACAGTGGCGTATGCACGTGTGTGTTTGTAAGCATATAAGTTGGAAAGAGAAAGAGATAGAGATAGACACAGAGAGAGAGAGAGAAGTTTAGAAAGGGTGATGAAAGCCACGCATGAGTCAATGTGTGATACTCTACAATGGTCGGGCAAATCGGTGGAAGTGTGTAAATCGTGTTAATATAATATTTAGTTTGAAGTAGTATATTACAAAGGTGGCATTATTATAATATTATAAATAAGTATGATAAGTATACTTTATATTCTGTTCCGGACACTCCAGTTAGTAGGTACACGGTAGAGTTTTTATTTTAGTTTAATCGTTTTTCATTTATCATAATATTCAGAACGAAAATTGAACGAAAAAAAAATGTAAAAAATGTAACACTTCATAAACGCTTCAGTAATAGCAAATGATTAGTACTCGAGCTGGAAATTTCATTTGATTACTCTCCGTTAAGGCGCGAGAAAACGTTACACGAAACAACAACAACATGAAACGCCGATGGTTTCGAACGGGCAAAGTGAAGTTATATTACAGTATAAAAGAAAAATATATTCGAGTTAAAAATTAAAAACAATTATGTTTTATGATAAAATTATTAAATTACCACATGGATAAATATGAATTTGAAATACATTTTTTTTTTTTTTAATTTATTCGACTATCCCAAAATTTAAATTTTCAGACTACAAAAACTCAACGGTCGATATTCATAAAATTGTATCATCAGTGTTATCGATTTAAAAAAGTCGAAAACATTTTCATATAATTATACAATTCATCTCAGGGGAAAAAACATTGATTTAAGGTATTATTTTAAATTCAAACTCAAATGTTTAAAAAATAGCTTTTGGCACATTTAAAAACGATCAAGATTTTGTTAAAAACAAATAAACTTTCTTTACCGTTTTATATCGGCTTATCGAAATTGTTTCGAGTCTTTTAATAATATACTTATAAAGTAATTTTTTCAAAGTACTAATAATATATAGATGAATTATTATGTGGTACGTTTATATTACCTCTTCTAATAAAGACAAAATGTGTTTATCCTTAACTTTTTACTCAAACATGAGAAAAAAAAAACTGAAATCTTAAAACCAATATTGTATTTGTTTATTTTGAAATGTTTTTTTTTTTGAATAAAATATATTATCATTTTATACAAAAAGTACATAAAAGAAACAATTTGTGTAAAGAGCATGCATGACATTTTAGATAATCATTAGGTAATAAATAAACATTTTCTTTGAGATTGAAAAACGGTCATTGGGGAAATCCGACTTTTAGGAAGACCCTTCTTTCAAACCAGCTCTGTGTGTAAAATGGGTTTACATGAAAAGGTCAAATACAATTTTACCACGAAAAAAAAAAACATCTTTTTAAAAAAAAAAGAAGTGTTTTAAGAATAATCATTTCAAAACAACATACCACTTTGAGACATGAAACACAAATTATTTTACAGTATTTCATTATATATTTTACACTTCATATTATATTAGTTATAGGTTATTATCAACTCGTAACACTGATACTCTCAATACAGTAAGAATAAAATACTAACCTACCATTACATAATAAAAAGCACGGTTAGTTAAAACTTTATTTTGGCTCAATTATTTTATTTAAATTCAAAAAGAGATATTTTGATATAATTTAAACTTTGAGTAAAGTTTGATAATCATGTTGGATATATTATTTTGTTGTTTTCTAAATAAAAAAAATTGTGACTTACTAATGGCAATAAGTACTAAATAAGTTTATGGACAAAAATATTTAATTGAGCATTATTTATTTTATTATAATTATTTTTACAAATAATTTTAGATTGATATTCTATTCGCTCTTTCTTCTTCTTATTTAATGTCAATTACTTTACTGTTCTGTACCGATTATAATTTACCAATAATTACTTACGTCATAATACGACGATGCGTGACAATTTTTTATTCCATTACTAATCAGACCCAACAGCGTTTTATGTAAATACATGTTTAAATCTGAAGTAAATATACCAGAATTCTGGCTAGTTATGCGCCTAGTAATCTAAAATTTAAAATAGTGTCATAATTCGGAAATTTTTTATTGTGGTTTACTCATCATTGTATTCAAAAAAAACCTCAACAACAATTACCTACCTAATAATAGATACACACAAACATACTTCTTGACGATGAATGTTTTCAATTATATATTAAAATGTTTGATTTGCATAATATACACTTGTTAAAATCTATAGATATACGAACTGTACGTTCATATTATATTCATGTACAAACGGATTTCATTTGAAATGTATGTAGATAAAAAATACACTTACGTACAAAACAAAATATACTATAAATCTTGAGCTCATTTTTTTCATTCGATAAAAAACCCGTTATTTATAGATGAACCGGTATTGTAAAGCAAGTATAGTACCGTACATTTCCAATGTACCGTGTACGTCTGTAAAGCCATACCAATATCCTGCACCGTCGAAATCTCGAGCAATAAACATTCAGCTAGTGTTTTCCTAAACGGATATTCCAACGAGATCAAAACTATTTAGAGGGTTTAGAAAACACTAGAGAATACTATTTACGAGTTCAAGACATGGTTATTTTTAATGGTTATCTATTTATTTCGCAGAAAAAATAAATAAATACACTACTTTATAGTTTACATAAATAAATCTTGCATAATATTTGTTTGTATACAACGTTACTTCATACATACGAGTGTATACGTAATATTATCATGTACCCAAACGAATAATATTTTGAAATCTATCCAAATCATACCACAATCAATAATTTTTATTTCGAAATCATTCTCATTTTGTAAAATTATTTTAACGAATCGTTATGTAGTCTAGAGCCGTCATTTATTTATAAAATAATGAACTGTTTAAAATCAATTTACTCTACATAGACAATATGTGCACTATATTGTATTTTAATAATCCGAGAAAAAATTGAGTATCAATTCTGGAAAACTTTTTTTTATAATCTCAGCGCTGCTTGAAAAATAAGATGACAACACCTCGATAAAAAAAAAAAAAGAAAAAGAAAAGTTCCAGCTAACATTTAATGACGTATGATAAGCCCGGACAGATACATAGTTTTTAAGTAGTCTTACACAGAATGAGATACCATGAATAATACATTTACATGATATTATGAAAAGTTGAATGAAATGGAAAAGTTTTGAACGGTGTTTTAGTGGAAATAACATTCACACAGACATCATACGAATTTTGTCCTTAAAATTATTCTGTTCTCTCAGATAGTTGCCTAAGATATATCCGATGTACTGTAACAGAATTTTATTCTGGTTTCTTTAGTGTAAGATTTAAACGAAAAAAAAAAAATCAAAGGATAATAACCCAATATTTCCAATTTCTATCTTACAAAAAATTTAAAATCAAACTACGTATCACATAGAAAGTCAAATTTACATCCTTTGTTTTGTATTACCGGTTGACTCGTTTGTCCCATGTCTTATGGGATCCTTATCAGGTCCTACTATACCTTTTCAATTGCAATATGACCTGCAATTGAGTTTTAAAAATCTTTTAGTTTTTTTTTTTTATAGTTTTTATGTATATCGTGCCATCTCATGGCTGAAAATATGTCAAAGAAGAAATGATCAATGTTAGAAAACGAACGCTTTGATATTTATCTCTTTTCGTCAAGATTACTTTTGAATACTTAGCTGGAACCATACCCACGGGGCTATGGATATTAAATATCCATTTCAATATTAATCAATTTCATAATATATTCATACTAAATAATACTATATCTATATGATATTATTAATCATTTACATAATACATATAACATATAAACGTATTAATTAAAATGTAAAGTTTATCTGTATCTTACAAAATATCTAAAATAAATAATACCTTCATTTGATTAAAATACCTCCGCGTTTCAATTATACTAAGACAATATTAATACAAAAATTATACCTATATTATATTACACAAAATAATTAAGACCTAAACCACTGAATGAATATATTATTATAATTAATTCAATATTTTTATTAGAAAAATATACAATCTGTACTATATAATATTATCTGTACAATATAAGCATATGTGATTAAAATTATAAAAAATAAATAAATATTAATTGCTTGGCGGTGGTTCACGCAAATGGAGACGGCCATCCGTTGATAGAACTTCAGATTATAATAAATAAATATAATTTTAAGTTTAAAAATAGTGCGCATTTGTTCCTATTTCACAAATAATACATTTATTTATTAATCACACGTTAAAAGAAAAAAACGTGTATATCTATTAAATATTATAATATTTCCCTCTATTTCGTTTACTTATCTCACCGTTTTAGAGACTATGACTCCCTCTTACATCCCACTTCACTCCACTTAGACCATTTGATCCATTTGATCCAAAGACCATTTTATTTTTTCACCCAAAGGTACGTAATATTATGTACTACATAATATACAATATATGTTTTTATAAAATATTTTTGAAATACCTACAACTATTATACCACTATACCATATCATCATTATCACTATATCGTTATACCAACGTATGAAAGGTGAAAAATGACAGAAAAATTTACAATTTATACTTCAAATAAGTCTAGACGACTCTTTTAACACTATCGGTATTTCAACACGTTGTACTAGTAGTAACTATGTTGGTAATTCGGAAACTCGGCGATTTATAATTGAAAAACGGCACCGGACAACTTTATATTCAATTATACAAGAACTTAGAAGAAGTACAACAAAGCTAAATTATTCACTCTGATGGTTAGACTGAATGTATTATATGGTCGCCCCAAAATACGAGTAACGACTAATGAGTACAGAGAACCCCGCAGCGAATATTTCGCTGATCCTATATCAAGTGCAAACATAGGCGGTACTACGAGCTGCCCCCCTGCGAATTCTTGCTCCCCCTATAAATTTTAAGTATTAGTTGGTAGTTAAATAAAATTGAATAAGTATACCTATTTTAAATAGTCATAAAAAGTCCATTCGTGAATTTAATTTTGTGCGATTTGCAAATAAGAAAAAACAAAATTAAAACATAGATCATGGTAATATAAGATATTTTGTAAATAAAAAAGTAATTCGATAATATAAATGACCGTAATATTGTTGAATAATAATATGTTAATATTATCTCTAAAATTTCAAAAACTGTTGATATGCGTTTATTATTATAGCCGTTGTAGACAATAGTTTTATTTTTACTCGTTATTAGCCATCATTGGAAACAATTCAATGGTAAAACCTGAACTAGAAGTATAACGGATCGATTCAATTTCCGATCGTGCTATGGCTATGACTTCAGAGAAATCTAAACGATAGTGTGTCTACCTGCCTGACCGACGACGACGATGCCCTCAAACCATGAAATGTCTAATATTATACATACGTATTTATAATATATATATTTATAACTCGGTTAATCTAATCCGTGGAAATATTCGTATAACGTGGCAGAAAAACAGTCAAGTTTCAAACGCCATAAATAAATCACGCGCATAACACACATAACACCTACCTACCTGCTCTATAAGCTCGCCCCGTTCGCACCACAAGTTAAATTGGAAAACACCCTGTCGGAACAAAAATTTGTTAGCTCATTTTTACCTTGAATACGCACACGCGCGCGCACACACACACACACACACACACACACACACACACACAGACAAGCCGGGGAGAGATTGTTTGAGTTATTTATTAGCGGTATCGGCTACTACTACTACTAGTCGACCTGCAGCCACCGTCGCCGGCCACCGGAGCCACTGCCGATCATTCGTCGAAAATCCCCCCGGTCGAATGAAAGTCCTAAATCGAAACGAAAAGTTTTTTTTTTTTTTTTATATTATTTTTCCCCAGTCCGTATTGTATTATTTTTGCACTTTTTTCCATTACGGGAAAAGGTTTTGCGCCGTCCGTTCATTTTTGACCGTTATGGGTGCAACGGCGTAAGATTTATGGCCTAGGTTCGAAGACCGACCGACGGACAGCGGAAGCGCGCGGGACGGATATCGAACACGCCTGCTACTACTGCTGCTGCTGCTGCTGCTGCTGCCGCCGGTGGTGGTGGGCGATGGTAGGGAAAAAAACAAAAAGACAAAAAAAAATTATTTATGAAACCGACTGTAAAGTCACTGCCAACGTTTTTCGCGTGTGATTTGTGTCGCGCGCTGGTCGCAGGCACTTTATTTCGGAGGTTTTTTTTTATACATATATACATATAGCACAACCCCTCTGGTGGAAAAACGTAATGGTTTTTCCTGTCCGACAATAAAACATCAACATACTTCGATGTGTGGAAGTACTGTTTTTCTAAAAACCGAATAGGTCTCTATAGAAGTATAGACAAATATTGTAATGATGACTTTTAAAAGCAAAACTTAATATTTGAAAATTCGACACGAGATTAGTGTGATGAAACCGACATTTTAGTACTAACTCGCAGTAGATATTTAAGGAAAGAATTATTACCGGACAAACCGTGAATAACACTGAAACCCGTCTTGGACGAGATTCTCGGGAATTTAGTCCTATCGCAAATAATATACTCGTGTGTCGAGTCGTGATTATTGTGCCGTACGACAAACCAAACGTGAATTCAAACAATTCCGTTTTAAATAGTTTTAATTGTACGTTGGATACATTAATAATTAATATTAAAATTATATGAAAACACATGCATTCGTCAAGAATATAAAAACCAGAGGCAACGTCTATCCACTGTATATACTTATGTTTCAATAATTTTGAAAAAAATGTTCGATAGACCGAAATTACTATTGTAACTTGTAAGTTGTATTGGGGTTCTTAAAATAGACTAGTTGCGGGCCGCGCGCGCACGAGCGAGCCGTGCATGACGGGCAATTATTCCAGTAAACACCCAAATACAGTATAAAAATAAATACGAGACGTTTGTCTCAGTTTCCCGAATGGCGATGTGCAGGGGGAATTGAAAAGCTAGTGTGGGTTGCGCCATGACGGCGTTTCCCAAAGTGTGTTCCGCGGAACCTTAGGGTTAGTACCGGGACAATCTCGAGGGTTCCGCCAGAATCTGGTATGTGATTATTTAGAAAATTATTTTATATCATATTCGGATTATTTACAAAAAAGTTCACCTAAATAATAGTCACTAAAGTGTCAACATCGTTGTAAAGTATTTTTCGTACTCGAAATCGAACAAGATAAAATTATAACACACTCGTATTATATTATAGTAATCTATAGAAGTTGTCATTACGTTAATCGTTAACAATATTATCGTTAAAACGTTTTTTTGGAATATTGGTTTTTCCCTTTTTTTTTTTTTTTTCAGAAAAATCTGGGTCGAGTTGGAACGCAATTAGACGTCGGGGTCGACGCAGACTTTTTCGCAAGAATACCGCCGAGGTCGTAAAACTTTGGGAACCGCTGCGCCGTGTCGTTCATATTTTCGTTGTATTTCATCATAAAGGTAATCGACGGTAATCTACGTCGCCGCGGCCGTCTATCACCCGCCCGTCTATCGCCCGCCCTTCTATCGTGTTTACATTTTTCGCGTTATTATTAACAATATTCGCCGCGGAATGAGAACGTGCCGCCCGGGCGGCGGACCGAATCCGGTTTCTAATGCGCAGGTCGGTTCTGATTGGCTTACAAATTGACGGTCGACAGCTGCACACGGCGCGACGTCGGTCGTCTCGAATGAACACGTTATACACCGTGTCGTAGTGTTTCGTTCGTTTATCCGCGCGTTCACTGCTCCATGAGTTTTTAATAGTCGTGAACAATATAATATCGATCAATATCACCTCGGTGTATGCAACTTGGTCAAAATTAAGATAAGAAACTGGTCGCCAGCGCGACCGAGGCAGGTACGTTCTTATTCCACGGCGAGTACTATATATACTGTTAATTTTTGTCGATATTATAATAATATCTCAAAATTACATTAATAATATTGTCATTGATAATTTTACGGGCGATTTAATCGATAAGATTTTAAACGATGGAATTGGCAACTTACTCCTTCCGAAAAAAAATTTGAATTAAAAATTGAAGACTCGGGGTGGGGCGGGGGGGAAGCGAAGTGACATTTTTTTTTCTATTAAAGCACAAATATTTTATAATCCAAAATTTGAGCAGAAAAATTCGATCGATTTCTCTGTTCTCTGAGTTGATATGACTAAAATTACCATTGAATAATCGGTTGTTTTTGATATTATAAGAAAGTACTAAAAAACCAAATAAGTATTTTTGAATAATACTGTCAACTAATAATAACTTAAATCATGGCTTTAATCTTTATAAACATTTTTACATTATTTTTTTTTATCGGGATTTTACAAGTTTATTATCAATTTATTAATTACCCATGTAAGAATTTAACTGTGTAAATTCCTAATTATAAATGTAGAACATTAAAATATTATTTGTTATTTTCACTCATTTGATCTGATTGGTATTTATAAGTATTGATTTATGTCAAATTAGAACCAGTTCCAATCCAAGTATTGTAGATTCTCATTAAGTAAGGTGTTAAGCGGTGACTACTGTATTCAATATTAGACCTAGTGTTTAAGACTTAACATCTTCTGCAACTTTAACTATTTTACAACAAGGAAAACTTACAAATTTCTACCAACATTAGAGGTAATTTATTTTCTTTAACATTTTTAAATTCACTAATTTGTTATGGTTTTGATATAATTAAGAACTACTTACAACTTCTGTCTACGTCACTACTTATAAGTTATAACTAGTGCCACATTTACAGAGGGTTTCCTGGGGGTTAACCCCCCTCCCTCAGTATTATATTTATAACCCTTTCCTTTATTGAAATAACATGATAAAATGTTGACAAATGATAAAATATTTTAATACTTCTTTGAAAATGTATTAATGTAAATCTGTAATCTGATTCTAGGTAATAGACATTAACCCGTTACCACTAATGAAACATTATTTTGATATTTTCACTGCTCTAATATAATAGTTGATTATAAATCATAACAATTTTCAACAAATGTGTAACCTTAGTAATATTTTGAACAATTATTGTGGGGGAGTGAAGCTTACTAAATGATTTTTTAATTCAAGTATGATGATATTTTTAGAAGAAAAAGTATTGTCAGGACAATCCCCGAAAAAAACCCAAAAATATGCCACTGATTATAACCAATTGGTAACTATAATAATAACAACTCATGAGTTCAGTTTGATTACCTACCTACTTGAGATAGTAAAATAAATATATTTATTTTTAATACTTGGGTTTAAATAATTAATCATCATCACAATCAAAATGATTTACTTGTAAAATAAAAAAAAATTTAATTCAGCTCAATCCAATAGTTTTCATACATATCATTGTTTTTTATTATTCAATAAATATCTCTGTATGAAAAGAGGGTAAAAATAATTATTACTTTTATATTACTTGTAACAATAAGTCTATTAATATCTGAAATATCTAAAAAAAAAAATAGAACAAATTTACTTCAACTAGTTTTATTATGTATAAAGGAACATAATACAACAATTAAATTCAGTTTATATTGGATTTTCATATACGTACATAATATATGTAAAGAATATAGTGTGTTGAAATTATGCAAATATTAATTTACATTATGAATTTGTATTTTATATGTTCACAAAATAATAATATAAAATACTATGTAATGTTAAATAAACTTGAATTAAAAGTTATTTAATACATAATATAACTAATACACATAAAAGAGATAGTTTCGATTCGATTTTATTGTTTAACAAAGAAAACAGTCAACAATAATGATAATAATTAACGTGTTCTTACCGGCTAAAAGCACATTTAAGAGATTGTTTGGCCTCTTTACTTGGCCGATCCAAATTGAAAAAAAACGACGCACTTGAACACGTGTGGTCGACAAGTACATCCTTCCATACAATGTTAAAGGTATATTAGTTAATTTGCTTTTATCCTACGTCTATGGTAGATGAAACTTTTGAAATGCCTACTAAACTTCCAGAAATTAGCCCAGCCAGTAGTATAGTCCTTTGGTAGATACACTAAAAGCCCATATTGATCAACATGTCAACGAATAAGTTACGATTATTGGACTTTTCTTTATTATCTTTAGTTAGAATCGTTTAAGCAGTTAACAATTTAAAATTACAGTATTTCTGTAATGTTATTTATTAAATAAAATAAAAGAAGAAATTATTCTTAAAATGGTATCCCTGTTTTGACTCAAAGTAAAAACCGACGAGAGAGCACAGATAATAAATACTCTTGCCTTTAAGTTTGATAATAAATCATTTCACTCTAATATTTAAGCTAAACACAGAAAAATTGTTTCTACAGAACGCAAATTTACCATGTTGTACGTTTGTAAGACAGAAACAACACACACAGGTATGATGTCCTTTTCATTTCTTATTAATCACTTTATCAATAAAACAATGAAACAACATCAATCGCCCATCAATACATCTCTATCTCATCTTCTTCTTTTTTTTATAATTTAAAAATTGGGATTACAATACGAGCATAAAACATATAATAATAATTTTCAATTACACTAGTAATTTTAAACTCCTTAATGTGTACAATGTACCTATACGCAATTCGAATTAGGGGTGTTAAAGATGATTCTTGGTCTCAAATATTAATAATCTATGTACCTATGCATAACTCTTTATCTTTCTCTGTACATATAAATACCGAGTAGGTCAAAATGAAACTATACCTATTCTTTCGTAAGTGCGCAAAGAAACAATATGAAACTTGAAATAAACAATTGGTCGATTTCGGTAAACATAAGTACTCCAACAAATATAAAAACAACTTATACTATATTATATCAACTACAGATTGAATACTTGGTTAGAACGCGCGTTTTTGTGGTACAATCGAAACCGAAATCGACAAGTTTCAAGTCTTTTCTACTCGAGTTTAAGTCTAATCATTAACATGATCAGATAACTTATCCAAAATAGTAGTATGGATTTATTATTATTTATAATTTCTATTGATTATTAGACATGACGCTTATTATCTACGAACTACGAATTAGTGAAAACACAACATAATATGATGTGCAAAGGAGAAAAAACAACGATCCCTTCGACTCGACTGGCGCGGCGATTCTATGCATCGCCAGATATCGCCGCCAGCAGCGGCGATTTTTACGGCACGGCCCACGACCGCGACCAGTAGAGTATTCGTGGCCGCGTCCTATCCGATCGAGGGTGTTATTATCTCATTCGTACGACGAAAAATATGACCGACTGACCTGTTTTATCCGCAGTGTACAGCAACACCATGAGCACGCAAGACAGCATCAGCATGTCGTCGGCAGCGGTCTTCCGAGCACGAAAATCAGGGCGAAAAAAACACACTCCGTATATCACTTGTCCGCGTCCGACGTGACGGACACACGGAAATCAAACGTTCGATTTCGGTGGCGTCATCGCACTTTGTCCACTACGCCACCGCGAGCGTCATTAAAAAAAAACAAAAAAAAAACGACACTTAAAACGACACGCGACACTGACCACACGCGCACAGGTTTCGTCTTCGAACGACGCGGCCCAAACGGATTCGATTAAACAACAACGGGAAACGTACGGGCGCGATGTCTCGAGCGACGGCCTAGACGAACTGATATTTTTTTCGACGGAAAGCGGCGACCGACGCGAGTAAATCTTATACCACGGTATACATATTTTCAATCGCGTCGCACGGGTGCCACCGAACCCGGTAACGTGGTGGTCACGCGGTAACCGACGACTCGGGGCGGAAGAGAAAAATACCGAAAACGATCACATCCGCGCCGACGACGTGTACTTGATGAGCGCGATTATCCGTGTGTGTGTGTGTATGTATTTGTCTATGTGTAAGTATGTATATGTGTGTATGTGTAAGTATGAGTATGTGTAAGTATGTTGAGCGTGTGCGCGCGCGCTCGAGTCGTGCGCAGCGGCGACGACCGAAACGTAGACGAGACCGGTCGGACGGACGCGAGCGAACTGGCGCTTTAACGCGGTGTCACCGCCGCCGCCGCCGCCGTCGCCGTCGCCGCCGGCTTTCGATTTTTACGCCGGCCGTCCCTCGGGCGCGCAACAATCGCCCCGGTCCCCGCGGCCGTCGATGTATCGATATCGCGAGCCGAGCACCGCGTCGCCGGATTCCAAGGAGAAGAAATACTGTGAAAACGCGAACGGCAATCCGACGGTTTTCCCCGTCGGCCATTGCAACGGGCATCCGGGGGTGGGGGGGACGCGACTATTTTACGAGCGCGACGAACGCGCGATACGCGACGAAAATCGCGGCGCAAACATCGATGTGTCGGCGGCGGCAGTTTGCCCCACGCCGCCGCGCCGCCGGTGAAAAAACATTATATAAACGTTTGATATAAAATACGTATTAATACGCTTTAAGCCCGATTCACACTCACACGACACGACACGACACGACTCGATACGACACGACACGGCACGACAAAAATGTGTCCAATACACATATTATGACCGACATCGGAAAGACGGCCACGACAGTTGTAGTACTGTACAACGCGCGTTTGTCTACACGTTAGGTGTTTACGATTATAATAATTACAAACTATTAAAATTTATAGTAGTGTTTTAAAATGTTTAAAAATTTATCTTGTAAAGGTTTAGCCACAATGGCATTATTGCTCGATGAAGAAGAAAATATTGACCATGTGGCGGGTAAAAAACGTTCTATTTGGGTTCATGACATTTTAAAGAAAAGGAAAATTGATGGAGACATATGTGACTTTATGCAAAATGTTTGAGGATCACGAGGAAAAATTTTTTAAATATTTTCGAATGACCAGAAATCCAGTTTAATGTTCTTTTTTTAAAAATTGAAAATAGTATAACAAAACAAAATACTCACTTTCGAGAAGCGATACCTGCCAAAGAAAAATTAGCTGTTTGTCTGAGGTATATGAAATTTAATATTTTAATAATATATTATTATATAGGTACTCAATTATTAATAAATAATAATATATGAGTTATAAAATAATAATATTATGAATACATAAAAATATGTATATTTAAACTAAATTGATTCCGACAGACCGACAAAACATTCTTTGCTCGAATGTCTTGTCGTGTCGTGTCGTGTCGTGTCGTTACGGAACTTGCCGGATCGGTGTGAATTACCGTATTTAATTATATTGATATAATATTTTATCGTGCCGTGTCGTGTCGTATTGAGTCGTGTCGTGTCGTGTCGTGTCGTGTGAGTGTGAATCGGGCTTAAAGGTAGGTTTTCCAAGGCGCGACATGTCGCCGCGACCGACGACCACGACTTGTCGTCGTGACGTATTTTTTCTGATGTGTTTTACTAGACGCGACTCGTCGCTGCGATTTTGGTAGTTATATTCGCTTGCAAACCTGTCCAAGTACAGATGTGTTCGGGTGTAGTTAATACAAAATAAGTTTAGTTAGTTAATAATACGGTTTTGTTTAAATTATTATGGATTTTATATGTTGCCATCTAAAGTCAAAAAAAAAGAAAGAAAACAGATAATATGTTCAAGTATCGTGATTACTATAAAAGAATTTCATCTTCCGACGACGGGGAAAAAACTAATTTTGACGCCATGCTGTCGAACGACATGTCGCGTAGGTACTGCTTCCGGAGCAGTAGTGTCGCGACCTGTAGCGACCTGTCGCGTCTTGCAAAACGGTTGATACTATTTTCGTATACACAGATATTAACGACACGTCGCGCCTTGGAAAACCTACCTTAATTGATTCCGGAAGAAAACTGGTCGACGACGTCGTCGTCGCGACTCTAGGGCAGCGTTTCCCAAAGTGTGTTCCGCCAGATGTATGACGTGATTATTTAGAAAATTATTTCAACTCGGATTATTTATGTATATTATTTACAAAAAAGTTCACCTAAATAATAGTCACTATATATGTAGTATAATATCGTTATAATGTATATTTGTCGTACTTGAAATATTGAACAAAATAAAACTAATTATAACTAATTATATTTTTTCGGAGTTGGTTTTTCCTTCTTTTTTTTTTTTTCAGAAAAATCGGGGTCGAGTTGGAATTAAAGACGTCGGGGTTCCGCGAAACACAAACTATTTCATAAGGGCCGCGCGCGCTGTGAAAACGCGTGAGCGCCGCGCGTCAAAACCGCTCTAGTTTGGGAACCGCTGTGGTGTGTCAGTCACGATACAGACAGACTGACGGACATAGAACCAGTTTTATTCGCGAAAAAAACATTTCGCTCGAAACGCGCGCGCGCACACACACACATGATCGTAGACCACGCGAGGTTTGGATCTATTTCGATCCACGTTATCTCTACGGAATTCGGAAGATCTATAGGGCCGCCGCCACACGCCGAATAATCCCCAATGGACACGAAAACGTTTGCCGACATTTGTTTTTGTTTTCGTCGCAATTTTCTACTTCTATTTTAGGTACCAGCAAAAGTCGTATTCGTTTTATTTATACTGTAAATATCGTGCACATATATATACGTATATTTAGTAATATAGTATATACTTGTTTACAATATTCATACCGATTCAACACGTACCGCCGCCGCGATGAATAAATGTTGTTTTTATCCGTATTTGTTCTTTTTTTTCTCACTTTTATTTGTATTTATTCCTATTTTGATTTATGCGTTTTTTTAACCCATTTTTTCCCTTTTTTTTTCACATGTAATATGGTCGGATAAATTTAATTATTAGTGAAAATAGCCAATATTACACATAATATACGTATACTCACAGAAAGTACGGTAAATATTTGTTGTGAATTTAGTTTACTAAAATTTTATTTTCTAAAATAATCTATAGGTCCTTCGACGACGTTTGTTTCCAGCAGATAAGTACATATTGGGATTTTTCTGGTAACGTATAAAAAAACTATTTTATCAAATCACAACAAATTATGTTTAATGTTTCATTAAATTTTATATGCTTGCTGTATGAATGCCGATTGGTAAATAATGGCCGCTTGGATATTATTAATGTAATCAATAAATGATATCAATTTGAGTTGTTGTTTTTCAAGAAACAAAAACGGTAGCTAGAAGTTTTAAACGGAATAATAAACGCGAATTTCAAATAAAAATTTCCATTAATGTCTTTGAAAAATTCAACTTTAAATAATAAATCATTGAAGTGTCGGCCCTCGATGAATTAAGTATAATAAGAGCTGTGAACAACTTGATTCAAATGTTAAATATAGTTTTAAATGCTTTACATAAGCTCCTGGCCCTTATTAGATGATAAAACTATTTTAATATTTAAATTTATACATAATAAATACATAGTGGATTAGTTCTTGACGAGGCATCAAAAACCATTATTTAGATTCCCTTATCTCGTCTAATAAAATAAACTTTCTCGTCGACAATATTTCAAGATGAAATTAATTTTTTTACAGAGGTAGTATAATAAATCCTATAAAACCGTAAAAAATGCCTTTAAAAAAATAGTTTTATGCCCTAAAAGTTCTAAATAGTGCACTAAAAAAAAATGTAGTTGACTTTTTTTATTTCAAATAATTTTGATACACATTTCAAATGAAAACAATAATGACAAGATGTACAAATCAAACAATATGATTAAGTATATTATAATTCCATAAGTAAGCACAACAGAGTATGAATGTACAACGATGATGCGTGTTTAACAAAATATGGAAACTAGAGAATAAAATTAAGTATGAAATACAATACCTATAAATATATTTGTTTTTTTCCATTCGATTTCCACGATACATGTTATTTAATAAATCATGTGATTTAAGTACCTAATTTTTATAACGTTTCAAAATCTTAGTAACTATAATAAATTAAATTTATGAAAAGTAAATATAAATTATTTTTACTTAAGTAAAGAGTGTATATTTGTTTATAATTACTCAACTTATTTATTTTAAGTATTTCACCGTTAACTTAAATGTTTACTGGGTATAGTACAAAACTTATATTTTTCTAAATAAACTTTAAAACATAATAAACCTGTAAATTAAAATTATTTTGCACTAAAAGAATAATTGTCATAATAACGGACTACTGCTATACACATTATACTTCTAAGAAAATATTTGCCCTACAATTATTTAAGTACAATATAATACAGATAATCATAAAATATAAATTATGCATATCAATGCAATTCCTAAAAAATAAACACTTCATAGGTGTTTTAAGAAATTTTACAAATTGTTTGTGTGATGGCAGAAATATGTATTCCAAAATTATTTGACCTAAAACTATATTTTTCATCATAAAACAAAACTTAAATTTAAATAAATTATTGCTACATATTTAAAATACCTTGGATTATTGTTTTCTAAACGTCATGTTTAAACAAAAAAATTTTAAGACCTTTAAAAATGTTACAAAACATCATTCTTAAAAGTATTATAAAATTACAAAAATGTAATTTTTAATTTAGAAACCCCCTGTGTGATTGATGTGAATTAAATGACAAGTGAACACATCTAAAATGTATTCTAAATTTTTATGAACACTAATATAGTACTACAATGATAACAGATTTTCACTTGACTTAAAAAAATATCAATGCTAATCATTGTAACAGTTAATATAATTGTATTGTGACCTAACATCCGACATCGAAATAATGTGTATTACAAGAGTGGGTTCGAAATAATGCGTATTACAAGAGTGGGATCGAAATTAGGACCTAAATACACCGAATAAACTGCTGTGAGAATGAACTAATTCTCTATAAAAGCTGAATGTTCACATTTTCGTCTTTGTCGTTTATAGTTTTCAGCTCTATCTGAAATCGGTCTATTAATCCTCCCTTTGGACAGTTATAAGGTTCGGACCAGGAGAGAAACGAGAAAATTCCCTTTTCAGTTGATCAGCTATCACGGTTTTATAACCTTTCTTGAAAATATCGCACAAACGTTAAGGACGAAGAAATAAATGTATTATTTGTAAATAATCGAGAGATAAAAACCCTTTCGTCGAATAAAATCAACAGCATCGTCGTCGGGGGCACGATAATTATGTGTGTCCAAGTAGATTCGGTTTCTTTTCTCAGTAATAAAGTACACCGCGAAATATACTATTATTCAATTTATCACACAGATTTCAACGTACATATTATTATAATAATATTATCATTTAAAGCTATGATAATATAATCTATTCAAAAAGCAGTGTACAATTACACAAGCAAACGCGGTCTTACAACTAATTGTAATTAATCTGTTTCATGCTTTGTGAAGCAATGCATTATAGCGTCTTACAAAATATCTTATTCAGTATTTGTTTTGGCTTCTTTTCTGTCATATTCATGGCTTCTGGCTTAGAACTGTTGGTTCTTGAATAAAAAAAAAAAAAAAAAAACAACCGCATTTAATAACTTTAAATTAAGAGTTATGTCATTTTAGCGACTCAAATTCACAATGATGATAATGGACATTTTTGTAGATTTTTATATCATACATAACTCATGACGTTGACGATTTTTTAGGTCGACCAGTTTTTATTTGTAATTACTGATTACCATAATGGTTTTAATTAATTTGTGTGTTTTTTAACTCTTTGACGTAGCGTTGAGGAAATTATGATATTGTTATTGTTATTAGAAAAATATATGTGGTGTTGTGTGCATAGAGTCTTGTTTCAAAAGATTTTTATGTTAAACTTAAATATGATCGTTAAACGCTCTGTATTTTATTCTTTTTATTTTAAAATGTCAATAATATGTTATTTTATTCGCGACAAACAATTATTATTTAATGTACAATAAAATTGTACATTATTAAAAATGCATAGCCAAGTGGTATAATATCATGAACATAACAGGTACAATTTTTTTCCATAAGTCATCACAATCATACAAATTAATGGATAAAAAAAAAACTCGCTGAAAAATATCAAATTTTTTCATAAATATTTCATAAACTAATGTAAAGTTATTATCAATCCAATTGATATTTTTATCAACATACTATGAGGTGTCAGAGGAAAAAAAATGATTTCGTTTGTAATACCGTTGATTTTATACTTTATTTTATTATATTTTATGTTATATTGTTATAAAATCAATGTTGATACCTACATTCAGTGGCCAAACATCGAGTTTTGCCGAACATTTCCAATAGAAAAGGCCTCCGAATTTATTTCTCAAAAAAGAAAGCCGCTGTAGTCTGTTTATCGGACATAATGCGTCAATATGGATAAATACTATAGTGACATTATCTTGAGATATGCAGCCTTTAGTTGGATTTTGTGAGGGTAATATATTACTACTCGATCAAGGTGAATCGCTGATGGAAACTTGTTTACATTACATTGTACAAACAAATTAACGATTCATTAAAATTATTTAAATTACGTACGTTTAGAAATTAATGTTCGTTGATTTTGCAAACAATGGAAAGTAGGAAAATGACGCAATTGCTTTTTATCATAAAACTAATTTATCACATTATCAATATTGTAATATTATTTGCCGTGCTAGTATTACACTACTATTTGTACACTGCGTTTCAGTCTTTGGCTCGCGTAACGAAATCAGATATTACAAAATTTAATACGTACAAACCGTTGGTTAATTTTACGAGTTATTATAACCTGAGCAACCGCGATTTCGTTCTCGAGAGACATAATTCTCCGTGTATGTTTCGGTCAGATTGAAAGACAAATTGATTAGGGACTGCTGGCGGAGTGATTACGAACGTGACAATCCCAAAGGACGGCCAGTGTGATCTATATTCGATGGTGTTTTCGTAAAACGCAACTCTCGCGGTTTTTGTAGGAGCACCACCGCTGATTCACAATTAGTAGGCGATAGTTGGAAACTTTTGACGGATATCGTCAAATAATAGAACCTTGAAATATTAAACCAAGACACGACAAACGACGGTGAGAGGGAAGCGAAGGACTTACAGAGCGTACACGTGCGATTAAGACGATAATAATTCTTCTAACGTAAACTTCAACTTCCGATTTACTAATTTCAAATAAAAACGATGCGGACACCCGACTATCACAGTTTTGGTATGAAATTAAATCGTGCTTTCTAATGTTAGAAATATAAATAATGATATTTATTGAAATACAACATGACGTATGTAATTTTTTATTATCATTTATTGTTTTGATAGGTTGGTCGTGTTGGTATGTCATAAGTTATTATAGCTAAAAGAATGGATTTAAATTCAAATATAATTTCTTTGTAACAGCTCTGAAATAATAATTTTCAAGTTTAAATACATTAAATTTATCGTTTTTTTTTTGAAATCATTTTTATTTATTTTTTTAAATATTTCTAGAAACACACGATAATCCTATTCGGAAACCTCGTCGATACCAAATCAATAAAAGCAACATAATATCTGGTCTGCACTGCCGTTACTTGGAGATTTAATACAAATATTTCACATTTATGATGGCAATACTTCCTTTATTCCATATCAATGAATATAATAATAATATGAATAGAATTTTTCCAATATTTGAATGTTATAAATAAGAATAATGAAAATATTACAGGAGTGAAAATCTCCTCTCTTTAATCGATTTTAGTTTTTACCACTTCGCCGTGAACAATAGACTGTTCTCGTTGTAATTCGGACTATTTAAAAATATGACGCGCAAAACCCATGTAACAGTAAATATTTTTTATTATATTATTTGATCAAAAGCTTAAAGACACAAAGTCACGCAATATTAAGGTGTATCATTTCGGTATAAATGTCAATGGTAAGCTTTGAAAGCAAAAAAAAAAAAAAAAAACTAATAGAGAACTGAACGGAGAAAAAAAAGAAATGATTTCGTTAAAAATTCTTTTGAAATTAAAATTAAATTACTTTTATTTCCTTTTTTTTATTTATTTTGGTTAATTTTTAAATATAATCTCTTTCTTTTTCGTTTTTCATAAATATTTCAAGACGAAATAAGTCGAACATTTGTGCTTTAAAGTTTTCGATTTTATCGCAAGAATATTGCATTATTTAATTTCGCGGACGGATGACGTACATACTCGTACATACAACTGAACTGTAGAAACTGTATAATAACATAGTACAAGGTATTCGATATCTATATTATTCTAAATCGAATTAATTATAGCTATACGACTGTTATTAATAGCTAATAACAATATTTGTAATTCGACGTCGTTATTCAATGTTAATCAAGGGAATTATCATAATTATTACGCGAAAACAATAAACATTACACTGACATTACTATTGTTTGTAATACATACCTATCTGTATAATATACGAACATGTTGTGTGTTTAAAAATAACGATTTACCAAACACTGTCCGGTAAACAATAAAAAAAGAAAATATTATGTACTGTAAAACATACTTTCAAATGGCAATGATGATAATAATATTGTATTAACTCTGTCGTTTTAAACTCTGTCGGTTTACGAATTGATAAAGTTGAATTTTTCGCTTTGATTTCATGTCGGGCGGGCGTGGTAAATACGATTTTCGGTCGAGTGAAAAAATAATAATTCAACAGTACGTTGCGAAAAAAAGAGTCGACGGCGAGCCGATTATTATAACGAATTCGAATATTGTTTACACGGCACGGAATATGGGACGAGGTGGGCAAACCGTCGAAGAGGGCCCCAGCGAGCCCCCGACTAAAAATATCACATTATTCCAAGACTCGAATACGAATTTCACCGTCGAAATCATATTATTTGAAAAAAATTCCGTGAATTACAAATCGGTTATTGAAACTATAATTATTATCGAAGCGTCGATAATACGTTATATTATATGGTATGAAATAAAATCACGAGGGTCCGATGTCATTACGCACGCGTACGGAAAAGTGTTGTTTATCATCTCATCGCCTACCTGGAATCGGCATTAATAATGTGTTATCGAACGAGACATTTTATAAATAGCGCGGCCAGACGTACAACGAATACGTATACCGACACAGGTATAATGTCATATCGTTATTTATAATAAAATGTTTTAAATTATATAGCTGTGTTTCTAATGTAACTATTTTATGATTTTCCATAGGTCATTAACGGACAAATATTATGTTATTTTGGTCTATAGTTTCGTTGAATGTTCAATAAACGTCGCACAAATCTCGAATATTTTCACCTACCTAATACGATTTACAAGATTTTGAATTCACATCAATTTAAGCAATATTGTCCATACTTGGGTAATCGATAAATCAAAGCCGATTAGAAATTATTCGTTTAAATGAGTTCCGCGCAATAATAATGGTAATAGCAATCGACTATGATTATTATAGAAACGTTATTTTTAAATTGTATGTTTTAGTATTTGATCGTATTAAAAGTGCGTTAACTCTGCGTTAAACCTCTGGAATGTGTCGTTCGCGAAACAAACAATATTCGTAAGCTTTTTAACAATGTTTAGCGGCCGTTAAACTCATTCACGATTGAGAAAATTTATAATTTGAAAATATTGTCTATCCTATAAATTACTCCAATAATCGACGAGAAAAAACGATCTAATTTGATAAATAATTATTATTAATTTAACAAATGGCGGTAGAGCTTTTTACTCGCTTTTTACTTGCGAGTTATTTTGATTTTAAATTCTTACAAGAGTAGTAGTTAAGGGTTGGTTTTACAATAATGTATTTTTAAGCATTTTTTTTAGTTATTTTTTTTTTTTCCGAAAGCTCTTGAAAAAAGACGGCAAAAAGCTCGGAAAAGTTGAACGCAGAACCTCTCCAGATTGAAAATTGAATACAAATTGTACTTTAATATCTTTAACCGGATCGTTTATCAAATTTCTAGTAGTTTTATAGATAATCACGATAAAGCCCGAAAAATGGATACACCACACATTTTTCCACGACAACCTTTGTTGAACAAGTTAATAACTCTTCTTACAATCAGGTCAGTTTGCTCTTTTATGTTTACAAATCGAATAAATGTAATGGGTGTGTGATTATGAGGTATCAAAACGAGCAATCAAATCCGATGTTTATTGTATGAAAATCACTTTCATACCGTGTGAAGTGCACTTTTGCGTTGCGTATAGTTCAAATTAAAATAAATCATGACTTTTTTAAAATAAATATTGAAATTTTATTCAAATAAAAACAAAATTACAATTATCGAGCTTTAAATCATAACAATATTTGAATGATTAAATATTATTTAGTAACGAAATATGACGAAAAAAAAAATGTTTTTTAAAATAAAATAAAACAAAATACCAGGTACGCCCATATAGAATGTAAATTTTTGTTATTATTACAGTAGTAATCACTGATCACAGCTGTGGTCCCTAAAATATTATTAATGTATGCAAAATAAACTATGATTGAAATCGAGATGTCTTTACAAAATTAATGATAATCACAATAAAATCCGTATTGATAAATGAAAATAAATCGATTGATTAGAATTAAACTTCACAGATGGCAGCACGTATTTTATATGAGGTATTTTACGGTCATTTAATCGGACGAAACACGAAGAGACCAAACAGAATTCGCGAGAAAAACATAATATATATTATATACGAGTATATTACGTCAATGCTCTTTTTGACAGTGTTTTTAAAAACGTCTGTGCTACTCAAAGGGTTAGTTAAAATTGTTGTCGATTTGTATCCCGAAATCAAATTAAAACATTAGTTACCGTCCGACTAATGGGTTCGTTGATTTATGTAAGTTTAAATGTGATAGTTTTTTTGCATTTCTTCTTCATTAAACAAGTTTATTTTCAACGTGTAACGTTTTCTGAACCAAAAGCCAATCGATAGCAGCAACGATTAACGGTTACGAATTACTTTTTATAATAATTGTGCGTGCATCGATCGCGCATTATGACTGAAATTTTAATTCAAAATTATGAAACGCACAAAAAGGTACTTCTACTTCTTATAGATATGACAATTCGTTAAATCGATCATCTAATCAATTTTGTCGGTATATTTAAAAAAAAAATCGGGTATCTTAGCAATCAGTTCTATAGTCGTATTTGTTCTTATCTCGATCGGATAAAAAGGAGAAAAATTGATCGTTCGACAATAAGAGTGATTAATTTTTACTGACCAAAGAATCGTTTACAAAATATGTATTATTGTGTCATTTTTGCAGCGTCATTGTTAATTTTTCAAAACATCTTTAGTACATTCATAACGCTTATAATATTTTCAATGTTCATTTTTTTTTTCGGTGAGAAAACGGAATGTCGACATTTTTTTGGCTTTTAGTCAAACTATCTGACAAAAGAATGGAAAGTATTTTCAGAACCCCCTGGGGGCAACGGAAGACATTGAAAACGATTGTATCTTGATTTTTTTTTTTTTTCCGTGAAAAATGGAAAAGCCACGTTTTTGTTTTTATACAAGTACAATAATATATTTTCTTTTCATTACGTTTAGGCGCTTTAAAATTAAAGTTATATATTCATAACTCTTCACAAACCATAGTTTGTGAACTTTTTTTTATTATTGAGTTGGTATTTACGTATTTTGAATATTTTCAGTTACATAAACAAATGAAATATGTAAAAACACACTATATAGTAAAACCACTGTGAATAGAACTCGAAAAACGTACGAAAACGAATAACTGAAAATAATTCCTAACAATAATCTTATAAACGCGTACGTATTAGTAGTTCCTTACTATAGTTTTTTCGCCGAAAACTTTGTCACGTGTGTGCTGCGTGCATGATTATGATTTTCGAATTTCATATATATACGATGGCTATTTCGACGGTAACGCTAGGCGAACGGGGTCGAAATTACGCGAACCCATACACATTGCATTCGGCAGTGCAAACAGCCAAGCGTTACATTTGCCGCCGCCGCCGCTGGGCTTAAGTGTATACGGGGCTGCGAAATCCGTTTTGCGGGCACTTCCGGCCCACAAAAACGTTACCTCCGCCGCCGCCGCCGCCGCCGTTTCGACCCCCATTTCATCCACTTGTCGCCTATGACCTAACCATTATATTCCCAATGTCTCTCTCACTCCCTCTCTCTCTCTCTCTCTTTCTTTCTCTGTCTCTCTGTGTCTCTTTCTCGTTCTCGGTGCGTTTTCATCCGGTGGTCCTGCCTCCTCTATTCAAAGTATTAAGAACGGATTATCCCCGGCAGCGTCGACGAGTCCAATTTAAATGGTAATGTGCAGCGGCGTATACGTCGCTACTACATTGCCGCGAAAACACACCCGATAGGTGCGGTATATACATTAAAATAGCAGACCAAAGCTACGGTCAGGAGAGGTGCCCCCGGATCACGGAGAACGTACGGGGGAGCCGGCGATCGGGGTAATTATAAACTTTACACCGATAACCCCCGGAGTTTCAATTACACGCCGGTGGGCCGCTGCCGTGCCCGATGAGTATTATATAAACGTTCGTGGCCGCCGCCGCGCCGTCGTCGTCGTCGAAGTCTCGGGGTCCGGTCCCCGCGACGACTTTCGAGATTACCGCCACCGACGATCGCTAACAGGACGTTTACGACGCGACCCCATACGTCATAGCGCACAATGATATTGTATACGTATTATAACGACGTTAATGTGCGTCGTCGGGAGGAGCAGGAGGCGCATACGTATATTATAATATAATAATACTAATAATAATGACGACGATGATAATATCGCGTGTACGTTTAATAATAACACGATTGGCACGACGCCACGACCGTCGAATACCCCGCCGCCGCGCAAATGAGCTTCCGCGTATAATAATATACCCTCGCGCACGTATATATAACGCGAAATAACGCGCAACAACAACAATAACGCGTGAAGGGTCATCTCGTATATGAACGTAATAATATATATACGCGCCGCACTATATTATTACGCGCTTATGGAAATCGCGTCTACATAAGGGACGACGCGACACCGTTCGCGCCGCTCCTCCCCGCGCGTTTATACCGCCGCCGGGCGAGAGTGTACGTATATAATACGAGCATAAGTACCCGCGCGACTGGGGCGGGTGGAGAAACTCCGTCTCCGAGACCCTCTATCTGTGCCGCAGCAACAGCATTGCCGTACATATTATATTTTATATTTACTGCGATATTACTACTGTTGTTGTACCGTATATTTATGTTTGCACGCCTCCGACTGTATAATAATATTATTACGACGACGACGACGTCCGTTTACCTGGCCGAAGACACTCTTTTTCACCGGGCTGGGGTTATTATACCGGCGCGGTCGCGCGAATTTAACACGGCTCTTAACGACGACGCGCCCCGCGCAAAGTTATCAATTTTCCGGCCCCGCGTTATTAATTGCTGAGCCCGCCCGACCTTAGCCCCCGGCTGTGCTCGTATGTATAATGTACGCGTGCGCGCGCGGTTTACGGTCGTCGGGTTTCCAGAGTTCTTACGCGCGCGCGACAAATAAACGTTCGCGATTACTCCTCCCCCACCCGTTGACGAAACCGCGCCGCCGCCGCCGCCGCCCGCGATCACGATCCTTTATCCTTTTCTATATAATATATAAAAATGGAGACAAAAAATTGGAAATTGAATCAGTTGAGAACGGCTGGGCCGATTTGGCTCAAATTTTTTTTAAATGATAGAGAATGTCGGGGAGCGGGTTTATAGCATAAATTATGGAGAAAATTAACCCTAAGGGGGTTAAAAGGGGTAAAAATGGAAAAAATCCTGAGTCAATGGAGCTTTGTGGTATTAAATTTTGTCAACAGTTTCATTTAATATAGCAGAGGCCCCATGGGAAAGGATTTTTCGAAATTCGACCCCTAAGGGGGTTAAAAGGGGTAAAAAGGGTGAAACTAGAAAAATTCGCCTGGCTGGAACTGCTGGAGCTTTGAGTATGAAATTTGGGCAGCAGTTTCGTTTTATATAGTGGAGACCCCATTGGAAAGGATTTTTCGAAATTCGACACCTACCGGAGTTAAAAGGGGTAAAAGGGGTAAAAATGAAAAAAAAACTGATAAAATAAAAAGTTATACTGCACACGGGCGAAGCCGGGTTATTCAGCTAGTTATATATATATATATATATAAGAACAGGCCTTGTAACTTTTTTACAATTTTTTTTCACAGGGATGAAACTAGAAAAATTCGCCTGGCCGGAACCGCTGGAGCTTTGAGTATGAAATTTGGTCAGCAGTTTAGTTTTATATAGTGGACACCCCTTGGGAAAGGATTTTCCGAAATTCGACCCCTACCGGAGTTAAAAGGGGTAAATTGTAAAAAAATAAAAAGTTATACTGCACACGGGCGAAGCCGGGTTATTCAGCTAGTATATACGTATATATAAAAGAACAGGCTTTTTTTATGTTCCCATTTTGTGAACTTTTTTTCAATTTTTTTTCACAGAGTTGTTCCGAATACCTTCCCGGGTGTCACCAGGTCGCCAGATTTTCAAAATTTTGCTTTTAAATGATCTGTTCGAGGAAATATTTAAAGTACGTTTATTAATTTTTACTAGTATAGCTGGACGATAATATAGTTTTCTGAATCCTCGTCTATACAATATATAAACTATAAGATCTAAAGTGTGAATAACTTTCGAGTTTATTGTTTTGTTTTTTTTTTCATCTGACGCTTATGACGATCGACTTCCAGGACGAATCGAAACCCGAATTCGACTGGGAAAATAATTTACGGTGTGAAAGTGAGTTGTGATTTCTACAAAAGTCTCAAAGGCTGGCGTTGGACTCCGTGACTTTTCGAAATTCACACGACCGAAGAAAGCAAGGTAAAAATAATATCTTATAAAAATGAATCCCTATTTACCGCGGGTATCCTCATCACGCGTGAACGGCTGGATCGATTTAGCTAATTCTATTTATTTTTTTGTGTTTTTTATTGTCAGGGTAGAAGGATCTTACGGAAAAAAAATTAAGAAAATTAACCCTGAGGGTAAAAAAGGAAAACGTTATTTCTCGATCGGATTTTTTTGAAACTCAGCATACATAATAATGGAAAATCTACCAACTTATTTTTCAAAATTCAACCCTTAAAGGGGTAAAAGGTGTTGAAAATGTAAAATGTTATTTTTCGGTCAGTTTTTTTGAAACTTGGCATACATATTCTGTAAATCAAATAATAAGACATATATTAACTTATTTTTCAAAATTCAACCCTAAAGGGTTGAAAATTAAGAACGTTATTTCTCCCTCATACCGGGAAAGACTTTTCACGGGCTAGATTTTGAGATGCAACGATCGGCGAGTGCGTGGTAATTTGCATTTTATACGAATAGACTGTTATGTCATCGAAAATCCCGATGACGATCTTTACCGAAACGTATTGATTTTGCAATATCATATTATTGCATAACTTTTATCGAAATCGTGTGCACGCGATGAACAAAAGAACGAATACAATAGAACTTTTTTCATTGGACGGCCGAATACGATTGCCTGGCAAATCTATTGTCATCGGCCGTGACGTATACAATTAAAAAGCGAAAACCCGACGATCTTTACCAAAAGCTATTGATTTTGCAATATCATATTATTGCATAACTTTTATCGAAATTGCGTGCGTGCGCGTTCCATTCCTCTTTCAATCATCGACGCCGGCGCCACATATTTACATTAAGTTAGTTATTTCTTATGCTACAAAATTCACAAGAAATATATGACAACACAACGGGTGCCGGGTCAGCTAGTATTGTATACAGGCCGCAAGGGGAGGCCGAAGGACTCGAGTGCCCAGGATTTTCGAACGTATTTCAATTTGAAAATTGTGGGAAAAAAAAAAAAGATTTCGAGTGAAAGAGTGAGTGGATCGGCTACGAAAAGTTTGCAGATTTCAGCCAAATTTTATTATTCAAATGTTTATGGAAAAAAATGTATTTGCGAAATTTTTTCGTTGAAGAAAGATCGACCTATAAGAAACTTTTCATATAATTCTCGAGAGTTTTTGACGAGCCAAAATTATTTTATTGACATTTTATGAAACGAAAACACGAAAAAAGAAAACTCAAAAACTTAAAACGTCCGAAAATAACACGGAAAAGTCAAAACCTTTTGATATCGACTCTAGAGAATGGTCATGTAAATATTCGATGAAAATTTCAAGTCCCCGCGATCAATACTTTTTAAGTTATGGCGGAAAAAAAAAGATTTCGTCAAGAATCGGTTTGTCGGTTTTTCATCTGTTTTTCACGTACGACCTTTCAAACGTTTGGAAATTCGATAAATGACCTGACAGAAACAAATAGTGAAGTAGAAAATCGGACCATTTTTTCGAGTACTTATCGTGTAAGCATCAACAACAAAACACACACACACACACACACACACACACGTGGTGATGAAATCCTCGTCTCACTCAGAACCTAAAAATTAGTTATAAATTATAGAACAATTATTTCATAATATTTTTAATCGAAACTTCAAGGCGAGAGTCTCGACTAGATGAAAAAATCCGAGTTTTAAAAATTAATTGTAAAATAAAAAAACATAATACGCGAGTAAGATTTATTTTCAGCCATGCAGTACGAATAAATTACACACGACCGTACATAAATTTCTTTCACATCCATATATTAATCCTTCGTTCGTTTTACCTTAAAACGGGACCGCGCGATTTTTTATTAAATTTTATCGATCATTCCGGCAACTGCTGTTTTAATAGTTCCGTAGTGTAAGAAAAAAAAATTAAATATTTAACTTTATAAATAAACACGATACACATTGTATGTTTAATATTGTGTTTCACTGCGGAGTTTTGACTCGAAATTAAATTTGAAATGACGTCGATGATTTTTATTCTTTGAACCCGAGTAAACAACGGATGAAATGAAAAGAAGGAAAAAAAAAGAAAGGGTTTTTACATTTACCATACAAAACGCGTCAAATTCAAAATCTAAGTATTATTATTTTTTTACCGCCGCCGCCGTGTAATTTCTATAATAGTTTTCGAATAGCACGAAAAATATTCATTTCCTTTTTGGTTTTCAATTTAAAACAAACAGGTTTATACGAGTAAAGTAAACAATTGAGTAATTATACGTCGCGGCCAGTATTGGTCTTACTCTGTGTGCTAAACTATATGCTCGGCGTTATGAACTCGTATTAAACTCGATAAAATTATCCATGTAGTCACGTTTATAACATTAAATTATAAATTATGTAAGTGAAATGGTGAAAAAATCTAAATAACTTTTTATACACTTTATTGAGTAATTAATTATACGATTTATACGTTTGTCCACTCTTAATCTAATAAAACAAATAAATTACACGCTGTTTACTTTTATGATTCTTTGATTCGAGTAAAGCAACTATTGGGGTTTTATTGCGATTTATTATTTTTTTTTTGTCAATAAATAATTTTAATGACATTAAAATTACCGAGAACTTTCGCCAATCCATGTGTTCCGGATTAGTTATTGAATAAACTTCAAAAGGTACTTCAGAAAAGGTCTCTTTTTTTTTTTTTTTTTAATTTCCAAGAAGTTTTCCAGAACAAATAATACTCTATATGAAACGCTGTATGGAAAAAAAAAATAGAAAAGAAAACCGGTAAACCGAATCTCTGCTCTAAATCTCTGCTCTGAACGCAATGATTTATTGTCGCTTTCAAAATTTGAAATAATATTATACAACACCACCACCACCACCTACTTTTTACGATAATTTACAATTCTCACAATAGAATGTAAAAGTAGACGAAAAGTTTGCGACTGGCTAATGCTTTTTTTTAAATATAGTTTCGTACGAGATATAAACTTAAACGTTAACACTGCGTCGTCGTCCTATCGCTATTCTAGTCGTTATCGTTCGCCGTAAGTATATATGAAACAAAAAAAGGTCGAGCGAAATCTTTCTGTGTTTTTTATTTCGTCGCGAGTCACAACCCTGTGAACTGATGTCTTAAAAATGTTATGCCCCGAAAATAAAGCCATAAACTATTCGAATAAATGCGTAAGTTTTTTACTATGCGTCGAGATGAAATCACGGCAACGTCGAATACTACGTATATTTTTACCGTCGGATTCCATTTTTTTTTTTTTTGCGGATACATTTTCACATAATATTTAAAGCGATATATTATGTAGTAGGTATGTGCGCGAGATAAACGCGCGTTGTTTACACGTGTAAAAGCACACGTGTTTTTATTGAATTCATATCGTATAACACATAGACGGTAAACATGTAAATAATTACAAATTGAATATTTCTATCGGAAAGTTATTGAAGAATAATAACACGCGGAATAAAAAAAAAACAAACAACTAAATAATTGTACACGGATTAATTTTTGTTTGATTTCATCAATATTAATACTGCGAATGTCTGTGATAATATGCAAAAAAAAATATACATACGTATTTTCCGAAAATACCGCCGCCGCCGCCGCTGTGTTTTAAAAATCGTTCGAAAATATTTAATAATTATTAAAAAGACAAAAAGATACCCAAAGGTTATTAAATATTTTCCGACATCTAATGAAGTGAATTTAATGAAAATTACTGTCCCCAGCTTTCGATTTGATTTTCTTATACAATATTATATTCAATATAAAACCGGCGGATATGCCGTATATGTAAAATAACGTTGTCGAAATTAAATTCAATATTTATACTTATATATATATGTATGACAAAAAAGAAAAAGAAAAGAAAACAATAACAATTTCCGCGCTATATAAATACTAAAAAGAAAGACAAAAAAAAAAAACAACCATAGCATATTTTTTATTACCCGCGAATCACGATCGTCGTTCGTTGGTAAAAATGAATTTATTGCGTCGAATTTACTCCGTACGTTTACTCCGAGCGAACTTTGGTACGTAATCATAAGGGAAAAAAAAAACACAAAAAAAACCTGCATACGGGCGAACTAGGTTGAAACTCGCAATAATTTAAGCTAAATCGCGTAGACATTCCACCGGAAAGGGTAAAACTCGAGTCGTTTGTCGTTTCGCTTCCGTATAACTTCTTGGGACGCGAAAATGCCAATTTGATATCGGACCGTTCTGCATTGTTTGGGCATTATTCAATGGTCCAAACGACAATTAATCGAATTCCTTGCTGACCCTCTCCTCCTCCTCCTCCTCCTCCTCCTCCTCCTCCTCCTCCTGCCGGTATATTCGCAAAACATAATATCATCCGCCGACGCGCGCGCGCTCCGATGTATTTACATTTCGCAAACCTTGCGACGGACGTAAGTTTTTCACAGGACATCGCGATATCCTATTGAAACGAAAGATAGCGGCGAAAACGTTAACTGCACACAAAGCGCGCGCGCGCGCGTGTATAATAATAGCCTCTGCCCGAGGTACGACGACGACATTAATTAAACTACGCAAACAAATATTATATTAAACGACGCGCACCTTACCTTACCTATAGCTACTATACCTATTCACCTATCCCGCGTGACCAAAACTACAAACTCCGATACGGTAGTAAGAAGTTCGTTTTTTTTTTCGTTACAACATACCAACGTCGCGCGTCGTAGTGAAAGATACTCGTACATTGTACAAAAACCGTTTGGCGTTAATCGTTCAATTTCTAAATGATAAATCATAAAATAACCGGCGAGACGACTCGAATCGACTTCGCGGCCAATCATATAATATTATAAAACTATTTTAATTACTTATAACCAGGGCTCGAGACTTATAGCACTAAAAAAATCATGAAATATGCGCTATAATATGCACTAAAAGTATGAAAATATGCTTTAAAAATTATTTATTTAAAATTTTTATTTAGACATTCATGAATTTATAATTATTAAAATTTAAAGAAAAATTTTTATATAATTTTATATGATTTTCTTATGATTTTATTATGATTTTCTACAAATAATGACTAAAAACTCTTTCCTGTTCTCATTAATTTGTATGTGTCGAATTTTGTCAATCTGTAAAATATAATTATTTCAAATCAATAAATCATTAAAAAGTAACTTACAGTTTGTACCTTCATAATTGCACTGTATTATTATGCGTTTCCGGATATTTGAGTATAACAATGAGTTTTATAACGTCTCAAAACTGTCGATCACTGATGAGTGGCCGAAATATGTATTTTTGCAGGACTGAGTTTTCGATTTTTACATTAATTAGCACAATAAATAGCAAAATAGTCGAAAAAATAGCAAAACCTCTAGAATGTGCAAAAATATGCACTAAAAACTTTTGGTATTGAGTTCATTTTTGTCTGAAATGAAAATTTATTGCTTACTCTCCTATCTTTTCATAAACTACAAAAAAATATGCAAATGCTACAAGTCTCGAGCCCTGCTTATAACTAAATTTATAATTATTCAAATAGACGTGCAAAATGTTCGCTCAGGGAGCGAGCGAGTGAATTTGTTTTTGGAAACACGTTCGACGAAAATGTTTGTGGACGCGCCTTAAGAATAACCCTCGCGTGCGTATTGGTGAATATTCGACGGGATGGCATAATAAACTACGAGTGTGAGAGCGAATCGAATGTTTTGTCGTCACCGTGAAAGGATTTTAAAAATGAAAATGTAGCGGTCTTGAAAAAAAAAAAAAAAATCAGCAATTGATCATTTGACAGATAATAATATATACTCGTATTTTCATATCCGTAATTAGGTGTTTATAATAGTAATACTGTTTACGAGATATTATACTGGCTTCTGCACGACGGCGGCGGTTAATTATCTCTTTTTTTTCTAAATTTTCATTTGATTAAAAGTAGGAACGACGAGTGAAGATTTATCGTAAGAAAACCAAACCGCACCGATAAATTCGAATCATATTTCATATCTGCCGTCAATATAAATTAGCAAGCATTGAATATTATGGTATTTAGGTTAATAAATATTCCAATTGACAAATCCGATTACGAAATGGGATACTGAGCGGGTTATTAATTGATTTAGCTAAATTCAATGTTTATGAATAAATAAAACGTTTATTTAGTGAACAGTAACGTGGACAGTATATTACGTATTATGAAATAAGAAAATCAAATTAATTATCCCAGTATTTCGTGTTGTTACAATCGTGAAAAGATATTTATTGCCTTTTTTTTTTTCTTCTTTTTTTAATTACCATTATTATCATCGTCGTTACTACGGTCTCCGAGTCTTGAAATATACCGTTCAAACTCGACGATTATTATAGTATTTATTATTGCGTGTACTTTTTTTATATTATGATGTTGTTTTGGCGAATCGGAGACGAACGAGCCGTGTCATCGTATAGTATTTAATTCAAAAGCAAACTTTCAAAACTAATTTGAAACAAAAAAAAAAAAAAATCACTCGTGTTTGAAATAACGTAATTATAATCGAAAACGATTGTGTACTCGAAAATTATTAATCATTTGCCACTATAGTTATTACTATTATTATTAATATTGGCTTTGCGTTTGATTTTAAAAACAAGTACATATCAAATACGTATAATTAAATCACGAAATTATTTAAAAACATTCTTTTTGTACGGTTTTTTTTTTATGATAATACGAGTACATAATTCGGATATTACCGATGGGGCAACCACCGCACTCTGTTCGTTTTTTATTGTAATTTTCTTTTGGTTTGCGCACAATAAACAAACGGTTCTTTTCACTCGCCGTGATTTTATTTTCGCGCCGGGACGATCCTACAATATATATACCTGCTTTCCGTCGGCGTTGTGTTCGCACCGCCCGGAACAGGAAGTCATCATCGCTTTGTATACTTTCGCCGTAATAGCAGCGAAGCCTTTTCGGAACTCGTCGTCAATGACTGCAAAACTCTGAAAATGTCATATATTATTTCTGAAGAATACGCGTTGAAAAACAAAACTCATATTCTTAAAAGTAAAACGCAAAGCGTCGGCGGGTTTACTTGTAAAATAAAATAAAAAATAAAATTGACCGATAAATATCAGATAATAATATATGCAGAGAGAAATTAATTTACAATTATTATTGTGAAACAAATGACCGAGTTGATTCGTTAATTATTTCGTCGGTAAAAAAATACCACAAGTTGTTTTGTTATTCTAAAGTAGTGAAATAATATTATAATGTTAAAACTTAATTATTATTATATTATTTATCAATAATATAATATTCGAGCGTTAATTAAACTTGACGGAGATGATTTGCAATAACGAAAACACCTGAAATTAATTCGTTTTTTTTTTTTTTTTCGATAATAGAGCTATTGATAATTATGACGTTCATCGCATCAATTAACAGACTATAGGCAAGTCCCTCGAAAATTCTCAAAAAGTTTTTTAATCGTGATTATTATTATTATTATTATTATTAATTATTTGTTGTTTTTTCTCTCTATTATACTTGTTCCGCAAAACATGGAATCATTTCATTAAACAGAAATAATACAGGGAAATAAAACGTAAAAAAAAAGTTTTTAATACTTTTAGCTTATAAACTTTAAAGGTACGCGCGCACGTCATTATGATCATTGCCGTAATTAATGTACGGATAGTACTTAATTATTTCCGTTTTTCCTACGAAACCGATTTTTAAATTTAAGCTTTATTCCGAGAAAAAAAAAACTCACTTTGAAACTTATAATATTATATACGTAAGTTACTTACTTACGGTAAGTACTAGCCGTCTCCGCAAACGTTGTTTTGCCATATACGTATACGTATAATTTTGTATTATAAAAAATAACAAATCGAAGTAATTAATAATGAAAAACAGGATACTGATAATATTCTTTTATTATTTTACCCACATTTCACAATATTATATGAAACACGTATTTATATTATATTATATTTAATTGATAATGATTCGCGAAAAAATTTACAAACAATGATAATGGTTACTATTGATTACCGAATAGGTGTACATATAAAACGTTAAATTTTCAAATAGTATTCGCGGTGGGCCACCCTTAACACCCGGGGGTTTAAAAAATAGTCCTATTCTCGGAGCTACCAAATATGTACGAAAGATTTCGTGAAAATCGGTCAAGCCGTTTCGGAGGAGTTCGATAACAAACACCGTGACGGGAGAATTATTGTATATACTCGTATAAGGTATGTATATATAACTATTCATGAATATTGCAGTGTGTATATCCTTGCCGACTCGATGTAGCCGTGTAGGTATCTATTTAATCCTGCGCCTATTTCGCTCGGCTGTGTAATACAATATATTCTCTCTCCTTATAATAAAATCTTTTTTTATTCTACGAGTCACTAACTATTTTTCGTGTACTACGCTAGCGACTGCCCTCGCACAGCGGCTCCCTATATTATAATATATATTATATATGTTTTTCATAGAAATTAAATAAAAAACGCATCTCGTTTACATAATATTATCAAGAGCATTGCTTAGTAGTTTTTTTTTTTTTTTTTTATAAAACCGGTCGGTTTGCAAATAACACACGTCTCATATTGCGACTCGAGTGCATAATATAACGATATAGGTATCACAGATTATGCAATACGTGTTAAATGTACTTGTCGCCGCATGCTGCAGTTTACATAATACGCGCAAGTACGAAAAATTCGTATTTTTCTTTGTAGTACACGTTATAATTTTTGCGATATACATATTTTTGTTCGTATGAAAAAAACAACACGGGCACTTGCTACATCGCTATATGGTACCCACCCGAGTATATCACCTCACGCGTTACTACCAGACACGCGTGTAATATCTACTGGGATTAGTTTTTCACTTGCGTGTATATTCTTAAATAATTAATTCAAATTCAAATTTCTTCTTTCAAAATAAATTCCCCATATAAATGTATATACAGCTCGACCCATAAATATTTAGCTACTGCTGCTACTACGAAGCGGCGGCGGCGGCGGCGGCGGGCGGGAGTATAGTAGAAACTTTATTTTATTACTTGCGCCCGTCGGACATTGCACTTTAAATTGGTAAATCCTCATTTTACGTACGGTGTTTTGTAGTCGTATTTACCTATTACATATTCACGTGTAAATTAAATACTAAGGAAAATCCACTCGTTCCGTATGGCATTTTTACGTTGTTGTTTTGAACAGAAAAAAAAAAATCAGAAGCGTTAAAAAACACCGGCTACGTTTTTCGAAATCTACAATCTCACACGACCGTCGTCGTGTACGACTTATTGAGCGATCGTGGATTTTCAAAACAGTTACGATCGCGCGGAAAATGAAACCGTTCGCTAAAAATGTTATACGCGCAGCGGTGAGCGAATAATAATAATGTTCTCCGCGGTGGTGATTTGTGTGTGAACAGATTCGTTGCCCTAACTCAAACAAAACGAAACGACGACTAAATCTCAGAGTGGCTTTGCTGTATAAGACATATTTAACGATAAACGAAAACGAAATCAGAGTCGACGGTCTTCGATTCATCACGAGAAAATCAAAAAAAAAACAATAAAAAATCCTTTTTCGGTCGTGATAAAAATATATACAGATTTTCATAAATCTCTTTGTCGTTTATCGACAATTATTATTATCACGGTACAAAGTGACGCTGAGAAAATCCCTTTTAAATGTGTAAATATTTTATTACGCTAGTTCTTAAATCGACTACACGATGACTACACGCATTTTATTCGGCAACAATGGCGATGAAAAAAAAATAAATAATAATTTAAGATGCCCGCAAATTCCGGCGAAATCGTGTTTATTTTATCGGTGGTTTTAAATACAATTAAACGACAGACAAATCTCCGAGTCGACGCGTCGTCGTCGTCGTTGTTCGTTCGACCCCGCGACTTTTATTGACGTGTTTTGGGGCTCCCTTATTTCTAGAAGAAGAAGAAGAAGAAGAAGAAGAAAAAAAAACGCCGAAAACGTTGTTTCTTTTCTTTTATGTTCCAATGCATCGTCAAACCTGTGTACAATGCTTAATGTTCATGACATTGATAAAACGCCGGGTAATTTGTACAACAGTAACGGCATACAATCAATAGGGAATCCAAATAAATCGAAAAAGACCCGCGCGTAGTCAAATCTATAGACCGCAACACAATAACTTAACGTATCTTTTTTTCGTCGGCCGTCTATAAATAATAAACATATTGTGTAAGCTAACGATGTAGCAGCAAAGCAATAATAATTGTATATACAATATTATATTGTAATATTATTTCGAACGTTACGAACGTTTTTATCAACAATTATTATACTATATAAAATATTGAAAATCCATCAGAGACAATGAAAGGCTTATTTTTTTCCTTCGTCCCGTCGCTCCGAACTATCAATGTTGTATCGCACGTAAACATCAGTTAACGGGTACTAAAAAAACGCCATCTCGAACGTCTAGAACAACAACAACAACAACAACAACAACAACAACAACGAATAAGTGTTTTGATTTTTAAACGCCTGA
This sequence comes from Drepanosiphum platanoidis, assembly GCA_948098885.1. NCBI lineage: Eukaryota > Metazoa > Arthropoda > Insecta > Hemiptera > Aphididae > Drepanosiphum > Drepanosiphum platanoidis. The sequence continues at coordinate 1,539,888 of OX402534.1, read as the reverse complement.
TTTAATTATAATATGCATTAATAATGTTATTTCTTCTCGAAAGTGTAAACAAATATTTGTGTAAATGCGAAGCACATCGAGAACTTGAAAAACTAATAAAAAAACACGTATCGGTATAAAATACACATACAGCGAGTCGGATCGAGGCGTGTCCGGACGGAGAAATAGCAACAAATTGTTAATTATTTAATCCCCTCTCAAGAATTAAACAAATGCCTCGGGCGTCTATAGTTATTTGTTTCGTAGAAAACACACGAAATATTTAATAAACTTGTTTATCCGTAATTTATTATATGAAAATTAAATCGCCGTTACTTGGCTACAAAGCCGCGATCAATAATCAATTCGTGGAAGGGTTGTTGTTTGATAAGAAATAAAAAAAGAGTACTTTACGTAGTTACGAACTTATTGTGCACGGAAAAACAATGTCATAAAACCGATTTATATACAACGTCGTCGTCCACACGGTTATTATTCAAAAATAATTAGTTCGACGGTGTTTTATTTTCACGCTTGTAACTCCTCGTCCATATCTGATCCGAAGTGAGTTTTCGGAACATATAAATACCTACGCTGTATCCGATTAACGACGTCGCTGATCTAATTCAGAGTGGACTATGTATATAGCATGAGGCCGGGACTCGAAAAGAGGAGGAGATATAACGACCGAAATCTTGTTTAATTTAAGCTTTAGTCCGAAACAAGCGTGTTCAAAAACATATTAAATCCCTTCTACCCGGAAAAGATAAATTATTATACCTACAACAACTGTGTTTACGAAATGCGTTTTTCATTAAACTTGACCTTAATAGCAGCAGTCGCGGATAACCGACTTCGGATACGACGAACCCTTCCAGCCGCCAATTATTGCTTTCTACTAATTAGAAAATAGGTGCGTAGACTTTTCCAGTAGAAACCCATTGTGCTGTGAGATATTGCCCTTCGATGTCGCGTCGGGAAATCTCTCTCTATTTTTTTCATCGACAAATGATCAGTAACAACACTTGCTGCACAAGTATCAATCGTCGATAAATCACCCGCGTCCGACTAGAACACGGTAATTCCGGTTAAAAACGTCGGAATAGACTGGGAAATAATTTCTAGGTTTTACACGAGCAATAAAAGTTTTTCCAAACACTAAACACAAAAGGTATGTCTATTCTGTATTAACAAGACGCGCCCCACACTGTTCGGCGACACCTACGACGATGTTTCGTTTTATTTCAAAAATAAATTCATAAACTCGCGATAAAATATTATTCTGGTAAAAATGTTTACACAAGATGTTGTTTACGCAACTTTTGTATTCATCTATTTTTATATTGGATTATAAATATGTTTAAGACAAATATAAAATAATAAACAGCTCGCAACGCCGCCGCCGCCGTGTTCTGTAAGCAATGTTTTCATTAGAATTCATAATAATTTGCATAATTTTATAACAACGTTATGCAAAAATAATAAGGGAAGCCATTGAGTTGAAAAATATTCAGAAAGTTAAACTATATACGTATATATATATATATAAAATACGAGTACGAGTACGATATACAAGTCGACTAGAAAATAACTAAATCATATAGTTGCCGATAACGCATAAATTATAAAATAGAAAAAGGAAATGAAACAAGAAAACTGCGAGTAATCGAGAAAACATAATAATATGGAGATTAGAGAATAATAAATGAACCGACCGGCGAAATCAGCTTCGTCAGAGTCGAGTTGACGAGCAACAATAAACCGCCTCGCAAAAGAACGTGCCGAAAGTGCCGAAAGAAAGTTTCGGTGAAAATAGCTTTTGAAATTATAACGAAACGCAAGAACAATCAGTATAGAACGTGGAAACTATGATTATTTCAAAGCCGACATTTCGGCGTATCCGGTATCATAATCCTTTGCGGAACGCCGCCGCCGCCGCGACGTGTATACGAAAAATCAATTATAACTGTAGTTTTCGCGCGCATAACTTTTTGAAATTCAATTGATATATCGTACAACGTATACGCGAAACTATATACGGCCGAAATTTAAAATTTATGAAGACGCTTTGCGCGAGACTTTTCAGTTGAATAATAGTGTTGAGACGTTAACAATAAATTTTCGTTTTCCCAGAGTAATAATTGTTATGAGTAATCGTTAACAATTTATTCTGTTTCCGCCGTAACGATTTGGACCTTTGTTATTATAGGAATAGAGAGTTTTCCTCTCACGGCGGAACACCGTACAGTCTCCGCGGGGATTTCGGTCGAATTTAAACGTTTAATATAAACATTTGTAAAGTAGTTGATTAATTTGTCCGCGTAGCGTTTTCATTTGAATTACAAATTTAAACCTCCTCCGGTTAGAACTATATTATCATCTCGATATCAAAGAGATATAGACTAAATTGAACGTCGGAGGAGCCCTTCTTTCCGCCTCCTTTAAAAGGAGTCCTCGATACGTCGTCGCGTCTCTGCCGCCGAACACAATGCTCGCCGACGAATCGATTACAAACGTAATTAATTTGAAAATTCGCCGAGTGTTTAGATATTGTTCAGAACAACGTACGTAATAATATTGTAATGGTTTTTTATTTTTTTTTTATTTGTTGCTCTCTCCTCGAGTGAGCGGTTCGTTAACGCTACACTGTGTCGTCAGCGCGCCGCCGCGCCGTTTGTAGAATATCAGAACTTAATTAAATGTGTTCTTCATTGTAACCGCAAACAATGATTTTCGCGATAATCATAATTGAATATAAAATATATTTTTATCGCCCAACACTCGGTCGATTTTATAATTCGATCAAATCGCAATTCCGTTTCATCGCCTCCGTCAAAAGTACAAAACCAAATCGGGGTTGCCGTTTGAATTCCGGGCGAAACGTGCAGGTGAAAAGAAAGAAAGAAAAACGATTATTTACGATATTATTTTATTTCCATTATTCGTCGCGCGTTATAATATTATACTCTCGTCCAAACACACACACACACACTTACACAGAGTGTCGCGCGGAAGCTATTTTCCAAATTTAAACACATTTTCGCAAAATTAATTTATCGCCGCAATTAACGCGCTCGCGGTGCTTAAACTCATCCCTCTCTCGTCATTCTATTCTCAAAAGTCGCGCGCTGCACCGCGTGTTACCCCCGCCTTTCTGCCGGCCAATTGCACTTGCTCCGCACGCCGCGAGCGTTCGAGTTGTTAATTTTTTCACCCCCGCACCCCCGAGAGCGCACCTCGTCCCTTTCCGCGCGCCCCGCGCGGTTTCTTTATTATTCGCACTGCTAGGAAATTAACGTCCCGGAATCGGAATTTCAACACTACAATAATACCGAGCTGAAAATAAATTGGACAAGTTTTACACTCGGCAACAAAAGTTTTCACAACTCGAAAAACCTGTTAACGACAACATGACTTATTATATACGGATGCCCGGCACGCCAACTTTATGATATATACGTATATACAAATATATACATAATATAATATATTATGCATATTCCATATAGGCGCGGAACGTTCGCTGCTAGCCCTGTTTTTGTCGCAGTTTTGGGAACCACTTTCACGTGTTTTTTCGACACTCGATTGTCGGCAAATCTTTGCCGATATTTCGTAACGGTTTGCTTTTGAAGTCCGAGAATATTATGAAACCCGACACCCGTGGCCACACAATCGATATTTTTGGTTTTCGGAGACTTGCAGAATTTGCAATACGACACTCCCCGACTACAATCGCTTGTTTTGCAACTCGTTTGGCGGACACACTTTTGTTTACGTCGGAAAAATCGATCGAGCGACGCGTCGTCGTCGTCGTCGTTAGGTTCTACAAGGAAGTCATGCAAACGTGTATTATAGGTGTTCTAAACAACAACGTCTATGTTTTGCAATAACACCCCGGAAGGACCTTTATTTTCCGTTATTTTTTTGCGTATTTTCTCGTCGATTATTATTATTCGCTCCGTATAAAAAGTATTTAGTTTTAATGGTTTTTTTTTGTACCACAGTCGGTTCGTTGGAAAACAAAATATATGAATCGCAATGGTTTTTCACGCGGCATAAATACAATAATACACACCCGCCCCCCAATCCGATTTGGATTAAACAAAGCAACGTTTGTATTTTAAATAGAATAATATCATATCGATAGCTCATCGTAATACGTTAATGTTCATTATATCGTTATTGAAACATTTTCAGTCCGTCAAAAATATAAACAGTGCAGACGTTTTATATGAACATTTAAATTGTTCACATTTACCGCGTTATTGTTACTTATAACTCGACCCTATACTTATTTCAAGAAATGTACGAAAAAACATCGTAATTTGAGAAATTCGTTGGAATTCTAACCTTCCGGACGGAGAAAAACGCTGGCAACGAATCGCCAACTCGTTATACTCGTTATATTTTCAACACAATAACCTTTTTATAATAATTCACGACGATCATCGTATGAAATGTAGCTATTGTAAAAATAATAAAAACGAGAACACAGATTTGTGCGTTTCGCTTATCAATGCATTATTGTTTCCAACTTAAACGTTAGGTTGCGAAAAAAAAAAAATCAAATCACAATTCATACGACTGGATAAGTTGTGTGTGTCAACTATTTAGCCGTTTGTTTGGTATGAAATATGTTTTTGGCCCCGTCGCGTTTAACTCTCTGTTTTCCAATAATTCTAATCAATAAATGGACGAATGAATACTTAATGCCTCCGTGTTTTAAATCGATTGGGAATTAAATTTTGCTCTCTGTGCGCGGACATTTCGCGTTCAAAGAGACCGGAGACAATATTTAAAACGTACTTATTTCATCGCTATATCGCTGTATGTGTGCGCGCGTGTGTGCGAGTGTGTAATTGAAAAAAAGTCAAAGTAGAAAAGACTTTGTAAGTAGGTCATTTCAGTAGATAAACCGCACGAAGCTCGTGTGTGTCGGCGAGAGCTACACGACAGCATAATAAAATGTACAAACGATAAAACATCACTTACGGATAACGGTACGATATGAGTTTTGTGAACGTACCTCTTCTACCTAGACGCTTTCTTTTAGAGTTAAAGTTTGTACTATATTATTATCGTACACCGAATACAATAGGAATTATTTTTATAGCATTTATACTTTATGTCAAATCTATTGGATGCGGCTGCCGAGCTCGAATCGTTGTGGTTTCCTATACACGATACGAGTATACCGGGGAGAAATTATTAATAAAGGCGATCTATGTTATCATGTTGTCGGCGGAATATGGTAATATCGATAGACTACAACGAATCGAGAGACTGGAGCGAACGAGTGGAATTTTTTAATATCCCTCGGGGGTGGGGCAGGCCCGGATTAACACTATCGTAGGCCCTATTTATTTCCCATTGTGCTACAATGGTCCTGGTGTACAGTATTAAAATGATAAAAAAAAAAACCTTATGTTTGGGAGAGGTTCAGAGGTATAGTATTGAATCTCAGTGTTAAGCCTTTAAATCAAAAATATTTACAACATAAAAATCTTAACTTTTATTATTTATTTTATATTTGATAACAATTTTAACACGTCCTGAAAACATTTGATTTTACTCTAAATATATTTAATAATAATTATTATTAATATTTAAAGTATTTAATTTTAGCAACTGTTTTGTATACAATTTTCAATTTTGCATATTTCTTCCCCGTACATACAAAAAAATCGTAGCCTCACATTTTATTTTCGTAGGCCCTAAAATGTTCGTAGGCCCTAGGCACAGTGCCTATGGTGCCCTAATACGGCCCTGGGGTGGGGGGCTCGAGCATCGATTGTTCTAATTTTTGCTTGCCCTAAAAACAAAAGGTTTCTCGCGGGCTCTATACGTACTTGCGATTCTTGTACGATTCTCAACTGTTATTCAAACAGTAAACGCGTTCGGGATAAACACTACTATTGTTATCGCGCCGCCGCTCCCGCCATCGAAAACCCGCCAAATCGGTCTTTTATTGAAATAGACCAGCCCCGCTCGGACCTCGTCGTCAGTTCATTACTGCATTACGCGTCGCGCGGTCCGTTACTCTCTCTCTCTCTCTCTCTCGAGCTCTCACCTCACTATCGTATTTTTAAAACCGTTTCAAATCGGTTTTTTATTTTCATTTGATTCGAAATCGCAACGCGTTAACGTTTCACACGCGAGTACGTCTATTAAACTCGCGCGTTTTTATTAAACACTCGAGTACCTTCCGACTTTAATTTTGTACACACTCCGGTACGAGTGACTTCCGGGATACTGCAGTGTGTTAAGATACCTTCGCGAGAATATTTCGTCGAGAAATGACAACACACAAGTACGTTTCACACGAGCAAACTACCTAATGTATATTTTCATTAGACGTTTAAGCACCCTTGTTTTCCGAGGGAAACGCAGTCGCGGAGTTTTCGATTTTTTTTTCTTTTCGTTTTTCCCAACTCGTCTGTTTTAACGTTTCGAAAACCACGGTGCGGACGGGATCATTTCGTATTTTTCACGTCGTCTCGACACGTTTGACATTTCTGAAAACCTCGTAATTTTTAATTTCTAAATAAAATCCGGACTCGATACAGGCACTCGTAGACGAGCGCCCGTAATGCGATAATTTACCCAGGCGCGAAATTTTTTAAACTCACACGCGCGCCTCTAAACTCATTTGAAAAGACCGCACGTACGGTTATCTTTGGTCGAGCAGTCTCTTGTTTTATTGAACGTCGCTAGGTATAGGACTTTTATACGCAGTGCCATATTATAATGCGTGCCAACCCTTCTTTTGCATTATTGATTAGCCTATAGTGAAATGTTATTCATAAATTATTGGCAAATTCACTAGATCTATAAATTATAACGCTAATGTAAACACTAAACATACCTCGGTGAAACAGTAACTGAATAAATTATTGCTTTTAACAAAACTAAATGTTACGAAATCCTCTTTTTAAGCATATATCGAACTAAAAATACACCACCGCAAAACGTGTTAATACGTAATATAATGGAATGGGCGAGCGCGCGCGCGCGCGACTGAAAACTTATTTGATACCTAGTCAACAAACGTAATTGATAAAAGTTAAAATTAAATATGTATAATTTTAGTTTTTCATTATTAATCTTACACAACTGATTAACATTATCGTTTGGCATCGCCACGGCGTTCACGGTTAAAAATCTTGTATATCAAAAACGCGCGGATATTTTTAAAAATGTACTCGATTACCTACGAGCAATTACTCGTATAGAATGGTAAAAAAACACCTAGAATTCGTACCAAAGTAATCAAGTCTAATATAAGAATACGAGATACATGTTTTATTATTTTTTCACGCGCGGAATTTGTTTAACATTCCGATGCCAAGAAAGTTTTAATGTCTTATGAATATTCATTGCTTTTAATTATTATAAAACTATATTTGAGATTTGTTGGACTCGAATTTGACTAATTGACGTATTTATACCGTGGCCGAATGAGGTGCGGGCTCAAATATATTATATTCACTATGTGTACTAGCTGTTATAGATTTTAATTATTAAAAGTACGCGCGCACTATGACGATAATCGTCATTTCCAGATTAGACAGCGGTTATTATTATGATCACGATTTTTGGCACGGCAACGAGTTCTCGAGTCCTCACTCGCGGCAGGTACGCTCGATTCATCGACGAGTTTGTACGAATTTTAATATTAACACGTTCGTTAAAACTATTTAAATAACTCATAATCCGAGTGAATAATAATTAATGTCTAATTATAAAAGGTGTTATATAATTTATAAAAGTCTTTATATGTGCCAATTATCTCGCGGAAACGGCGGCGGCGGTATGTGTTCACTCGATGGTTTTAATGGTTTTAATAAGATATGAGGAATCAGGACGCTTTATAACGAAATATCCTCGAGACAAAAAAAAAAAAAAAATTAAAACAAATTAAAAACAAAGCCAATTAACTATAGTTAAGGTGTTCGCTGTTTTCAACTTGATGAGTTTGAATTTATTTATGGACATCCGAATAACGCGTGGCCGCTGCGGAAATAATCGATTGATAATATTCTAAAATATTCAAACCGCGGCGCGAACGTATCTAAAACTATGAGTTCGGAGAAGAAATGAAATAATATACGAACACGATCGTACCGAAGCACTTACACAATTCGTATTGTTCGATATCGTGTAGCGTGAGTAACGTTTCCAGATCACCGTGAAATCGTACGCTTGTCGCGTGTTCGGCGTCATCGAACGTCGATCGTTTTTTAAATTTTCGTTTTTTTTGTGTTTTGTGTTTTGTGTTTTATATAATAAGCCTGCTTACAACGTCGTCGTCCGGACGGCGCGGCGTGACGGGGATTTGAAATCGCGGTAAACGCCACGCTGCAATTACGAGTCTAAAGAATTTCAAAAGAACGAGGGTGGGAGGGGGAGGGGCAAACGAAGAAGAGGGGGAAAAAAAAGAAGGAAAAACGCCCGCCGGCTCATGTAATTAAATTACGACCCGGCGAACGAACGAACGCCGCGAAAAGACAAACAACGGACGGACGCGGCGTGGCAATAATACTCGTATGTCGAGGAAACGCGCTGCGCGAGAGTGGAATAGAGAAAATAAAAAGGAAAAATTGATAAAAACAAAAACGTCTCGTTGATTGTGTGTGGGTACCTGAGTGTGCGCGAAGTGAAATAAAATCTTACGACCGACACGCGCGCCGGCCGCGTACATATAGCCGTTCATTGTAATCCTCGATTACAATCGCAAGTATATACGTAGTATAGCTGCGCGCCGCGAATAAAGGCCCCCAACTTTCAATTTAAGCCACACTTCCAAGTCCCCGCCGCCGCCGCCGCCTTTGATTTAAAATTCTAACCCGGCACGGATTTAAGAGATCGAGTGACCCGCGGTTTTTTTTTTTTTCTTCTCCGACATTTTATGTTTCGCGTAATCGTGTTTTAACAATTATTATTAATTAATATAGTAGTTTTTATTCGAATAGACGATAAACCACGACGACGACGATAATCATTTGAAGATCGAACGCAATAGTCGCCCTTATCGAACGGCAATAAACAATAATACAGAGTGTCGCTCGGGAGAGGAATAGGATTCGTCCATAATGCTCGGATGAAAAACGGACGAGAAAAACTTTAAAGAGAAATTTTCTCTTTAAAAATATTTTCATTTATTCGTATGTAATTGGCTTATAAGACGCGCCTATTAGTTTTGAGACGAGCCTCTTTTATTTTCAGACGCTAACGAAGGAGAAACGATTTTCGTCGTGTGTTCTAAAATTACACATTGATCGATTGCTCGTATCGTTTCGTAAACGAAATTGCTGCCGCGCCGCCGACGCTCTTAAAATTGCCAAAAAAAAAAGTCGCGTTCGATCGATTCCGAGCTCGATGCAATAACACTCGCAGCAGCAGCAGCAGCAGCAGTCCCAAATATTTCAAGCTCAGTTTCATCGCACCAGTCACTGCTATAAAACGCGGTAATGTCGCGGACTAGTTTTTTACACGGAGTGGAAAAAAAAAAAATAAAAAATAATAGAACGATGCGTTACACGTGTACGACACGCACAAACACGTACGTATATATATATATATCAATACATAAACACGTGATATTAGATTTCAAGCGAGTGTGTATATATACGTGTCTGTGTATACGGTGGCGTGCACGTAATAACAAATGGGCCGACGACGACGACGACGAGATTTTAAAACAATGGCCTCGCGAGCGCGCGCGCGTTGGGAATATCCTGCGCGAAAAGGACTTTTATGTACGCGTGTCGGCCGCGGCGCGAAGAAAACAGCTGACACGTTTTGCCGCCGCCGCCGCCTCCCGGGCCCGCGGAGAAAAGGACATAAGGGACGGGACCGGGGTGGAAGGAAAGACCACCGGAGAGCATCCTTATACGAGCCGGCGTAACGCGCGGCACGGGGTGTAATAAAAGAACATTTGACATCGAACCGACCCCCACGCGCCACCGCCACCTACCCTTAACTTTTCGCCGCCAGAGTCACTCGCGGACACTCGCGACGCGAACGTCGTTTGATTTATGACGAACCGTCTCCCCCCCCCCGGTCTATTGCTGAGTCGAGATTTATTTATACTTTTCGTCGTCGATTCTCCGTCGCGTCCGCACGAATTGATATTATCTAATAATAATAATAATAATAACATGCGCGGAGGAAAAAAACGTTATACCTCGCGGCCCGCGGTTGCAGGTTTTTCATCTCCTTCGCTTTTGCCGCCGCCGCCGCTGGTCGATCGAAGAAAAATCGGAAAATTCGTTTGAAATCGCAGTAAATAGTCGGATATAATCGTTAGCGATTAACGTCGGAAGACGGGGGGGGGGGAAGGAAAAGGAGAACGACAGTCGGAAAGGAAGAGGGACGAAACACACGCGTTATAAGTACGTATCTACTGTATCGAGAGTCGCTCGTCGATTCCGAGAAAACCTTTTAAACCGCGTGCATATAAGACGGACGGAATATTAAAAAAAAAAAAAAACTCTTTTCAATAATATTATCGTGTGTGATATATACAACAGTTGTACATAATTTACTTTGTGGTGGCATTGAGTGCTAAATATTTTTGTACGATAAATGCGCCACGTAAACAGTACGACATTCTTTGTGTAAACAAAAACGTATACCGTTGTCGCGGGTTTGAAGAGCACTTCGAGTCTTTAAATTTAAACGTATCATAAACCGTGTAAAGTGTTTGCTCGACGAAACTTTACGGGTGCCTAATGCGCGTAGTAATAACACAACGTATTAGACGCGTTCGTATAATATATCGTATTATAGAAGAGCAGTGCAAAACGTTGAAAAACGGCCTAAAGCTAGTAGAATTATTTGAATCCGTCGTCGCGACGTCTCGTAAGAATTCCATGTCCAACGCGGCCGCAAGACAGAAACTCAAATCTACAAACGAAGAATAGTAGAAAATTTAGTTGCCCTCCTGCTCTCAAAAAAAAAAAAAAAAAAAAACAGTGCCATCGATCACTTTGTACTAGCCATGTGAAAATCGTGTAACACAGTGTTGTGATATACCGACCGTACTAGACGCAGTAGGCGAGTTATATTTTAATATTTATCAACGTCCGCGGGAACGTTTGTTTTTTTTTTTACATTTCTATCAGACTTTTTTGTTTTCTAAAACAGCAATTCCTATCGGAACTTATTGTAACGCAAAGGACTGAAAATCAAACGTCGAAAAGTGTCGACGAACAACGCGTGCTCGTTCTCCAGAATTAACGATTATATTCGAATATCTTCGGAACATCGTCGGTCTTTTACCACCACGGATACGACGACGAATATCTCTGGTAAATAAAAAGTACAATATTATTAAATGAACAGTATCGAAAAATCCCAGTTGTTTTAAAATAAACAAAACGATATCTTACGGACCGTAAAGCGAGAGAGGAAACCATAGAAATAAACAATATTATCCTGTGTGTAACATAACTAAATTCCATTAAACGTTAACCCTTTTTAAACCTGCGCGACTTAAAACGCATCGCGTCCAAACGTACACACTTACGTATAGGTTTACTCAATGCAGGCGATCATTTTTTTTTTTAATCCTTTTGTCACCTCGATAACTTTTATTTTTCGACCCCATTCATATTTTTATCAAATCCACTTTATCAATCAGATTTGCGTATACGTATTTTGGGAGAGCCATTCGGGAAATAAGGAAATAATTTTTGTATTTAAAGCGTATATTATTCTCAGGACGTTATTTATTTATTTATATTTTATATTTTTCGTTCGACTCTCGCTCCTTCAGAGGATAACGGGGAAGTATTTCCGGGCGCCTAAATTCGAAACTCGTTTTAAAAAAAAAAAACGCTATGACGAGCGAACTATAATGAAACGTCGATTTGCGCGCCGTTATATTTTTTACACTGCACAAATCGAGAAAAACAACACCTATGCTTTTGACCTAGTTTGGTGTGACTGCAGAATACATCAGTTTTGATCGCGTTAAACAGGCCGTTTACGTGTGTTATCAAATCAATTTTCTCGACACAAAGGCCGTGTGTCGTCGTAGTCTTTTTACAAAATCGGAAACCCGATGTGCTCTCGAAACCGTTTCGTTAAAACAAGATAACGCCGACGTACGTAAATATGAACTCTCGCTGTCTGACGACGTTCTACGGCCTGTAACGATTCCGTTCGTTATTTTACAAACAGTATACTGTTACAGGTGTACTACATTTTTTAGCAAGCGTACTCTGTAGTTTCAAAACGTATAAAAACGTCGACGCGACGCGAAACACAATATAAATCCGATTTCGAGAAGGTGCGCCGCGCCGCCGCGCCGCCGTTGTAACGACTCATTTCGTCTTGAAACTTTGACGCGGCCCATTGTTCTTCCAGAAACCAGAAAACCGTTTACACGTCGTCTTCTCATTATGAAATTGACAAATAAATTTCCATTTTATTCTTTTGTCTAAAATCATTTTCGACTAAATCGAGGAATTATACCAATTAGTCTCGAGGAGCAATTCTACGCGCACTGTTTTCTTTTTTTTCCCTCCCCAATTATTTTAATTAATTAAAACTAGAGAGCTTTGAAACATATTGCATCAAAGCTCTTTAATTAAAACGAAAGATTAAATGACACAGATCGATGTTTAAGTCTTCAGAGACATACCGTAATGTTCCGCTGATCTAAATTAATCAATCTCGTGTGACACGACACGACCAATGATTTTGGAAACGTTAAATCGCATACAATAAATTTAATAAACGTATATTTCTTATTAGTTATTAAAAACCAATCAAAGTTTGATCAATAGACGAAAAATACAAGAAAATAAACATAAAGTCAACAGACTTATATTCTGATTTGTACATAATATATTTACTAACAAATATCTGATATTTTAATATTCCAATATTATAGTAAAAGATTAATTGTAAACAGTTCTCGTGGAATCTTGTCGTCGTTTTCAATATTTTTCTAAATAAGTAGTCCAGAAATGTGTCTCAGAACAAAATGAAGTACATGCGAAATTCGTTATATACTGCATACACAATTTTAATAAAATACTGCATATTTTTTTTTATAAATAACTCAATGTCTGGAGAAACTTGGTGTATTACATTTTAAAGATGTTCGGCTCGTAGCTTATAATTTTTAATAATACTTAATTCGTTAATACTCGATCGTCATTTTACGGGGGAAAAAACTGAAAAACCTGAAAATTTCTATAAACAGCGTAAAATAGAGTTTAAATCTCTCGAGAGTTGAACCGTCCCTAGAGATTGATAAAATAAGTATTCAGTGAAAATTTCAAGTCCTCGCGATTCCTATTACTTTTTGAGTTACGACGAAAATATTCAGATTAGACCATCCACGTCTTGTGATCGAAATCGTGTCCGCTAACATATAAAAACACTCGCACACACACGTCGTCGTGGTAAAAACTCAGGGCTTCCTCGTTTCACTCGGAATCTAAAACATTCTCATCGTACGTTTAAAATAATAAAAAAAAACAACGTTTCCCTCGACAATCGAATAAAAAAAACTTATTAATTTTCAATTATGTAAATAAAAATTCGCCAACACCATACGTATATATTTGATTTCAATACCGGATTGTTTTTCCACCTATCGATTTCAAAATCGCGTGCTGTGTGTTTATAATAACGTTTTTATTTAAAAAAAAAAATGAAATAAAATCCAAATATACTTAATTATTTGAGCCCGACGACGGTCTCCCCGGAATCGGTGAGGGATCACGCTCACCTTAGGCGGTTTCCGTATTTCCAGCGCCGCGTTCACCCCCTCGGGGTGTCCGCAGGGAAATCATTAGCCATAACGCCGGTATATGTGCTAGGATGATTATTATGCGACTTATTCCCAAGGCAAGTCCGCCGCCGGAGCCGTTGAATATTTAGCATGAAAATTACAAGTAATAATACTTATTTTATTAATACCGCTTTGTCCCGCACGACGACGACGTACAGACGATTTTGAATCATTCAACACCCGGCCATACAATTTACATCATTAATTCCAACGACGCGCGACGAGCGCGGCTTGTGTTCGTTCGAGAACGACTATTAAATGCGACAACGATTTTCTTTTCACTAAATACCGTCACGTCGTCGTCGTCGTCGTCGTCGCCAGACGCCCCACGTGCCCGATAATTATTACAATAAATATCTATTTATTTTTTTTTTTTTATTATTATTCTTTTCCCTCTGACGTTGGTTTCGTAGTAATAATAATTGTATAGTGATTTTCATTTATTATAATTTACGCGCAAAGTAGGTTTTGCGGTCCGATCGAACGTTATTACCTCGTTTATCGCTCGGACGACAAAACAGATTCGTTGGGAAACAATAAATTTATAACGTTCGCGCGTTATGTTCGAATACGAAATGACCGAAATATATTCTCTCTTTTAATTATTTTATTGAATTTGTTATTCGCTATTGGTGGAACACACGAGATTAAATTGTTTAGTCCACTCGGTGTGTAGACCGAAAAACGTCGTAACATTCGGTACGCGTCTCCGTTCGTATGCGCACAACAATACACGCGCTTATATACATGGCACACATAACAGCGCACAACAATATATTATATTATTATTATGATACGATTATAAAATGATGATTACACGTGCTGTACTATTGTAGGATTTGTATTTAAAACCTTTTTGACTTTTATTTTTCTTTTGTATAAAAACAAAAAAACAAAAAAAAAACCGCAATTGTAAATACAATATCTATCTCAATTCATAACATTGAAAAAGGTTGACAAGTGGGGTATTGTGGTGGTGGTGGTGGTGGTGCCGTCGCACACGAACGTTTTCAGCCGCCAAACCCTTTTTTTTTCTTTTTTTTTTTTATTCTTCTTGGCTTTCACGTCTATTCTTACTCGCAGTTTTTTTTTTTAAACAAATTATAATTTTTGTAAAATACGTGCGCTACTGAAAATGAATACGAATGGCGCGCGTACTACACACGGCAGAGTCGACGCGGCGCGGTGTTGTGCGGTTTCGGTCCGCAGAGAGAGAGAGAGAGAGCGAGCGAGCGACGCGTACAAATGTGTCCGTTTAATTAACAACAGTTAGGCCGTAAAAAAAGTTTCGATGGGGCAAAAAATCACGTCGTTAAAGAATGATATAAACAAAACTGTCAGCCAGTGTCAAGTGCAATAAAGAAGACCGTGCACATCTCTCTCGGTTCTGCATAAAGTCAAAAGGTTAACTGTTGATCGTTTATTATATAAATATATATATACGAGAAGAAGAAGAAGAAGAAGAAGAAAAAAAAACAATAATAATAATAATAACGATGATGATGAGAATATGGCAAAACAATGTCTATAGAAAAAGCAAGAAGATTAAACACTATATATATATGTATACGTACCCTTTGTGCGCGAATACGTTTATATTGTTTAAACTGCCAAAGGACAAAAGAATAATACGATAAATTATTCTATAAATCAAGTGCGCTGAAAAATATTTCGAGATAAAAACGCCAAGACGTTGGCAAACGAAAACCGTGTACGGCGCGCGCGTATTCTACAGAAACGTCAAAACAATAATATTGCGTATAAGTCGCATGTGTAAATCACGACCGGTATTATTTTATAGTAGTAATTGCTTTTGTTTTTTCGATAATTTTCGACTTAAATCGAATTAGACTAATTTCCCGGGCGAATAGTGAACAACGCGCCGCCGCCCCCGATAATAAAACGTCGATATTTTTATCGTTTTCAGTTTGACGCCGCCGCCGCCGCCGCGCTACACTTCTCGGATAAATGATTATTATCGTCACGTATAATTATCATAATTAAATAATACGAGTTCTTTGCGAGACCGCGAGACAACGATTTCGCCCGAGACCATTCGTCGAAACACATTCATCATCGCGAATAATAATCTCCACGCTAATTTTTTAATGCCCAATGTCGTTTTATTTAGATTAGTTTAATGCGCGCGTAATAAATGTTCTTTTTTCTCCTTCTTCTTTTTAATTAAAATTAAACACATTTTAATACAGATATTAAACGATATGATGTTTATGAACATAATAAAAACACAAAAAAAAACAAAAACGTAATTTCTAGGGATTTGAATTCAAGCATAATAATTTGAGTACAATAAAATTTCTAGGTCATTCGTAATTATATGCGTTTTTTACTTGCGAAACAAATTCCATTTGAAAAAATGACATTTGTTTCCGAACATCTAATACAATTATTATTAGTACGTATTACGCCACATTTAGTTCCATGCGAATACTTTCTGATAATATATTATTACACTTTTATTGGACACCACAACACAATAAGGATGTTTTTAAATGCCATCTCTCTCTCTCTCTCTCTCTCTATCTCTTAGTTTTTTCCTTACGATATAAACTTGAAAATACAACCGTTTCCGCGCGACAATTTCCAAATTTATTATTTCGTCTTCCGACTTTTAAAATTCGTATTTTAAAAACTAGTTGTTTTTATTTTATTATGAGAATTTACGAAACAAATAAAAATAATATGTTGTTCGCGATTTTCTTTTTCTTTTTTTTTCGGGATTCGGGCTTTGTTTTTTGTTTTTTTTTCGTTTAATTTGTTTATTGTTTACGAAATCGTGTACAACACGATAAATATGTGTACGAAACAAATTAATCTCTGCTCTCACATTTTTCAAATGCTATTATTATTATTAAAAAAAAACGTTAAATAAAAATATGTAAGTTTTTATTTTCACGTTTTAAATTTTATAATTTAATAATACGTTGTATTGAGAAATTGATTCACGTGTAGATATAATTTTTTCTCGACATCGTGCTTTTTTCTCTCTCTCTCTATTAGCTCCGACGTGCACATGAAAACGTTTTCGATGGCAAGGAGGATCAATATCGCGAAATAATTAATTTTAACGCTTCATTCGACTATATCAATATTTAAATTTCTGAGAAAACTCGAAGAGACCAAATCCATTATTTTATACGTATATTTTCATAGAAATAATATATGACTTGAGAGTATTAAAATAGCACATATCCTTTTCGGGATTAATATTGTGTATATTTCGCCGTCGATTATATAAACGAGTAGGCGCGCGTTTACAAAAATAAAAGATACCTAAATAAAATCGCTGTGGAATAATAAGAATGAAAAACGATGATGTCGTACATACATACCGCAGTGTACTGCATAAATAATCTCTAGATATTCGTGTTTCAATACCGGAAATTCGAGGAAATCCTCTCGTCGAAAATTCTCGTTATACATCCATCGGTGTTGATTTTATTTTATTTTCGTTCGTTCAAAAACGTTTACACATTCGCGAATAGATTTTTCACTAGATATTATCTAGTCTGTTACGCGAACGCCGACGTCGACGGATTTCGTCCGCGATCGAGTTCCGCCTTCCGCGGCACATATCAGAACTTCCACACGAAATACTGCAGGAACGAATAAATTTAAACATTTAGACGTAATAGTATATTATACACGCGATTCGATGGCTAATATAAATAATATAAATAAATAAAACTTATTATTAGTTTTTGAAACGTAATGTCAACGCGAAAGTAATCGGGAACACGTTATTATTACGGTGCGCGAAATGATTGAAAACAAACCTAGGCGTAGATATACATTTCGCGACGTTTTGTTCAATTTTCAATATCTCTCACGTTATAACGCACCAACTATACCTCATCATAGATTAAAAAATATATACTTATGTATATTTGATCTATGACCTCGTGCAGATACGATAGTTTCTCTCGGTAAGCCGCCGCGGTCACGGTTTAAAACAATTTAAAACGATAAATAAAAAACCCTGGCGGCGAATGCAATTTTGCCGTCGTAGAACTAATAGAACAGTTTTAAACGACGAAAATCAATACGGCTTTTTCGTAATTTAACAAGGTAACTTGATCTATTTTTACAACTAGAATTGTATTTAAAACCGTAATTATTTTTTTTACCAAACAAATAATTTGTTCAAATAACAATAATAATAATAATAACAAGAGCCTTGTTTGTTAACTTTTCCTACGAGAATTCTAAGCCGACATCGAAAGAAAAAAAAAACTATATTGACTTTATAGCAAATGTATTTATGTATATACGAGTATATATATTTATTTACGAGATTTCGACCATTCCGATGGATCTTTTATATTATTATATTTTATTTTTGAAAATCTGTTATTTCTTAGTGTTAATGCCTTAATAATACTCGTATATATATATATATTGTATTTGAAAAAGTCTATAAAATAATAGATTTACAATGTTTTTTTTTTCGTTGAGACTATTTTTAAAAATGCGACCTAAATATCATTATAAAATAGTCGAAAGAGTTCCGTTTGGCATCTCGTTTTTTTGTTGTTTTTTATACGACGAATTTGACGAGAAGTGCTGTTTTAAAACATATAAAAATTACTATTAAATATCTGCTGGTATTCAGATATTTCATTTGATTAATGAATAGATGACACGTCGGGGCCACCGACAGCGCTGGTCAATAAATACTAATAATTGATCTTTATGAAAAAATAGATGGTAGACAAAAAAAAAAACAACACTGAATTCCCAGTGAACGAGACGAAACAAATAAATACAGCAATGAATGAAATTGTCATTTGAAAATATTTTAAGTCATCTGTTCGTTCACATCGATGAGGCTGGACGAAAAAACCGGGAATGAGGGACGGCGGGTTAGCGCCGGAGAAGTCGAAGGCTATCGTGGCTGCGACACGTGTGCATCTATTTAACCTAGTGCACTCTAGTTAGCCCGGTCATTTTATGAGAGTTGGTACACTAAACGGTAAACTACGAGTTGGAAAAAAAAAAGTATTCTTCCGTTCGTTTTTATCGTCGTAATTTTTACGAGTTTTTAATAACATCGACATAACACGAGTAGTATTCGTGTGTGGTTTTCGATTTCGTATTTTGAGGCGGAATATAATATACACATACACGTATGTCCGGCGTGGGATTTTTTCGCAGGATGTGCACAATAGGTTTAGCAGCGGTTAAAGTGGAGGGGAACGCAGGTATAGGACACTATAGTCTTCTAATAATTCCACCTTTGACTTTGTTCCCGTAACGTGTACTTA
Source organism: Drepanosiphum platanoidis (assembly GCA_948098885.1). NCBI lineage: Eukaryota > Metazoa > Arthropoda > Insecta > Hemiptera > Aphididae > Drepanosiphum > Drepanosiphum platanoidis. The sequence continues at coordinate 1,520,814 of OX402534.1, read as the reverse complement.
TAGAGGACACGGGGGTGTCGGGGACATTTAAAATTTAACATAAACGATACTCCCCCTGAAATACCTCCCCTCCCATAGGGGTAGAGACCGCTACCTAACATTTTTTCATGGGGTAGGTAGCAAAATCATATATTTTTTGCACCAGAAACGTATGGCAATCGGAACATGATTACATAACGATATAAAATAGTTCGTTATGAATACATAATTATTATGTAACAATATAAAATAGTTCGTTATGAATACATAATTATTATGTAACAATAGTGCAAACACTGATAATTATGGGCGTGTTTACGGGATATCGAAACAAGTGAACAAGTTCACGTCATCGCCGGCCCAAAACTGCGTGGGTACACGGCCAATGAGAGCCGAGCTGCTCGCGCCACCCGACCAATGGCGGCTGCGCGTGAAACCGACCGAGTGACGCGCGAAAGTGCAGCAGCTGCACACCGTCGATGCACACGCCGCCGCCGTGCAGACGATCAGTCTAGTGTCGACAGCGGTTCAGAGAGTTCCTATCGGTTTTAAATATTTCAGTTTTAATTTCTCTTCGTAATATGTGTGTGTGCGTGTGTGTGTTCGTATTTATCTCGTCGATCGAACTTTTAATAGTGACTTTTGTATCCGTTACTCGACTTACGTTTTTTCACGAGCCAATACGAACTCCGAACAACAACCTCAACAGCAACCACCCACCGGGCAGGCCGTAAGTAGTACCGATTATTATATTTTTTTTACAATCTATAGATAGGTAGTCATAGGGGATGGTGGCGGAGGGTAGCGACCGCTAAATTTCTCAATTAAATTAAATCGAAAGTGTTATTGTTTTATTAATTTTCCATCCGCGTATCTAGTACGTAATCGAATTACCAGTTAAAACAAGTCGTTTAACAGTTTTAAATAAAACGGGTACACTTTTCTTGTTTTATTGAAAATAATTCGTTTATTTCCGGAGGCACGTTTTAACGCGCCGTTATCGATACGGCCCGATAATAACGTCGAAAAGTCATCGCTCGATTGAATATTAATTAATTGAAAATAAAAAAAATTGAAAGTGGGCGGAATTTTTCGCAGGGCGTGCGGCCGCCGCTCACACTCCGTGCGCACGTATATCAATGTGATTCTGACGATTTCGATGTATTGCGATAATTGACTGCGAACGAGTAGAGTATAATCGGTTATAACTAGGGCTAGGATTTATATGCAATAAAAAACGATTAAATATGCATTTGGTTTATTGAAAATATGCAAAAATATGCAATAAAAATATGCTTAAATAAACCAAATAAATATTATTTAAAAAACACATTTTCTATAAATTTTTTTTAAATACCAATTAATAAAAATAAATATGTTAAACACTCAAAATATAAATATATTAAAAAAATTCTAAAATCTTAAAATCTCTAAAATATTAATTGATATAAAATTGATAAAGCTACTCGAACGAATTACATGAAACAATTACATGATGTTTTAAATTTTCAAAAATGAACGATCTTCTGTGTTGACCTTGGTATGTTTTTATATTTGCTAAAACTCCGTTCGACATCACATGACGTAATTTTTGCATATCTAAATTTTGTAACTTCCCCGGGAGTTAGATTTGGAAAATCTTCATCTACATTGTTGCCATTTAAAATATTACGTATCGTAGACATAGCTTTTAGCCCGGTATTTTATAAATATGTAATAAGATAAAATTACATTTGGGTATTTTTGTACTGCGATAAAATGAATTGTAATGAAATATACTATAAAACATGCACTTTTTGTGTTTTTGCAGTCGAAATGTATAAAAATATTCATTTTGTTCGAAATATGCAAAAATATGCATTTTGTCCAAAATATGCAAAAACATGACAAATAAAAATACCACCATTTACCTCAGCTAGAGCTAATTCGTGGACATTACTTACAAAATAAGTAATCAGAAGTAGGAAAAAAAACGTACCAATGCATATAAATCCTAGCCCTAGTTATAACACTATAATGATAGGCCACGCCGTGTAATAATGGTCGAGGAAATAACGATCGCGGCAGGTGTAAAATTAACTGATGACCGGCGAAACGTGTAATTGGGAAAAAAAATGTAAAGCCCGCGATAAATATTTTAATTGTTTGCGCGAAAACGTCGCGCTAGTGTATAATGTTATACGACCGAGTGTTACGATAAAACATCCAATAACGAAACACTATAGGAGGAGATGTTATCAAAAACACATTTGTGTGCCCTGCACTATAATAAACCGAAGGAGCGCGACGGGCTCGTCCTGTGTGTACACGCACGTCTGTTACACCGGATATAAACACTTATACGCCACCGGGGGGTCACACTTAATATTCGTCGCGGTCGCATTGTATAATCACGCGTGAGGTGACTCGTAAAAATCGCGAGTATAGTTAAAATAATACGTTTTCGCCGAGCTTTCGAGCATGTATAATAATATTATGTTATAACGATGTGGCGCGCGTTAACTATTACTGCGGCGTCGTCGTCACGCTCTTTCCGATCCAATTGTCTATTTCCACACGTACATGATAATAATAATAATAATTTTGTTTATAACTATTAGTAGAAATTTATATATATAATAAATTGATTAGAAAGTAAATTTTAAGTTAGAGAATACAATTCACAAATAACTAATGATATAATATAGAATATAATAAAAAATAAAAAAAAACCTAAGCGAGTGTAGCATGTTCAGTATATATTATAGAAAAGAATAACATTCAGTTATTGATTTATTAAAATTTTTGATACAGTAATCTGTTTAGTAAATTTTTTTCAGTTTCCATTCTATTTAATCAATATTTTTCAATCAAATCAATTTTTATTTTGTATTTAAAACTCGAATAATTTAAACACTTTTTTTATTTCATCGGGGATGAATATACTATTATATTTTTATATTATCGTGTGGTGGAAGTGGTGGAACTATAGATTCTCGGGGGCTCTATCGCTAGGACGGAATTTCATAAATGTCAAAGAATTTTTTTTATAATTAAATTAATTGTAAAATTTGGATATTAATTCAATCGAAACAGAATTTACATTTTAAAAAAAAAATATTATTTTATTTTTATACGCATTTCGAGTTGAGAATTCGACTTAATAACATATTTTATAACTAAAAATAAACTTTTACAAGGTTTTTTGATTAATTTTTTAAATCGTTATTGTTCAAGTTAAATCGTCGGAGGCCCGTGTGAAATCACACACCTTTATCTATATGTAGTTCCGCCACTGACGAAAGACGCGCGCGAATAGTAAAATTTTAATAAAAAAAAAAAAAAATTAAAACGACAACTTACTAAAATCGAGAGTAAAAAGCACAAATATAAAATGTACTACTTTATTATGTTAAAATTTAGACACGGACGCGCGAACAGCAGCGCTTGTAAATTTATTTTGGTTCGTTTAATATTTTCGCCGCGAAATCCAATACACGAATCCATAATATGCGTATATATAATAATTATTATTTTAATAATAATTCTGACGTCGATTTTCCGCGACGGACGCCGGCTAAATCTGCAAATCGACCGTCGACGACAACACTTAACCCCCTCCTATACATAGTATAATGCGACCGTTGTCGTAACGTGGCCGGAATACTGTGCTCGTTTAGTGAATAATAATCGTCCGCCAGACACGGGTTATAACTGCGCGCACCACGCGGGTCTTTCGTCGCGTCGCGTCTGCCCGCGGTGTTTAAATGAAATAAATTTAATCGAAAATTGAATCGCGCGTTGCTTTATAATAATTATTATTGTGCGCCCGATCGAGTGACGCAGAGACTAATATTAAAACGTATTATCTCCGCAAGGATCATAATAATATCGTTACTTTGTACTTTTCGTTTCCAACGAGAAATCTCATTGGTTTCGATCGTCGTCGTGTAATGTGGGTTGTTCGTTTTTTTTTTTTCTCACCGTCTTCGCGATTTGACCATAAACGAGACTTGGTACGATAATCAATTTCAGCGCGAATAAAATAAAATTGTCGTTGCGTCGGGGAGGTAATTTTTCCAATTTTTCCAACAGTTTTATTTATTTTTTATGATAAACTGATAAAAAAAAAACACTCACGTTGTGTCGGCGAACTTGGCGGCGGCTCCATGTATAACTGTATCCAATAAGATAAGACCTATCCAACGATTTCGTTGATCATTATTGTCCGAGTAAAAGCGCTGTCGTCGAGTGTCTTATTGTAGAGAGTAGCCGAACGTGCTTTTCTGATTTATTAAAAGTATAACGCCCCAAAGTCTGGCACAGTCTTTTGAGATTTGTTAGATTTTACAATATCATTGTAGAGCTTTAATTGTTGTGTTTTACACCCGCATCTACTGCAGACCGCCGCCGCTGGAAAGTTGAGAATATTCCCAGCGGGCCGCGGTCGATATAAAAAAAAAAAAAGGAATAGACTTTGTTCGGGGGGTTTCTTGTAAAAAAAAAAAAAAATGGTGTTTTAAAATTCCAAATTTTCAATCGTCTGCCTATATAATAGTGACTTTCTTTCGCGACACAAAAAAATTAAATTAAATTAACCGATTTATTATATATACGAGTATATTATATTTACGTATACGATTCGATGAAATATCATCGGAGTAAGATTTTATACTTTTATTAGAAATTATTAAACAAAATTTCTCGTTTTAAATAATAAAACTGCGCGCGCGACTCTGCCAAATATCTATATACTCTAATATTTATCACTATCGTTTAATGAATATAATATTTATTTTGCGCGACTATAAGTTCACTTATAAATCGGTTTTCTTTGACACGCCGCGTTATTGTATGAAAAATAGAAAGAATTCTCTGCTTTATGTTCGACCGAGTTTATGCGTGCGGTTTACTAGAACAATATTATTTCGACGACCGCTCTCTAATAACGCGACGACAAAGGAGTCGGATTGTCTAGTGGGGGGGGCTCGCGATATGAGATGCTCGATATAATTATTTCGTTCCCCTTTTTCGAAATTCGGCAAAACTCCCGGAGCCCACGTTGGAGATATTTCAAAAACACGTGCTGCCCTTATGACGCGTCGCAATGCGGCGTGCGCGCAGGTACGCGAAAAAAGGTAGGGGGGGTGGCACTTTTCTCTTCTTTTTTTTTCCTTCGCCCCTACGGTTCGCGTTATCCTGCGGGCGCCCTTGCCGTTCGCGCGGCGGACACGCGCACGCAAACAGTAGTCGACGGCCGCCGCGACCTTTGAAGGAGGAGGAGGCAGGATGATAACCGAGCGCCGATGGGGGGGGGGACGAAATGAAGAGAAGGGTCTCGGTAGTGGCGGCGGCGACGACGACGACGAGGTTATTATTATATTCACGAACGTCGGCCTAAATCTACCGCCGCCGTCCGCCGCCCGCCGCGCGCAACGATTGCGGGTCAGGAACCCACTCGAATTTTTCAATGGAAAGTATTTTTATTTTTTAATGACGTCGACCGTCCGCCGCCGAGTTACATTCGAAAAAACATATTTTTAGACGATATATATATATATATATATATGGAGAGAAAAAAATAATAATACATACATATTGTATATATATTTATGGGGGGTTTATTTTTTTTTCCGAATGTCAACCGCAGCACACACGTGTGTGTTCCGCGCGCACCTTTTCACCGCCCGCGACGACGACGGTCCGAATAAACCGCCGGTGCCCTCCGGCGCGCGCGTTTCCGCAAAAATAATAATATATTGAATCCCCGAAAACATCGGCGAAATCAAATTATATAGAGGTACACACACACACACACGCGCGGGCGAACAAATAATTTTTTAAACAATATATGCGCTGTGATATATGTATAGTAATGCCGTCGTCGTCGTCAATCGATTATAATACGCGCGCGACAAACGTTTTTATTTTTTCATTTAAAATAAGCGATTCGCGCGAGATGAAAACGTTTCAAAGCGAGGAAAAAAAACTGCGATTACAAATTACTTCGGCGTATTTACAGGGGGGGATAGATCCCCCCCTTGGCCCTTTTTTTTTTTTTACCGATAGGTATAAAAACGTTATATACTCGTATTACGGAAATGATATGTTTGCCGACGTCAAGGCCGTATCCAGAAATATTTTTCGGGGGGGGGGGGGGTCCAAAATATGTTTATTGTAATTTTACTGAATTAAGGTTTTAAAATTTGATTGAAAATAAGACCAAAAAAGTTTTAATCTTCTTTTAATAAAATGTATAATTAAATAAACAAAATTACTTTGACATCTTGCCACCTTACACTATACAAAAGATAAAAACAAAATGAATTGATAACATACACAAATTCAATATAATTTAAATTAATAAAATGTTTTCTATCTTTTTGAAGAACAAACTGGTTTAACACTTCTTCGGGATTAACTGTAACATCTCTATGATGGGCACTTAAATAGAGCAAGGCCAGTTAGTCTTTCTTGTCCTGTAGAGTTTCGTAAAAATGTCTTGACACGTTTTAATGTCGAAAAAGTTCTTTCGGGGGTTGCTGTAGAAACCGGCAATGTGGCTAATACATTTAATAAAAAATGAATATTGGGAATCTATTATTAGACGAAGTAATAATATTTGCATATGATGATATGATTCATATTAGTCAACAGTTAATTTAATTAGAGTTTAAGCCATTTATAACTGAAAATATAATATAATATGTTTGTATTAAAAATAAATAGTTATTTTAAACATATTTTGTAAAATACTATAGAAATTTCGGGGGGGGGGGGGGGTCCGGACCCCTTGGACCCCCCCCCCCCCCTCAGATACGGACTTGGCCGACGTATATCCCCCGCCACTGTTCGGACCTAAAAACACTATTATAATCCATTATGCTTGTAATCTTGAGCGCGAATCGTCCGTTTCGTACACCATATATTATAATACGTCTCGTAAAACAATATAATCGGAGACGGCTTTGAGGGCGAGACGACGAGAAGAGAGGAGAAATTTCGGGGTGGATAATGGTCGATAAGTGTATAGTATTTTGTCTCGAGCGGACGAATATATTTTGTCGTTTTATTTTATTGAAATTGCGCGACGATACCCGGCTTCGCCGGGAACAACGGACGTTATATTATTATAATATAACAGCGTCGACTTTATTTTTTAAATTCCATCGGTTTGACGTGTAATTATTATTGGTAAAACGAGTGCGCGAAAAACGCGTAACAAGGGCCCCGCGGCCGAATGTAATATTTCAATAACGGTCTGATAAAATAATTGAATAATTAAGTGTTTTTTTTTTTTTTTTTATTACGACGCGTAAACAACAACAACGCGTGAAACACCACGCGTGTATTTGAATTTCATTTTTTCTTGTGTATAATAATTAATAGCTTTGACACATCATTTAACTATGACTATAGCAGTGTAGGTAGTGGATTTCAGCGCAAATTGAATTTCTTTGTATATAAATACTCTAAAACAATGCTCTTCAAAGTCGTTTCATATATTATTATATTTATAAATTATTATTCTCCGTTTTTTAATCGAGTCTTTTGTTTAATATATTAAAACCCGCGCTCTGATCATACGCGACATTATTACATTATTTTTCTGAATAAAGTCGAACTTTACCGACAAAATACAAATTCTAGCCTTTTCGATAATATCGTAATAATTTGTTTCTTAATATTTACAAAATATAATATGACCCATTGGCTTCTTAAATTTTTGGACACTCGCCTTCTCTCGACCCCCGCCCTCTCCGATTTACTCCTACGCTCTCGTTGTCAAAAATTGTTCTCTCGTCGTCACTTTTCAAGTGGAAAACTGTTTTGGGCAGGTAACTGGCGAAAAATATCGTTTACACCGCCGCGCGCCGTTATATTATTTACACGGTCGTTCGAGTCTATATAATAATAGACGTTCACTCTTGACATTAACTTCACACCTGTGTTAATGAATGGCTGGTGGCGTTTCACGCTAAAATATTTAAAATATTCGTCGAATATCGTCGTAACGACACACGGGTGGTCAATCGCAGCGTTTGCGCGCCCGCCTGTCGATAACTCATTCTTTACATAAACGTCGTATGATATATTATAAGTGCACGAGACCTTTTGTCTTATGAGCGTCAATATTTTACGCCGTCCGATCGATTTCATTTTGACCCCCCCGCGTTCGCGCGCCGAGTGCCGCACGCCGCGAGCTCTCACAGAAGTTGGCTAAGGGGGGGGGGGGAGAAACGATGATGTTTCGTCCGACTGGTGTAATTTTTTTTTCACGTTTTACTCGAGACAAGGACGTACGTAGAAAAAAGATTTTTTCTAGGGGTGTTTTTGAAAATCAAAACTTATTTTTCAATTAACACACAAAATTTCAATTATGAAAATCACAATACTTTTTATTTTAAATATAAAATTTGTTTGTATTTTATTTTAATTTTGCTCTCGCCACAAACACAATGTAATATTATACCCGTCTGTAATATAACAATTGACATTCAAATTTAATAAGAAAATAATAACTGTAGAAAAAAACCAAATATTTCGGGGGGGTGTTTGAACGCCCAAAACACCCCCGGGTGTACGTGCCTGACTCGAGGACCTGTTACATAATAATATGTGCACGAAAATCGAAAAAAGAAAGCAAGTGTCCCCCGAACTACGTCACAGCGGACGCGCAGTTTGTCGTCGCATACAAATTTAACCATAAAAAGTGCATTTCATCACGAACGGAGTCTGATTGGGAAAACAACATGTGGAAAAATTAAAAACCTCCAAATAGCGATTCGCCGAAAACGCGGACGATTTCGAACATTAATCATTTTTTTTCGATCTCAATAATTGTCATATTAAGCCTAAAAATGTATTTAATTACATTATAATATATAGGTGGGTAATTTATTACGTCGGCTGTCGGTTTCGAAACGACAATCGTAATAATGATGTTTATGTATATACGAGTATTATACGTATAATATGTTGTGACCGAGCAATTAAAAACGAAACAAAGGGGGAAAAAAGGACCCGAAGAAATGCAATTAAAATTAATGGGAAAAATATGAACACGTGTTTTGTCGGTAAATTTCAACGACGAAAATTAAATTTTGATCCAAAACAAAATCTCACCCATCGCCGTGGAGGTACATACCGTGTGGCGTAAAGTCTGTGAGTATTAAAAGTCAATGCGTTTAATATGAAATTCACTATTAAAATCCTTTTCCCGGGAATTCCGTCTGTATAGGATAACATTATAATATCATCCTTTTTACCCACGCCTGTCTGGATAAGTCGACCGACAGTGACGGACGAGAGAGATTCCCGAACAGGCGAAAGTCGAAAATCGCATCCTCCGACGGAATCGTAAAGGACCTACCCCCCCCCCCCCCCGCACGCTTTTCTGTAAGTAGCGCTTTTAATAATATTGTCCTGTACTCTGACGGTGACGATGTCACATTTTCACCTAAAATTCATTAGGCGTGACAAAGAACAACAACCCTAAAAGATGCCTCGCATACTTTTGTAATAGGGTGTGATACCCTAACGCAGTTTTGTCTAGTGAAAATTCCACGCGTTCATAAAAGGTCAGCCGTGATATTAATGCGAAATTAATAAATCTGCATTCTTCAAAAGTGTAAACACTATGGCCTATGGGCCTATTTATTTCAGCCGTCGATGTGTTAGAAAATGAACAAACCGGGACGATTATTCGAGAACGAGCGGTATCTCGGATGCATCGAATTATGTTATTTAGTATGTAGTACGTTTTATAGTATTTCCCTATTAAAATCACATGGAATTTATTCATGTTTTATATACTCTTTGCATAAATGACATAAATTGATAATTAGGGCCGCATAGGAAAAAAATGATAATTAAACATCGAAAAAATAGAAATCGTAAGTTTAAACAACCGTTAAATGACATTCACCGCTTTTTTTATTATTTCACGTCATACACGTCATACGTCACATTATGTTTATTGTAAATAACAAATTTTACAGATCGTATAAAATAAAGAAAAGAAGAAAAAATTTAAACAAGTTTAATTTCAAACAAAAAAAATGCAAATTCCATGGTGAAAACATGAACTATTACAATGGTCTACATAACAGAAATTACAATTAATACCAATGAGTCGGTGCGGGGATTCTATCTTCCTTTATACCTTCGGATTCCATGATGTCCATTTCAAAAGTTTGCAATGAAGGTGAGAAAGTTATTTTTGTTAATTCCAAGTCTGTGGTATCTTTATCAGACTCTGAAAATAAAATAACGATACAAATCCATTATAAAAAAAAAAAAACCGATAAAGAATAAAATTATTTTTCAACTGCCAATCGACGAAACAATTTAGTATTATTATATTGGCGGAATTAAAATAGATTTTGATTTATAGATTTTTATTACATTTATTATTATTATTACACTTATGGGGACGGGTTAGATTATAAATCAATAATAATACAATCATCTGCCAGGATTTAAAGTCACTTAAATATCATAATAATAATTGTTAAAGATTCATTCCCGGAAAACAAATAAAACTATCTATGGATAAATGAAAATATCGCTATGCTGTTTACATCGCTAATGTTTTATTTTATGATTCAAAGTCAGTCTAATTTTTATTACGTAATTAAAACCATGTGATTTCAATAATATAATATTATTTTTGATAAATATAATCGTCATGACGGAAACAGAATAATTTACTGAAAAAATCTTAACAAACCGCCGATACCCGTGGGAATCTCGACTAATTTAGTTATTCCAAATAAAAAAAAATGTCATATAATATTCATGAAAAAATATTTCATAAAACGATTTATCATTACAATTGTTATTGCCGTCGAATGTCTGTTATACTTAATCTAAATCTAAACTATTATAAACAACGGAACTTTTCAGGAAAATACTAATGTGGGTAATTTCATCTTATTAGTTAATTAATACCGAAGCATTTTAATTAGTTAATGAATTATTTTTTTTTAACAAACTAAAAAATATGGTACCATGAGAGACACATTCAAACAGACATCAAGAAGTCTGAAACATGATAAATGTTAGAGTGATAAAATATGTTTTAATAGTCTTATGACATTACGTTCATGACCATAATCAGTGGCGTACTCGGGTTTTTAAAAAAAATTACAAAGTGATATTATAATAATATTGTTTCATTGTTACGCTCTGAACTTGGAGTAAAAATAGAGTATAAAAATATTTAATAATAATAAACTACCACGAGTTGTGTACAATACTACTGTATTGTAATTTAGTAGTAAAACTTAACAGTTTCTACTATTAGATAATAATTGCTTCATCCATTTACAATGCATTAACAATAATATCTAAAATATACAAACCTTTATAAGTTTTCGACGTTTTGTAATCATAAGTTTCTTTTGCTAAGGATGGTATTGGAATTATTTTTCCAGTCCTCGAAGACACGCGCACTTTGTCTCCGGCCTCGGTAAATCTCCATTCTACAGTACAGCCTTGTCTAAAAATATAAAAACAATGATTAAATCGGTTGCTCGACAAAAAAATAGAAAACAACACTTTAACGATTCACGTTTACTCACAAGTCTGACGGGTCGACCAGTGAAACCTGACTGGTAATTAAAAGCGGTTTCTCCTTCATTTGAACCATCGACAAATGGCCCTTGTAATGAGACACTTCTTCCAATTCACAATTCAAACCGTCAACAATTACCCAGTTCCTCTCTTGGATTACTTGTCCGACGATTCCTTGTTTGCCCTTATCGGGTCCCACCAATATTTCAACCTACAAACACACACAGACAAACATTATTGTATCCGTTTCCGTTGTTGTGTTTAACTGCACTGACCCTGTCTCCTTTGAAAAACGACCATTCTAGGATCGGTTCAAGAAACACTTTTGGTTTCACCGAGTTGATAGCATTTTGACTGGCGAATCCCACGGACCAAGGCCTGTGCTCGTTGAAATGAAACCTCCTCTTTTTCACGACCCTCGGCAAGTATCGTGGATTGTTTGCTGGCGTTTTCCACACGACCTGTGCGGCGGCGGGGCAATGTTATTATCAACGGTAAAAATCCGAAAGCCGTCCAACGCTTCCGGCGTGTGCTACACGCTTGAGACTGTCTCTACTCACCTTGTCAAAGCTACGCTTGATGTACGATTCCGGTAAGTTCGCGTACTTCTTCGTCAGTTCTCCGACTTTTTTAAAGTCGTTCAGACAGTTTGTCAGTCTCATCGCCGCGCCGTGTGTTCCGAGCGAGTTTCGTTGTCGGTTTCGGTTTCTACGACCGGGCAGGATTATTGCACAGGATTAAAGGAGCCGAATTTACTTGAAATGTTGTAGACAGTAGTGTGTAAAGTACCGAATACTATCGGCCATCGGGTCGAGCCGCTATGGCCGTGTTATCGGAGTCTTAGAACGTAAGAGATAAGAGACGGTCTTGGAGTGAAAAGTGACCGCCCTGGAAGTAAAAATCTACCGACACCTCTACCATGTTCACTTGTTGATCGCGTTTTTATCTACGGCGATCAAAAAATTTAACGACTGATAACCGACTAATAATAATAATAATAAACATTTTGGCATTTTACTTTCGAAATAATAACAATAATTAAAAAAATAAAAAATAACTGTACACTCCGCCGCCGCCATTCGTTGTAAATATCAAGTGTACGAACAGCTCGCCTGAAATCGCACAGCCGTCGTCGCAAAAACATGATCCAAAATGAGTGACAACACGACGTGTACACTGCGATCATTGTCGTCGTCCGGGCGAGGGCAGTAATGCTTACATTTATTTGCGAATTTCACTACTGGACGCTGAAAAACGACGTGACCGTCGACAACACCGACTTCAGTCACTTCAAGTACGTTCACGAGCGATTTATCTTGTCTGTGCCCGTTCGATTGTCGAAAACGTTTCTTCTGTAACCTCTCCGCGTTTAATGTTTACAGGTATAATGAGAAAAAAGAAACGGAAACATCTGCAGACAAGATTGTCAAGAAAAACTATGTCGAAGCGCGCGGATGTAATTGGTCCGTGTCGAATAAGAGGCCGGCCAAACTGAGGGAATCGTTGAAATACTTTGAAGTGAGTAACCTACATTTTTTTTTTTTTTGCGAGTTCAGTAGGATTAACGACTGTTTTGTGTGCTCTCACAGGCCGAGCTGAACGACCATAATTTAATCGCTGCCGAATGGATAAAAAAAGATAAAATTGCATTCATACTGACAAACGGATCGACCATATTCGTTACATTCGACCCAAATACTTGCGATTTAGTTGAAATCGTTTCGGATAAATTTCTACAGTCAAAACTCCAATGCGATCAATTAGTCAATAGTAAGCCTTGATTGGGATTTATAACATTTCACAAATAATGAAATAACTAAACTAATAATACTGTGTTTTCCAGTTTCCTACTCAAAACAAGTATTGCTGTGCTCGTTTTTGGATCACAAATTGGGAGTTATACATTTCGGACGGTCATTTGATCGCACTCTGAACAAGTGGTCCTTGTTGGAGCCAAAAATTGGATTGTCTGATTTCAGTAATTCTGCCTTCAATAGAAAAAATGAACGGAAAATAACTTTCAATGTGTCCACGACAATGGTAGCTACTTGGTCAAAGTCATCATTGAATGAAGTGTATCCATGGAATCCGCTGGTGAAAGACGAACACAGAGCAAACATACATGTTTACAAAATTATAGGGTGAGAACATTTTCAATCTTAATCTCAACAATAATATTTTATAAGAACCTATAATATTTTTTTTTCAGACCTCGGCTGGAACTCTGTTGTTATTATCACACCAAACAAGATCCAATCATTGTGTCGTTTAGTAAAACAATATCAAATATTTTATTTGTTTTAGAACAAAAGGTGAGTTTTCAATGCGTAGTAATTTATTTTTTGTTTTGCAACTATGTTTAACATGCTTTCAGAACTGCAACGATCCTCGGATTGACTTTAGCACTTTTGAAGTTACCAATGCTAAATTACATCTAGTCAATGTGGTGACAATAAGTCCATTTGATTGGTGTTCCGCCACCATAATTAATGCTTGGTTAAACAAGGACGACTCTCGTTTGTGTTTTTCATACAGTGATTCCATACTGTTTGTCCACGATTTCAAATTGTCAATTACATGTTCGGTGAAAACTGCTTTTGTGAGTAAATTTAATTTCATCTGAATCTTTCTATTGATTTTATTTCCCTTTGAAATAGTACAAATATGCAATATTTGTATTATCCAATGCTTAAACTGCATTTCTGATTTATCTAGCCCGTCGAGTACTTGGATTGGCATCCAGATGGTAATCTAATCGCTGTATCAGACAGTAATGGCAGAATTCAATGTTACGACTCGTGTTTGTCATGCATTCGTTTACAACCATTGACAGAAAAAACAAGCGCTTTGGATTGGTTAGACATTCAATCCAAAGTTGGAAACAAAAGACTTTTCCACATGAAATGGATGCCCTACGAAACATCTAAACACACTGCGAACCTAACTGATGCCGTTCTTCATCTTATTTTCGAAAAGTAAATATATAATATGTTCAAAGCTTTTGGCCCTTGTAATAATTTGTTTTGTACGTTTTCAGGGGTCCTGTAGTGGCTATTAAAATACTTAGCATCGGAAAATTGTGTGTCAATCAGCTGGTTTCTATGTACCTGAATGAAAATGACGTTGATCGTGCCCTCAACTTTCTCTTAGGACTGGATTGGCATTCAGACGGACCACTGTGTCTAACGACTTTACAGCAAATCACAAATTATTTGTTTCGATTACCATTTACTCCCGTGAGAGAAGGTATAAAATATTTTATATTACATAACCATTATAATATGTTATTTACGTGAATTCGTTTAATTTTAACTCGCAATGTTATTTTTTCTTCAAGTGCAATTGCAATCAGCAATCGGTAGTTTCTATCAGCCTGTAATACCGCTAAGCGAAGAAGCCAAACACGAATATTTTGAACCTGTCCGGAACATTGCTCGGCGTTTTTTTCATCATTTAGTGAGGTAAACATTAGATATTAAATTTATTTACTCGTGAGAATCCACACTTTGTGTAGCGGCAAACATTTATTATAAAGCACCTTGGTCTTATTGCTTTTTACTTCATAAAATTCCATATCGTGTTACGTGTAAAATTAATTTGAAAAATTCATATTTTTAAAACTTCAATGACAACCAACAAATTATTTTATAAATTTTAAATAAACTACTAGACAGTAAAGCGGAGTATATAATATAATAATGCTAGGCGGTATTCATAAATTTGTAATTATCATTCTATTGAGACTATCAGTTATTTACTTCATAATAATTCATGAAAACTTTATATACAATTTTTAAACGATTAGTATATTTTATTTCTTTTCAAATAAAAACTGTCTTGTGGAGTTACATCGAGATAAAAGGTCACACGTAATATAGAGAGAAAAAAACTGTGAGTCGGCTGATCTTCCAATTATTATCCCCTGGAAATGCCTCTTATATTAATGAACCGCATGATATGTTACAAACAAAATATAACAACAAATTGGTTCTAGGTATGAACTCTATGAAAAAGCGTACAGTCTTGCCATTGATTTGAACGACAGAGATTTGTTTATGGATCTGTACTGGGCCACGAAATCCGGGATTGGCACCAGAGCCATGGCCACCATGGCGTTGGAGAAAGCGAATCAAATAATATCGTCCGAATCCGACGAGTCTCATTCCAGTCAGTCGTCTGAATGCGATTGCAACGAGTGTCAGTCGAGTTCACCATCGAGTTCGTTGAGGCCGCCTCTGCCAAACGTGCCCATCGCACCGTCATCGTCTCCGTCATTATTTGTCCCAGCCATACAAGCCAACCGGTCTTTAAATAATATTACAACGATAAGTGTACCGGTATGTAATCAATTGGTAATCGGCTCGACCAACTAATTTTTTGCATCTTTTCGTTTACATATTAATTTCTCACTTGCACTTTTGTGTTATCCAGTATACGAGTGCTCATGCAGAACACGTCCACACCAAAAATATTGAACTGCCGACCACTTCGTTGGACAGTGTACCACACATCAAATATCCTTATGAACAGCAAATACTCGGTCAAAACACGCGTACAGGTCTGTATTCGAGTTTCCCATGGATGTTTGTTGTTAAAATTTATAACATTTGAATTTATTTGAAATTCTAGAGAATAACGTTCAGCCAAATCAACTCTCGACCAAACCACAACCCGATAAGACTATTAAAGTCGTTCATTTTGGAATTGTATGATTCATATTAACAATAGAATAATTTATTAGCATTAGTAAAACTATAAAGACTGCCTAAATTTACAGCATTGAATTATGGAACAAAGTATAAGTACGTATTTATTAACCATGTTCAAAAATACTAAGGGTATTATTATTATAATAAAAATGTTATTTAATTTTGGAAAGTTTATTTATGACAAACTAAAGTAACTGTACTTACAATAATTAGGATTTAAAAAATAAATATATATTATATTTATTGAGGTGGTTTGGTATTTATTGTTTACGACAAATTATTATATTGTTAGAAGAGGCTTTTATTTATTTTTTCTTGCCCAATTCAACCAAATTTAATGCCATATTACATTATTGTTAAGAATGTTTATTATTATTATTATTATTATTGTTGCACTATTCGTTAACTAATAAAAAGTAATTTTTTATAACAATATAAATTATTTTTGTTATCGAATGTTAGTTTAATTAAACATCACCTTTCACACCAAATTTAGTTTTAAATTAAAAAATAAAACAATACATTTTATCATTATTATATACTTTTTTTTTTACACTCGTGTACAATGTACATACTATTATTTATTTTTATACTTTTATAATTTATCATGTTTTGTTATTTGAATACAGTTTTATTTGGTTAAGTTTTATCATTTGTACGCCATTAACATTTTACTTACATGATTATTTTTCAACCATTGGACAACGCATTTCATATCAATAAAACAAATTTAAAAGTTCAAAAAAAAAAAAAAACAATAGTTATATTATTTATAATAAATACTACATGATATTTCAGGTTTTGACTGTACAATAAAGTCGATCACTTTTTTTTCCTCGCTCCGCCCATCTCTTCCAGTTGATCTTTCAATTGCTTCAACTCGATGTCGGGTATGTATTTGAGCACTTCTTGTTCGTCTGTATGTTCTTGAATTGATACCTTGACGCCCGCAGGTAGTGATTCTTCGATTACTTCGACGAGTAAAGAAAGCTTGGTCGTAGGAACATCAACTATCTGAAAACATTGAACGTAAGAAAATAGAAATGAAAACAATTTTATTTCAAGTAGGTTACGTTATATTTATCATACTTGTATGTTACGCTCAAACACACTCAACGTGTATTGGGTTTCTACATTTTCGCTGTTTGGTATGAACCGTTTAACATTAATTGTTTTTGGCGGTATTGCCCATCTAAAAAATTTAAATCATGAAACGACCACCGCATTTAAATAACAATATGTCTACTATGATTCAAAGAAATCTGTACCCGTCAGATACTTCTATGTCCATATTCTCCGCATTAATATGTACAAATTTTTGGAAAGATTCTAATACGGCAAAATCGTAACCTTTAATTTGAATATTTATCGCTTCGTATTCAGGAATGTTAGGTTTCAACGAATCCAGATAGTCTGGTTCATAAACACTGCTATAATGACGACGGCAAACAGCAACAGAAGGCATACAGACTTTAACTGATTTTACAGATGGTAATCTGGCTAATTTGAAACACTGCTGTGCCTAAAAAAAAAAATAGACAGATAAATCATATTATATTAACCAAGATATTATTTTCAACACTTTATCAGATAGAAGCAGCTTAGTTTAGTAAGTACTTTAATAACTTCATAAGTGTACCTAACTCTGTACTACTTTTAACTATTGAATTAATATGTTATTTTTTTTCTTTTTACATCAGTTTGGTTCACATAATTAATTCACAAAATAACAACTTTCAAAACTACGCGTTTAAATGCGATTATTATAAACAAGAATAACTCTCAAGATAACAAAAATGTTGTTTTAATCGGTAGTATTATTCGGTCTTACATTTACTCACATACCGAACAATACACTATACGCCTTTGCAAACTGAAAATAGCCGCCGTGAAAAACACATTCAGTTAAGATGTTTATTAAAAATCAAAAGTTCATTTCCACAGTTAGGGGAGGCATGTCAGCACGATTGACATAAAAAAAAAAAGAAGCGAAAAATTTGGTAGGCAAACGCGAATAAAGTAATCAGAGGAAATTAAAGTAAAATCACCTGCACCGTTGATTTTACGATACATAATAGGCAAATGAAAAAAAACAAAAATGATAAAATCAACAATGTATACGACGAGTCGAATGGACCGTTTGGAAAAAAGACACTGTCTCGACTGGTTACAGTGAGAGACAGGCAATAGACATTGCAACTATACAACCGGCCGATTCGGAATCGTTCTAAAACCGAAATGAATTCGTTTAGATTTCATTATAGAAAACGAAACGATATACTTACCAAACACTTTGCGACAAACATGTTTTCTGCGGAAACGAAATATAATCTCAATGACGGCGAAAAGAGAAAAACTACTCTACATAGAAAGATCGCGGGTGTTTGAATACGGATCGCTCGCGACACTTTGTATTCGTCCGTGAAGGAGCACCACGATAGTTTTTATATTATTCTAAATCCTCGGTTCTCGCGTTCCGAATTCTATATAATAACAGCAACAGCATTCCGAATTCGCCGAGTGATAACGACGTCACGTGACCACGGCCGGACGGTGATAAAAGAATTGAATTTTCGTCACGCGCGGTGTATGGAAAAGATCACATCCCCGAACAAATATTATAATTATTATTCATGACGATGTGACAGTTGAAAAACTATCTCAAAATTAAAACAAACAGCTATAAGAAATCTCCGAAAAATTGTGTCCGGCCGTAATGCGTTGGTGAGTAAACTTAAAAGCCTATACATTATGTTATGTGTTAGCGGTTCCCTAACTTTCTAAGGGCACCGCGGTCTAAGGCTCATAACAAATAATAATTTAAAACGTATGTATTTATTTTTACAAGTAGGGCTCGGATGTTTATGCACTTAAAACTACTGTAATATGCATGCATTTATGCACTAAAAAATTACGAAATATGCAAACAAAATATGCATTTTCAGTCAATAAAAACACCAAAATATGCACAAAAAAATTTATTACAATTCATAAAACAAAAATATTATATTTTTATTACCCAGTAGTTATTTTTATATATCATTTTTTTCACTACAATTTAAAATACATTTCTTAAATTTACATAGCGTTTTATTAACTTAAATTTATATTATTATTTATTATTTATTAGTGACTAATATTTCATTTTATTACATTATTAAATTATCAGCGTTACACTGTGATACAATGGTTTTTTTAATTTGATCAAACTTGTAGCTGCGTCTGTTATCGGAAAGTAAATTTTTGTAACGTGAAAAACTTCGTTCTACAGACAAGCACGATATAAAAATACCTAATAAGGAACATTATTAATATTTTACGTTAAATTGTCTTTAAATATGCATTTATATTCTTAAAATCCAAAATTATGCATTTAAAATACAAAACTACTAAATATGCAAAAATATGCAATTTCATAAACATCCGAGCCCTATTTATAAGTTTAAAAATGCATTCGTTTATGATCAAGTCGGCCGGCTTAGAATGCTCGGATCGCGTATTAGGTTTAATAAAATCAACAGAATTGGCTATCGATGAGTATTAATTTTTTTGTTTTGTCTTTCGTGTCATTCGCAGCAGGACACCGCAGAAAAAAAAATTTGGGAACCGCCGGTGTAGAGTATCTGGGCCAAACAATCTGAAATATTAAGCCAAAAGTGTATGCGGCAGCAATAGTTGACCAAGTTCTTAATGACAAAGTAAAAAAAAAAATAGGTAAAAACATCTATATTTATCTATTCATAAAATAACAATGTTGTAATATTTTAAACAATACTAAACGTTACATCGATTCAAACAACTTGTCCGTTAAATTTATAAACAATAAAACACAAAAATGATTTTCTCCCTTTTTTTTACTAATAGGATATTTAGGGGAACTTTAGTGTACGACACAATTGTATGAAAAAATAATAAATATCACAATACATTTTACCCGAACCTAATAATTAATAGTTATAATTTGATTATAGTTTCCAACATAAGCTCGAGACGGAATTTAAAATATTAATTTGCAAACTAGAATTTCAATATAAACTACACAACAATATACAGGATTAGGGTGTAACGGTTTTCATAAACATTATGTCAGTGATGGTTTTCAGAGGCCTCTCTGGCGGTGCTCACCTGAATTTTTTGTTGTAAATAATTTCCAGTAAGCATTCTTAGTTCATCGATAATTATCTATGACCCAATATTAATAACCTGAATTTTCAACTAATATTTAGGTTATACATATGAACCCGGAACCCTCTTCGACCCGAATACGGCCATGTAACACAGACAAGTATCGTCTATTTAAGACAGTTGACACGATGCTAAAAACCGGATCGACAGTTTTCCCACTTTTCTCGACCACAAAATGAATAGAGGAACATTTATATAAATAATACAGGTAATCGGCGCCAGTTTTTATTTATTATATTATACTGACAAATTAGAACATTTTTTTTTTTTAATAGAATTGTTCAGTTTATTTACTGTTCACACGATAGATTTGGTTTTATAAAATAATTTCGGTGTCAGTTAAAACGCTCGTTTAAATACTTTTGAAGTATGATTAATTTTGCTATTATCTTCTCATTTAATTGTCAGTTTACTTTAAAAGAAGTAAATACTTATTTCATTATTCAATAGTAAGATAACATCACTATATAAATTATAAATGGAAACATTTATACATATATTTAACAACTGGACATTATAACTTGCGTTTGCCTGTATCACATAAAAGTGTTTGATTAGGGTATGGCACAAGGGGCTACTATTTTAACTTTTCCAACATTTTTTCCTTAAAATCATATTTCTTATTAATTAACACATCTCACCGATGGTCCTAAATGGATGTAATTATATTAGATGACCGTCACTTTAGTCAATTTCGGTTCTTTTTATTCGGGCGTAGTAATTATTAGTGCCAAAGTCCCTTTAACCTACACTATATAACATATAAGCTGGTGAATAACTAGACTACACAAAAACATTAGTATACAGATCTCTATGACGAATTAACTTAATAAAAAGTAAAAACAAAACCCAAAATTAGAGCTACTACTGTGTGTGGCGGCTGCTCCTACCATCGCTACACATTTAAATATTCTCATTGTGCCCCGGACACGGATTGTCTATGTTTTAAAAATAAAATCGACTAATGAAAGGGATTTTTTTTTCTCCCAAAATGTCAACAGGAACACATTCCTAAAAATAGTACGCCTGCTATTTTAAATATATTTTGCATTATCATTATTATTATTTTTTTTTATCTATTAAGAAGAGATATTTAATATTAAAATATTCAAAAATAGAAAGAGTTGGCAAAAAAACATAGGCCAGCTCTAACTGTAAGATGAAAATAATTTTTGTACTTAAACCTCAGTCAAGTGGTGAAATAATGTTCAAATAGGGTTTGACTAATTAAAAATTACACAGTTTGAGGTTTTTTTTTTTTTTATTATCCAATAAAAAGATAAATCTTACATAATGTCAACTAGAACCTTAGCTTTTGGAAAAACCATTTGTTTTTTCCTGACTTGAACCTGCAACACAAAAACAAAATTATTAGAATTTATACACTAAATTTAATATTAAACACGCGCACATAGATGCATGAGTTCAGCATATAATTTTGCATATATTATTATGTACAAAACCTTGACATTTATACCATTAATTTATTAACAATTTAATAAGATAAAAAAATTAAGAATTAATATTCTACAAAGTATCGATAATTAGAGCTCAAATTGGCAAAATAAAAGTAGGGAATGTGTTTACTTTAAAAAAAAAAAGGGCATACTAAACATGTTTTTACCCTAAACACTCTACATCCCTTAAATTTGTACACTTATTATTTTAATTAGTATTATAATTATTATTATAGTTTACTTCAATGACACCGCCGATATATATATATATATATAAAACCAGCTAATATCAAATAAACCAAATAATATTTAATGTTAATAATGATTTTTTTCAATAACTAAGAGAGATTTTCTTCGCGTGTACAACAGGTTAAAAAGCGTTGGCATAGCATAAACTGAGCCGACTCTGGTTGTCTGTGACCATGTGGCAATCAATGTTGTTAATATAAAATGACATTGATGGTGTAATTTTTTTTTTTTTAGTCACAAGTTATTGAACAAAGAATATAGAAATTCAAAATAAAAATGACAATTTGTTCTATGCATTCCACTCGAAAGAATTTGTAAGGATATTCAACAATATTCAGAAAAATAGTTAAGGTATTGTACGTTCCCTTCCAATTTAAAGCACTAACTATAATTATCAAATTATTTATAAAAATCCATAAAAACAACTAAGATGTAAATTTGTTATAGAGACACAGCAAAGGACAATGCACATAAGAGACAAATAATTATACTTTGGACTAAGAGAAATAACATTTGAAAAGGGGCCATGCTAAAATTTTCTAAAAAAATAAGAAGTTGTGCAGTATAGAAAAGAGACGCCTTTATTTATGCATCAATCGGTAAGTCCTTAAAATCTACTATATTTTTAAAGAAAACGTTAGATTGAATATAACCATTTAAATTTAATATTGATATAAAATCAGTTGAAAAGTTTAATTTAAATGATCTATTAACATATAAACATGCATCAAACTGTCTCAGTTTCTCTTACATAGTGTAATAAATCAAATTAACTAGTGAGATATAAAAAATTTTTTTTTAAATTATGATTGCCGTGAATTTTATAGGTTGTATTATTGTATGTATAACAAAACAAAATTTCGACTATTAATTCTCTCAATTGTATATAAAAAAAAAAATTACCTTTCTACAAGTAATATATTTTTAACAAGTATAATTATTTATACAGTTGATTAAACAAATAATAAAGAAAATATCTTACTTTTCTTCAAATTTAACCCTGGTCTGGAAACGGTATTTCTTTTTAATCATGGGATCTTTTAAATCTTTAGGTGAAACCTTATCTACTGTTACATCTTGAACGGAGTACCTAGTTGGCATAAGGTGGTTGTAATTGAGCACCTGAAAATAAAATAAAATATGAATAGAGTTCATTGCGATAAAATAATTTAATTTATTTTGATGTTCTTTTAACAAAACATAATCAATTAAATATAAAGTAGACGAGTTCATACATGGTTTAAAGTGTCTTATATTTTTAAATTTCTCTAAACAAAAACCAACTTTTAAATTCTCATCAGATATATTGTTATCATCAAGATATATCAGACATATGCTTGTCTCATTTTTATCATCATTTAGAATTTAATAAGTTCGAGTATAGAAATTAAAAATGTAACAAAAATAAATACCTTTTATTATTATAATAAGAGAAGAATCACACTTTGTATGAAACTTTATTAAAAAAAATAAATTTTGTAATTTGTACACTACAAATATTCATGTTGATAACTCGACTCAAACAGTAAACATATTCAAATTCCAATCACATATAACGGTGAACTAATTTAAACTTGAAATCTTATGAACCATAGTAATTACTAATTAAATCTTAGGTAGATGATAGATGTAAAAATAAAGTAAATGAATAATTTTAAATATATATTTAAAAAATGCTATCTAAACAATTAAAAGATACTATACTCTGTATTATGTCAGAACGAGAGAGGGTAATCAAGAAGTCATTCTAAGCGTACGTCCCCCGCTGCACCCAATCCTCAATGCCACATTTCCAACAGACATTGAAGACAGTCGGCCAAAACACATAATCTGTCAACCACGTCGTCAATAAAAGAGGAGGGTTTGACAACTTTGTACCAATTTATAATTCCTTTTAAGTGAGTAAAACACTCCCGCTCTCTTGTAATACAGAATTTAAACAAAAAAATGTAATATTGTCTTAATATTCAAAACAGAAAATATTAACTTAAAATGTTAATACAGAAGATATTTTACCCACCAATTAAATATTGATTATAAATAAATCAAAAATGTAATTTATCTTAAATGATCGTTTTCACTTAAATTATCAAATTCACTGATTTATTTCCAATACAGAAAATTATATTTTATAAAGTATCTTTCAATCTTAATTAATATTCATTATTAAAAGATAGTCCTACTTACTATAAATAAGAAATGAACATATCAAATACTTATTACTTTAATATTTTGAACAGCTATGCTATTTGCTAATTTTATAAGTAGTTTATAAATTAATAGATACCTAAATTACAATTTGTTAAAGAATTATTTTAATACTAATGTAAATAGTAGATGATTTACATTGGTATTTTATAATAAAAATAAGTAGTTATATAGAAATGAAATTATAAATCATTATTAACAGAGTTTAAAATTGTAAATAAATATTGCTTCAGATATAAAATTCATTTAACTTTGAAATAAATAAATTTAATTGAATAAAGAATGCTTTTCAGTAATTATAATACAACTCTATATAACATTAAAAAGAATAACTATCTAAAATTATTACTGAAAAGTAAAATAAGTGACATATAAAAACACACATGTTATAAAAAAATAACTACTTAATTTAATACCGAATAATAATGAATTATTTCAAATAAAAAGACCTTAGAAAATAAAAGAATTAAGTTTGGAATCAAAACCAATACAACATTTGTGAACACTGAAATATTGAATTTAAACGTTAAATGTTTGGTATTACAATGAAATGATACCACAGTTAAAAAAATTACTAAAGAAAACCCATATATGTATACTATTCACAGATTTGTATTTTAATGAAATAAGAATTATTGTTTGAACTACGAGACCGACAGACGTAATGATGTCAATGCTTTCAAAGTAGCTTATATAACTATGAACTATACAAGTACCCATTCATAATAGGTCAAAAAAGATATCTTACTTTCAGGAAAGGTTTGATTTTGGATCGCTTTTTCAATTTTTCCTGCGACATGCGTTTGGTGACTTTCCGAGGGTAACGGTCTATACCGGCTACAAGTGCGTGACCATATTGTCTTTCCGCTGTACCTTCGTCGTAAGTCTTCATTATAACAGCCTTTCGGCCGGCGTATCTACCAGATAACACCAGCACGATTTTTCCAGATTTCATAATTTTACCCATCGTGCTGTTTGTGCTGAAATCACAAGGACAAAATTATTACAAAAGAAATGCATACCCACGCACGCACATCGTTGTGAACGAAAATCGACGAAAAACCGAGTACATTGTGTGTCAAATAATATCTGTCGCATTGAATATAACGCAACGCCGTTGTGCGTTGGATTGGATTGTGAAAATTATTAATTGTGTCGTGGAATGGTCGAAGACATTTCGTATTTCGTGGCATGTCTGCGACGCGAGAGTCGAATTTTGATTAGTCGACAATGTATGGTTTTTCAAATTTCCGTTCACGACGCG
The DNA here is from genome assembly GCA_948098885.1 of Drepanosiphum platanoidis. Taxonomy (NCBI): domain Eukaryota; kingdom Metazoa; phylum Arthropoda; class Insecta; order Hemiptera; family Aphididae; genus Drepanosiphum; species Drepanosiphum platanoidis. Next base: position 1,495,207 of record OX402534.1, on the reverse strand, counting down.
TCCACTCGAGCATGGGCAACACGGAAAGACGTTTCGAACGAAAAATAAACTCACTCTAAAATCAAATTGTAAAATAAAACTTACCACAAAACTCCGCGATCCTTACACGAGGCAGTCTGTGAACGCTAAAGAAGAGAACTATTTGTTTTCGGTAGGATTTTAAGGTTACCAGAGTTCCAGTTTCACCGACTCGTGACTGTCGCGATATCTCCATGGAAGAAACGACCATCGTATCTAATCATGTGTTTGATTTTATCATCCATGAACATTTTGCGTTCTGCGAAACGTTTCGAGTTTGAACCAGTCCGTTTCAAATTCGACGAAAGTGATGGAAAAATTCAAAACGTACACGAATCAAATGAAAACAACACCCGTCGACTCGAAAGAACATTTTTGTTTTATGGACGCGACCGTTTTGTTTTCACGGCGAATCGTCGGGATATTTTATTAAGTAATCAAATATAATTCCAATTATATTTGATTTGAATATATATGAACAAAACACACACACACACAGATTACTAAGAACTACGGCAGTCGTTTTTACAACGGTTTTTCGAATTTCGAACAAAAAAGATCTTGACGCAGTTTATAAATAGAAAATTATGGTAATTATAAACATTTAACGTGCAAAAATTTCATTTATATTTTCTAAAAAAGCCCTGTTAGCATTAGGTCAGAATTTTGACCTGGCCCGTAATTTTGCCCATGATTAGATAAATGTAAATGTGTTTATGTTCAAAATTATCTCTTAGAACGCTTCGCGCATAATTTTTTATGTCTTAAAAAAAAATTCAAAGTATTCTATTCACACAATTTAACAAAAAATCGTTTTAGTCGAAAAATAAGAATATTTAGATAATAAGAAATCAAGTAGGCAATCCAGCTACCTACCGATTAATATAGGCATAGTATTTATTTCACTCAGATTTTCGTTTTGAATAAATACAAATAAATAAAATATTAATTAATCGGTACCATAATAATCAATTTCATTTATCGGTATTAACCAACTATACCTATTATGTGAGACTACCTGTCAAGTGTCGTTCATTTTTAGGTTATAATATAATGTTTTATACATGGAACAAAATGATCAGTCGAACCGAGACGATTGTCGTGCATACTACTTGTTTTAAAAACTAATTTTTAATTTAATCAGTGTCGTACGCGTATAAAATATTTAAAACATTTTTATCGTATGTCTGATGAAAATCGATTTTTTTTTTCAGACGTCGCGCGTCGTACAGAGTGCAATTTTTTTATGAATCGATTCGACGTGGCCTCGACGTAATGTTCTGAGAAAATAATCCAAAACGACACGCCGAGTATCCAACAGTAAGTACTGTTGCCTATAAAGTACTCCTTAATATCGAACCGTCCGCCCCGTTTTATAGACGGACGGGGACACGTTTTTAGCCGCGTAGTCTCGGGGGAAAAAAAAAAAAAATTAATATCGCGCGAGCATTCAGTCTCGTTTCAAACAACAATTTCCCCGGGTGAAACGCGTTGTTTGTTCGGCGTCATCGTTGGTCCGGGGTACCAGGACCTCAGGCGGCGGGCGGTCGCGCTCGCGCGTCGGTGCGCTATTCCGTTCGCCGCGCGGCCGGCCGGAGCCGCCGACGCCGCCGCCGGGTGTCCGCATAAATTCCTGGTACGAATTTAGATCAAACGCGCAATGACGGCCGCGGGATCGACGTTGAGAGATCCGTTTTACATCCGTACAGCATCCGCGAGACGAGAGAGAGGAAAAAAAAAACAAAAAACTTTCGTCGACGACGGTCCAGTTCTTCCGGGCGACGACGACGAGGAGGTTGGGGGGGAAGGGGAGGGAGAGAAACGCGGTGCTGCCAACTTGGAGATATAAAAATACCGCCGCCGCCGCCGCCGCGATAATAATTATTCGTTTTGAATTATATTGGTAACAGGTGTATACCTACATAAATCACCAACGGTAATTATACATATTATTATTATTATTTCCATTTATTATTATTACACCCGTTTGTTAATCTGTAATATTGAAATTAAATCGAACGTATTTAAATTTTGTCTAGGGCTCCGCACAACAAATGCAAAATACACTTTGGTACGGTTTGTTCGTTGACCGAGTGACGGACGGAACCCCTCTCTGGTGTGAGTATTATTGTTATTATTATTGTTACCGAATATTATTACCTAAAAGCTTTTTGAAACGTTTGAATTTTTTTGTTCGAATCAATGGGAAATCAATGGCAGGAACCGTAGCACCTCGGAATTTCTAAAATGAAAAACCGTATTGAAAAATAAACAAAACATACAAGTGTGGGAATTTCAAGTTTTTGTTTTTACAATATTATCATTCATGTACGGATTGAATATTTGGTGTAAAAACAAATACTTTTGTAGAACAGTCGACAGATGATAGGTGAGCAAATTTTTCATTCCTATTTAGCCTTGTGAAATTATGGCAACACTGGATTGACATCTTGTTATAATTTTACTGTTTTATAATTTGTTTCATTAAAAATCAACACAATATTCGAGTACCCAGTTTAAAATTTAGTTGAAAATAGTCGACTTGTAATAAATATACTTAGTAGTTAATTGACAGAACAAAATTATAGTTCGATAAAGATATTTATCAAATAAAATAACGCACAAGATAAATAAAGTAGATGGTAAAAAAAAATTTTTTTATAAAATAACGGAAAAGAACACGATTCAAATAATATTGAAAAATGTGATTAATTATAGATTTAATTTCTATTATATTATTATTATTCTTAATTTCTAGAATTATAGATCTGGATCATCTACGATTATAGAACTTTGCTCGCGATAACACGATAAAATAATTATTGTAATCGTAAACAAATAATTCCAAGATCGATCACACGTCGTTCTGTCTCATTGGGCGATATTGACGATCGTAATATCGGTATTTATTCAACGTGAATACATTTGGTCCACCGTTGGGCTTGAGCGTTCTCCAGTTTTCCGCTTTCGGCTTCGCGTTACTCTTGTGCTTATCGTGGTTCAAATATGTCAAATTGCAACATTTGTCACCGACGATTTCGTTTTGTGTCAAAAAATTGATTATTAAATCCAAATCGTAACGCACTTTCTTCGTGTCGACGCGAATCGTGTCGACATACGTGTTAAACTCGTTGATTTTTTCAAACAGCCGTTTCACGGACACCATGTTTTCCACAGACAGAGTTTCATTTCCCACATTTTTCTCCAACTCGTTAAATATGACTTTTAACAAATTCAACTTTTGGTTCGGATTGCAAAATTTTGTCTTGAACATCTAAAAACAAACACGAGTGTCATTATTGGTTTGAGAGATTTGTATAGTACACGCGCGGAGAGCAGGGTCAAACGAACGAGAAAAAAAAAAGGGAAATTTTATCGAAAAACAGAAAATACGCTGGTGTTGATCTAACTTTCACTAATGGTGATGTAATTTTTAAGAATTAATATTCATTTGTATACGACAATGATGAGAAAAACACTGTTGAGAAATCAACGAAACAGGATTGTCATGAAATCTAAAATTCGAATAGGCATAAAAAAATCGGCTCCTGTACCACCAGACACCATTTTCTCTGCCTAAAATTCCCTCGCGAAATGCTCGAAATGGTGTTCCCGAGTTCGTTCTCGACGGAGGTCCTGCGGTTTTATTTATTTTATTTCTTAAACAGAGTCGTTACAACTTACAATACGTATAGTTACACTCACTTGCAATCTGCGAACAAATATCGAGACTTTGTTGTCGAGTAATTTGTCTACGTACGTCAGTGCCCCAACGATGTCGTTTTTATTGATCAACTGATATGAAACTATGAGACTCAAAAGTGTATGTTGGGCAGGCATAGATTTATATTCGTTCAAATAACCGTCCAGAATTCGCACAATATCCGTGTTATCGGGATCCAGTGAAAACAATAAGCACACGTAATCGATGGACGCGCCGAAACAATTTCCGTCGGACGCCATTTTCAAATAGGTTTTCGCTTTTTCCTTGTTCTAAAAAAAAAAAAATGTCCAAGTTAAAATCGTACGACCCGGTGATTAAACACGCGTTTTCTTAAATATGTAGGTACGAATATTCCGAACCTAACACGTATAGTTCGTATCAATCTGAATAATAAATAACAGTTGGACGGCACGCGTACTATTAGTACTATTCTATAATTAATTATTTACCTTTTCATAGTGCATGTAATAATGTCCAATAGAATCGCGTACGAAACTGTTGTTGCTGTTCGTGATTTTCGTGATGATGGTTTTGGCCAGGGAAACGATTTGACAGTCTACATGTTTAGTTTTGTTCATCTTTGTGAGTATTTTCAAACAACGGCGTAATATGAATATGTCGTCCGAATCGTTAACAATGTCCCTGAAAAAATATGAAAAAAAAAACGAAAGAATATAATATTAAAACATTTCCTCCGGTAAAACGATTATTTTACATTGATTAATTTTTGGGTTATTATGTAAGAATTATGTATAAATATGGGAATATATTTACAGGTACACCTTCCTTTACAACCAAACGAGTGAAAAATGAAAATAATCTTTATTCGGTGGCGCTCTCTGGATTTCAGTATACTTTGGATCAGCTCAACTCGCGAGAGGCCACTCTGTGTACAGACCAAACATACTATACGCGTTTACAAAGGATATTCGCTTTCCTCGGGATTTGTTTCATTTATTCTACATGTTTTACGGTAAATAAATGTGAATAATATTTTCCATGCAAATAAAATACGATTTGAAATAAATTATTTTAAAACCGCACATAAAAACATTATAATAATTAACACTATGCCAAATATCACATCATGTGTAACTGGTAAAATTCGTAAATCTGTCAAATATAAAATACGTACGCATACTTTTAAAGTAAATTAAGTAAACCCATAAGTTATCACACCGATATTAATTATGCTTATTGTAATTCGGTTAACGAATACGAATTTTTATATCCGCGTTCTAAAAAACAACCAAACATAACACTACTGACATGAATGTATGTATTTCTACAGTGACAGTAGCGACACTATACGAATACTAACCGTTTCGATTCGAAAAAGGCCTGCGTACGACCTTCCTAAGAATATTATTGAAAATATCTGTTCTCTTCAAATAAAAACTGCGAGTCTGCTAACCTCCCAAACCCCGTCCCCCGGTTCTGTTCTTGCAGTTCCTCGGCTATTATAATATTATATTATTTACTTGCAGGTCATCTCGCGATGTACTGATATAACCATAACTCACTTGATCAGTTGTATCGCTTTCAACGTGTCCTGCGCGTAGCTGCCCGCGTAGTAAATGTCATCGGAGTGCAACAGCTTGGCCAGGTGACACTTGTAGTGCGGGCTGTCGGACATGTCGACGGCCAGCTCGGCCGCTTCGATCTCTTGGGGCAGTACCTTGGACATGCGCAGCCGCTTGCGGTAATGCGTCAGGCAGCACGAGAGCATGTACCGCCATTCCGGTTCCGCAGGATTCAAGGAGATCGCGCGGAGCAGGCACACCTTCGACAGGATGCACCATCTGTTGACGTACCTGGTCAAGAACGCGGATTGCACGGCCTGCAGGGCTGCCGAATTGGCCGCGTCCATGTCGCGCAACGCCACGAACGAGTACCGCGAGTCCTGAAATTCAATCGACGCCGCCGATCAAAGTCTTATTATTCGCCGGAAGCGTGCGAGCGTTTTTCTCGCTTACCGCATCCCCGGAGGAAACGCGCGATATCGATTTTACCCGACGACGTAAATTCTCGTTTTCGTATTTGAAAATACGAATTTTATGTTATTTTACGACATGTCTATGGAATTAATTCAAACAATTAGAACTAATTACTCCTCACTAATAATGTTATTTGAAAAATATTCTATAACTCTCTCTCTTTTGCGTCATAATAATAATAGCATTATTTTAACTACACGTTTATAACGGCTCGATAAATACGTATAAATTATTTGAAAGCTAATACGACCATTATAATATACATAAGTTATGTAACATGACACATAAAATAATAGTCGATTCAAAAGACGTAATGATCACATTTATTATATTTTAACTGACGTGGGGTCGTATTACGCGTTAAGTTAAATAAATACTAGTATTTATAATCAATGGTTAAACATAGACAATGGATACCTGTAGTAGTATGTTACGAATAGGTATACGCAATGTTTTTGAGGATCAGAGTGGAGTACTAATAGGAACTGCATATTTTTTAATTTTATGTTTTTAAAATGTTTCAGGCATAGGAAGTGAAGCGATTGGGAAATGATCAATAGATCGGAAGTCCAACTGATATATACGTATATTATACATCATCACGTCAAGTGAATATTCTTATAGTTGCTTCAGTCGCGGGTAATGTAAAAAATAAATACATATTATTCTAATAGGACGAGAAATTAATTCGATAATATGGAATTTACATCAAGGATATCGGTTTTGACCATTCTAAAGTAAATAAAACCCAACTCGAAATCGTTATTTCGGGTATACGTTTTATTTTAATGCAAATTCGTGTCGAATATTATAATAACGTATATGCGTCGTCGTACCATTCGTACCCATCTTCGTTTATCGTATCCGGGAGACGTCTCATTAAAATAATATAGTAAAACGTACACAACGATCGGCAGAACGCGCGCTGTTTGGTACTCTTTAGTTGGGTACTTTCGCGCGGCGCAGGCACGCGACGACGTTTGTGTCACGTCCATAACTCGCGGGGTCTGACGAGCGCACCGAGAGAGCAGTTTATTATTTCACCAACGTTCGTCTCGTACGCGTTACGCGTGAATATAAAACGCTGACGCGTAATCTATACCGTCTAAATATCTTTAATATTTTCCGATTTATCCGCCGTTAAACATTTCTATTCGTATAAAAAGTACGTTCGACAAAAAAATAAATCGTTTTTTATTCTATTTTTTCATCGTTATATTTCAAATTTGACGCGAAACAATGTCTCTATAATAGGTCTGTTATACTGTCTGTTACCGTAGGAATAGGTGTGTTTGGGCACGCAATTAATAATGATCATTTACATTGTATACACACGACACGTTTTTACGAATATATACATATAGTTATATTTCACTTTCCAATGTATAAGCTAGAATAACATAATATAGAGTCAAGGATGTGGCTGTTATGTGACGTCAATAGTGGCACATAATATATAGGACTTAATTCTGTTTACTAATAACGAGTATACTGGGCCCCGTCGCGGTATAAAACTGGATTGTCGGAATCCTTGATACATACGCGTATTATATAGAAATACGAGTGCCTACGCGGTTTATTGCTAAAACGCGGCGGTATCGCTTTCGGTAAAAACAAAATATACGTGTTTTCGACGTGTACGGTTACGGAACGGATTAGGTCGAAAACACCGTCATAGTATGTTACAGGTAAATTGAATAATTATTATTATAAGCGATCGTTTTATTGGACACCATCGCGGCGTAAAAGCCTCTAACTCTAGAAAACTCTCCCGAGTCGATGCGCGGCGCGAACCTAAGGAAATTACGCCGCGGCGGCGTAACCAAGTGATACTGGTTATTATTATCCGATCTCATCACGCGCGATTGTTTTCTCATAATTTCTGTCCTTTATATAGATCTCGTTGAAAATTCGAATTTTAAAACAACGTCCCTACGCCGAATGTATAATCATATCTTTAAACACTATGAAAACAAGTACTTAATTTATACTCTGAAATATTAACAAACAAAAGGGGGAACGGTGGATGGCGTGTTGATTCAGCATATCAAAAACAAATACAACAAACGAGAGCGCGTTTGTGTAGAGGTACCTATTACATAAAACATAATATAATGTGTACATTAGTTATAAATAATTATTGTTGTTGTACAGAGCATTATATAATTAACTGAGTAACAGCGACCGTAAACAATTTTCTTTCGTCTCGTTCTTATAATATTTATAAACGATAATAATATAAAACGGTATAGTTTTTTTTTTCCCGGCTAGCCATAATACTTGCGAATTGCTCACAAACGCCAAACACAAACATACGTATACACCTATCAGACGAGGACAATATTTTTTTTTAGGTACAGATCGACTTGCCATACCATGATATTAACTTGAAACGATATTTCAAAAATCAAACATTATAGGTAATATACAATAATTATTAATCTCAATCAATTCCCGAATATCGATTGTTGGCAATTCAGCGGGGGGCATTGTATACAGGAACGGAATAGAACTGTCGAATTATATAGTAGATAGTAAATAACATAGATACCTCGGTACTCTGCAAATTACACTTGGTCAAGACGTATCCTTTCGTGGTTAATGTGACGTGGTACAATGCGTTTTTTATAGAATCCAAAAAATCGGTCGAATGTCCCGTCAGTTTGGACAATATCTTTTCGGTCTCGTTGATTATTTCTAAAGCTTCTTCCAGACGATCTTGCATAATGTAGTTGAAAGATATGTAAGTGTTGTACAGAAACCTAAAAACAGTTATTATTAACATACGTTTAAATGAATATTATTTATGACTAGGGTTCCGGACTTGTTGCATTTGCATATTGCTTAATAATGACTGCAGAATAGTCTAAGTAAGATTTAAATTTGTTTTAAGTCATAACGGATTGAAATACAAAAATTTTAATTGCATATTTGGCCGTTTTCTGAGCAAAATGCATATTTGCCAATTTTGTCAGTTTAATTGTTATTTATAGCATATTTACACAGTTTTTGTTTTCTATTAAGTACATTTATTTTAAATATTTTAATTATTTATTTTATAACTTTATTTTTTTTCCAACTCTCATGCGTTGTTCAATATAGCTCGGTCTACACACAGTGGCTGAAACTGTCCGTATTCTAAATCCTAAAGTTGATAAAATTATTGCTAACGTAAAAAAAATCTTTAAAAAAAGCTCCATCCCGCGTTCAAATTTTCAAAGATATTGCTCCATCATTATTACCACTGCCACCTGAACCAATATTAACGATTTTTCATTGTAGGAGAAAACGAAGAAAATGAAATCGAACATACACTTCAGTAGTAATATAATGTTGATAGTGTTATTGTTGTCGAAAAACAACTAATTACAAAAAATCGTCTAAATTTAAATGAATAATTCAAATTTTTAGTTGCATATTTCGGTTATTTTAAGTGCACATTTCCTACAATTTGTGTGCAATAAGTCCCGAACCCTATTTATGACATTGATCAATGGGGCACTACAGGCCATATCTGTATGTCTCGTACTCACAGGTCCCAGACGTATTTCGGTTTGTTGTCGGCGTACTGTTCCGTGAGCACGGTGTGCTTCATGTCCATCACGCTGTACAGGCCCATCTTGAAAGTCAGGTCTTCCCGCGCGGAGTGGCTGCGAAACCACGACAGCGGATTGCTACACTCGTCTAAAAAGTAATCGGGTTCGCCGGACGCCGAGCGCAGCAGCAGTCGGTCTTCGGTCGTCATATTATTACAAGTCTACCCGATACGACCGTCGAAATAGCTCTCGAGTATTGAGACTACTACTGTCGAGGAAAGAAAACTGTGTTATTACGAACCGACCGCGAAGACTGCGACGCCCGAGTGCAACGAAGTCGTGTGTTTGCCGTTAAGGTGATGCGCGTTCAAAGGACTCTGGTCGATTCCGTCGTGTGAGACACTTGCCCACAAGTCTGATAATCGTTTTATAACGACGCGACGTGCGTGCGTTGGAAAACGACTAATCGGTCCGTGTGCCCTGTGGACCTTTCTTTGTCACGGATATTTTTTACGTAACGTCTGAGAAAAATCGAGCACGAAAAAAATAAATAATTTGTAACTATCATCGATTTTAGAATATATTGATAAGCCAAACCACGGATTATTATGATATTCGTTCGGCAACGAAATATGAAAAAACAGAGCGGATCACTTCACTGTTGTCGCACACACCAGCCACGCCGGCGAAACTTCTGTAACAGTTTTCAAATCGCTTATTTCTCGAGCCAAAGTCTCGACTTTTTTCCTTTTTTTTTCGTATTGGGACGTGCCAACGAAACGGACGAGTGGCCATTCACACATTACTTCCGCCCGTTTCCCATCGATTACTGAAAAACATTTATTTAAGAAAACAATGAATCACGGCAATTCATACACAATCTGGGACTCGTCAGGCCGGACGGACCCAGAAACCAAAGTCTCGACTTACCTCTCAAGCCTCAAAAGTTCTACCGACAATCCAAAAGCGTGGATTCATCAACGATATTAGTGGCTATTGTTCATGAACGAGTTATACATTGTGTTACTTTCTAGAAAAGCGCATTGTCGTTGAAAATTAATCGAAACAAAAACGTTAAAAATCAGTTTCTAATGCCACGATTTGATTTTGCAAAACGACAACGTCATCGACTCCAATGAATTTGTCGTATATCAAGTAGTTATCAGATGGAATCTTCAATACAACGTACTCCATACGAACTTCAGCTTCAGATTGAATATTGGTTTATTTTCCAATAGTTTTGCCGTAGCCCACAGGTCCTTCAACGTACGGCGGTTCGTGATGGTGATGTACCTTTTTATGAAACTTGTTTTTTTTTTTATATTAATATTATTTACAATTTTTATTTTTTAAACATTTAACACTAACATTACTCTATTAATCAGCCGAAAATTAAATACTTTTATTTGAACATAACAAACGAGTCGCCAGTCCAATAAGGTTAAAAATTACCATTTATGTTCGTTTGATTGTTAGTGTTCAATAACAATATAATATGTAGAGGTTTACATCAAAAGAATCTTTCTAAGAAAATTAAATTAAAAATTAAGCACAACAAAGAATGATAAGTTTTGAATAAAAATAAAACAGTTTTTGAATTTTAACCATGAGACAATGTTTAATCGATTAAAAATATTTAAAACAACACAATATGTAATACAATAGGTATAAGAATTCCAAAACGGGTAGTTGCACATTTATCTAATGGGTACAATAACGTTATAAACTATAATAATAAAATTTAATTGACATGAAATCTAAAACAAAATATACTGGTTTGAATAATACACGATCCCGAAAAATAACAACTATTAATTTTATTTAATTTTGTTCATATTTCGATTGATTTGTTTTAAAAAAAAAGTTGTCTCATTGAATTATTTATATTAATTTAAAATCATACTTCTTGATCATTACAATCGAAATGATTGAGTAAAGATTAAGAACATTTCATTAGAAATTTGAATTTCAAATAAATTAAAGAAGCAAAAAAAGATATAAATTAAATAATAAAAAATAAAAGTCATTTCAAAGTTATTTTTAAAATAATGTCTGAAATAATGTTTCACGAATAACAATTTTTCTAAATAAATAAATGAAATAATTTAAGCCGTTCAAGCAATCAACGAAAATATAAACGCGTCAACTATAATATTATATCATAACGAGGTTTGATTTACGTTCCATAGTTTTTCGCTTCTTTCGGTTGATTACGAAAGAAAATGTTAGGATTTGGACTGGAATCGGGCTTCAAAGTCCTCCAGTTTTCTTCATTCTTAGTTTTCACATATGTTTTGTCTGTAGAGGAGTTTGACTTGCGGGTCCACATTTCTTTATGATGTCCATTATTCTTATTCAATGGTTTATCATTTTTCACACAAGTATTCTTTTTTACATCGCTTTTGTTAAGGCATTGTTTTTGTTCCATCAAATTCAATACAAACTCTTTGTATGGCTTGAATAGACATAAAGTTTCTGACACTTTCTTTTTATGTTCTTGAGATAACTTAGGGCTCTTCAGAGCTGAATCAAGTTTTTCTGATAAATAGGCTATCAGGTCCAATCCTATTGGACGTGAATGAAATTTTACTCGGTGCGTCTGAATAATTAAACAATAGTAACATGCAAATTAAATCCTTTATACAATTTAAAAAATATTTAAACATTACAATACCTTTAGGCTATATATACAGGTGACGTTTTTAATTTTCACTAACATTTGAACGTATTTCAGGGCTCCGATGAAATCGTCTCTGGTGAATATTAAGTAAGATATAATTTGACTGATAATTTTTTCTTGGTGAACAGGATGAGAAAATGTTTTCAACAAATCGAAAAGCAGTTCTTCTACCGGGGCTTTTGTAGAATCAATTTTAAATAACGTAAAAATATAATCGATCGAACAACCAAAGCTTTTAACATCATACGATTTTTTAAGATGATAATTGGCCTTTTGATAGTTCTAAAAAACAAAAAAAACAAAACATAATTAATAAAGTACAACAATTTTGAAAATGTAATGATAAAAAAGATCTTAATGTCATTATATAAATGATACATTGTGTATTTGATATAATCATTAAAGTTAAAAAGCAATAAAACCATATTAATATTCAACAGTCGAGTATAATTGTAGGATATTGAAATTTAATGGTAAATAAAATAAATAACTTTGATCATACAAATTTCATATAATTCCCCAGCATACAATTATTTATTATTATAAATTATATAATACAAAGATTTATTCATGAAAAGGTATAAAAAAAAAAAAATTAAAATAAATGAGTAACATCAATTGAAATTACTTAAATTATTCAGTTATGAATTTCTGTGTATTTAAATGGAACTGTAATGTGATTTTAATAAACATATTTTATGTTAATGACACCAGAATCATGTTCACAGTCCCAACACAGTTTGTCGTTAAAAACTTACGTTCGGGTAAAATTACATTATAATAATAATACGTAAGTACATTTGATGTAATTTGTGTGGTGATGGTTTTTAAAACACAATTAATTATTGTTTTTAAATTTAATAATAATTATTATTTGATATGATTTGTAAAACATAAAATTCTAAGGAACATTCACACTAGATTCTGCCATTATAGATACAAGATCGCCCCTTATTTATCATAGATCATATTATAGTCTATATTTTTATCAAAGTTATATTATTTATTCAATGCTATAGTTAATGTCGTGTAAAAGATTGGCAAAAAATCTAGTGTGACTTTGAGTTCTTTATCTAGAGTAGTGTAGAAGTTTACATTCAAATTTAATAGGTTTATTAGAATAATTGATTTCTCCAATGAATATTACATAAATTATAATATATAAATAATGAGTTACCTTTTCATTAAACAGATAGTAGTTGCCGATAGCACCGTGTACATATCCATTGTCACTAGATTCTAACTTTTTAATAAGTTTTATCAGAACTTCAGAGGTATCCTCAATGGCACATTCTTTGTCGAGAGAAATTTTCGATAAACTCAGAAGACAATTTTTCAGTAACAACAAGTCGTTTGTATTATTCATGACTTCACTGAAAATCGATACAATGTTTAACAGCGCAATTAAATAAGGCAGGTACTCTCAATGTTATATATACAATAATATTGATATTGAATAAAATGTTTCAAACCTACTTTATTAAATTTAATCCTGCCTTCAAAATTGTCTGCTTGGCCTTGATATTTTTTTTAATGTTTCTACTCATCCTATGATAAATATGAACCAAATGTATCTTGTGGTGATCCTTGTCACCGAGTTCGACTGCCTTCTCGGATGCGTTAATTTCTTGTTCAGAAACTTCGAAATAATTACCGCACGTCCTTTGCCAATAGGTCAGGACTCTTGCCATTAAAAAATGCCATTCGGGCTCGGAGGGATTTAACTCGATAGCTTTTAGTGCACTATCTTTGGCCACGTGCATGTATGGTAAATCGTATTCATAAAAGAAAAATGTTTGAACGCCATGTAATCCTGCTTTATTGCTATTGTTCATATTTTTTGCCATAACAAAATGTTCCAATTTCTGAGAAAAAAAAAACAAAGAAAACTATTACAATTTACATTATGAAGAAGAAATCCAGTTGATTTTCAAGAATAAATAAAATACATATAAATACTATATGAATACATGAAAATTAATTAAAAGATCATTTAAAATGTCGAGAAAAAAAAATGCAAAATTCATCGAGTCGACAACACATTTCTGCCCGGATTATTATATTTTTTCCACGTACCTTGGTGTCCATTGAACACAAATGCCATATGTGACCTTTCATCGAAAACGTAATGTGATTAAGAGCCACTCTAATGGATTTTAAAAACGGATTATCACTTCCGATAGAAGAGAGAATATTTTCCATGTCTTTGATGATCTCCAACGCTTGAGTCGTTTTCGCTTGAGCAATATATTCGTAGCATATGACCAGGTTGTATCCGAATCTGAAAAGAAATAAATTCAAAACGAACGATCGGAATATATTTTTCGTTTCGTCACGGCTCGACTCACAGTCTCCACTTGATGAACTCGGGCGGTTCCTGTTCGCCGTACTGGGCCAGAGTGATGGTCTTCATGTCCATGTTGTCGAACAACACGTCCTTTGTCAGTTCGCCGCCTTGCACGTCGTACCTCCTGTGCCACGACACGGGGTTTTCGTATCCTTCCGCAAAGTCGGTGGCGGCGACCGAACAGTTTTTCTCGAAATCGTCGGCAAGAGCTTTGTCGTCGGCCATGGCGGCGGCGGCGGCGGCGGCGTTAACGTCGGAGGAGATGCGGAAATATTCGGCGCGACCGAATGTGCGGTTATGATTTCGGAATCCAACGGTTGCGAGATGATGGCGACGGGGCGCGAAAAAGTTCGTTCGGTTCTCGGGAATGGAATGACGGGCGAAATAACGGACGGACGACGGCCGCGGTCGGCGAATGCTAAACGCCACGGAGCTAATCTCTCGACGACGCGACGTTTCCAACACGTTTGTAAATGGCGATTCCGTGGAATCGACTCTATTTTTAGAACCCAATCAAGCAAGTACGAAACGGCCAGACGACATTTCGACGATTATTTCCGTTTCCCCGAGGGGATTTTCAACGATTCCCCAACGGGGATGATTTCTCGGGTTTAATAATTTTTGTAATAATTATTAATTGTTGTACGACGACGACGGCCATGTCAAAACAATCGTTTGCACGCGCTTTGACGGCGTTTCGTCGTCGTTCACCGTTGGCACTGATAACAATGCTCACTATCTATTACACGCCAAATTCGAAACCCACTAAGACTAAATAATAACGCTTATTTGCACGAAAAACAACGATTCCGACTGAACGAGGTGGGGCGAACAAAATAACAAATAACGGTTTGCTGATTTCCGTGTGTTTGTAGAGAATTTTATCGCTGGAGAGCTTTGACAAAAAAAATATTACTCCCGATATATCCACGATATCGCGACATTTTAATCAGTCGAAGTAAAATCAACGCGATGCACTTTGTATTACATTTTCATCGTTTTTCGGCCCACCTACCATAATAATGTTTATCCACATTTTACGAAAAAGAAACCGAGAAAGCTCAAAAATCTCTTATAAATCATTTATGGAAAACTGGATTCGATGAAAATCTCAAGTCATCATTGTCAAACAACCGTATTGTGCCTATAATATAACACAATAATTATTGTTCTCGTTGCGTTTGAATATTGTATTTTAAATTTCAAAATTCACCTCGACGGCCAACGACCGAAATGTTCGCTTCAACTATAACGATGGATTTTCCTTTTGAGAACATCAACTCGCTTGTTTGTACACAAAATGTCCCGTCAAGTCCAATATCGCGATGACTTATGCTCAACAGTCTCGGCCTATGTACAGTTTTTAACTGAGCAACATCACAAGGGCAATCACATAATGAAGTTAAAAGGTCTGGGACGGCCGGCTTTAAGCAACACACATTAAGAACGAATTCAAATTCAATTTGAAGATAGCTTAAAGGAAGTTTCACCGTCACAATAACAATATCATCCGTAGGTATAAGAGAATATAATATGATTTTTATATTGAATAATAATATAATTAATAATATTAAAATAATATACTATCGCGTTTGTAATAATATTATCGACAGGTTATAACAGATAGATACAGATTAATAAACTATTCCATAAGCGATATAATTATAATAATATTATAAAATATTGTCGTTGTGACTTAATGTTATAGAACTTGTTTTTTTTAATTTTTGCTCCTCGTGTAAATGGAAAAAAAATTGAACAAGCAATACCTAGTCGAATGAGTTTTTTTCCGACTCGATTAAAAGTCAAATAGGAATCAATAATAATTAGGTAACTCAATAAATTCACTAAAGTTGATGACTCTCTTTTTAATTTCAATTACTATTACAATTTGACATCCAATTATATAGATAGTTTAAAAAATAATAAAAACCATTAAAACGAGACGATAAATTTACTATTGCATTAGCGTGCGTTATAACATTAATTTCTTACGAAAAACAAGATTAAGTAAAGATACGCGTTTGGGGCGAGACAAAAATTCACTCTGTTCTTTATAAATTTCAGTTTATTAGCTTTTGTGAGCACTTACGCTTTCGCATAACAATTTTACATTCGCCCAAGATTACAGTAGACCGATAAATTAATAATCAACACACACTGTTTATATATCTCAATAACCAATAGTTTGATAACGTCCGATGAACGATAGTAAAATTAAATTTAAAATTCACTATTACAATACAATTATTATTGTTTAAACAATTTTTTATTGCTATTAACGCCCCTGACAAAGCCTGAGTGTTAGTCGTATGAATAGGGACCCGAGCAAGAGACTTTGCACACCTCTGAAATAAATAAGGGGCGTGCAGCGACGTGCACCGCCGCCCGATCTTTTATCAATTTAAATAATTCAAAAAATGAATTGCGTTTTATTTATTTTTACAATCAAACATACCATATTACATACTAATTCACATAGATAAAAACAATTAGGTATAATACCTACGCTAAGGACATATCATATAAATAGGTGACAATCTATAAAAACTATTTAGAATCAATAATATAAAAAAAAATAATTACAACACAGATTCACACGAGTAAAAATATTTTGGACGATATTTTATAGATCCAGATAGTAAAATAGCGCTAGGATTTAATGGGAAACATTCCATTAACTCTAAACCTTAAATTAAGCTATTTACATTAATTTATTAAGACGATGTCAATTTAAATTACAGTATATTCAATATTGCATAAAATGTCGATCATCGTTGATAAGTCCAACGTACATTTTAAAGATTATGATCACAGACCGGTAGGTTTTCATTGACATTTCAAACTTTTCCGTAGAGTCAAAAAACTAATAAACACAATTACAACTAAAAAGCCAACCATCACTGATATGTCGGTCCAATATCTGCCGTCGGACATGCCGATCTCTTTGAACGTCGTCTCCGGGAAACGGAAATGACAGTAGCCCTCTTCGTTGAAACAGCTCAGTGGCTCACGGCCATAACCGTAAATGGACACGACCAGCCCTTCGAGCGCATATTTCATGTAGCTGATGTGAGACACATAGTACAGAGCGATGGGCATGTGATTGAACAGTACCAAAAATCCAGCGAAGAGAATGCACAAGCAAGTGATGATTGAACCAATGAACACTCCATTCTGAAACACGGTCTTCAGTTAGGTAAAACAATAACAGTGTGTTGTTAAATGTATAAATAATAATTTGCTAAAAACTATTGAACATCTCTAATAATAATAATATAAATAAAAAGGTCTTCTGCCCTTTTGGAGTATTATAATGAAAAAAAAGTTTAAATTTTACTACCGGTTTTAATTATCATTACTCATTAGTAGGGCTCGGATTTTGTAGCAAATGCTTCTTTTGAGGGGTGTGTGATAGAAAGATAATGCTCATAGATAAATACGTTTTGAATCGTTCTGATTTCAATGAAGTAAACTTTTTTTTGCTGTTTTTTGCTGTTTTTTCCACAAAACTTGCTTTTTATTGCTTTTTTCCCCTATTTGGTTAATTTTTCTTAATTTTTACATATTTTTCTTGAAAATTTAACTTATTTTTATGTATATTATACTCGGACTATAAATCATTATTACCAGCAATTTTAAAACCAGTAACAAACGTATGAATGATAAAATAACTATCGTTATTGTGCCGAAATTGTAATGAATAATCATAACAGTATGATTTAAATGATTTAGTTTATATGAAATATGCATGGATTACATCGGTTGATGTGGAAAGTTCTTTTTCTACGTATAAATATAATATATTAGCAGCACCCAATAGAATGAGTTCTAACGAAAGTATCTTGACCAAATATGTGGTCGTAAATTCCTTTTTTAATATTTAATTTTATGTGTAATTGAAATTTGTTTTTTTAGAATTAAATTTAATAAACGCTTTTTTTTGCTTTTTTCGGCTACTTAAAATGCTTTTTTAAGGATTTATTTTGCTACAAAATCCGAGCCCCACTCATTAGGTATAAAAACAAGTAGTAAAATGTATACGTTTTTTCATTATAATACTTTTTTATCAATATTATAATTATCATTTGAGATATCTAATATAGTTGTTTTCAATAGATTACTTTATATTATATTTAATAAATCTTTTTTACTCTATCATATTATACCATGTTTATTTTGTTTGATATTTTTTCAGGTAAATAGTGATAGATTTTATAGAACTTTGGCATTCGACTTACCACTGGAGACATGGCTGTTCCGAGGATAAGCCCAATACCTTCAGATATCAGTGTCATCAACTGGCAGACCACTAAGAACATCAAAAATCTCGTCCACGTCATCATCTGCGCTGACAAGTAGTAAGAAATCGACGTGTACACAAAACAAAATATCATCTGTGGAAAACACGCGGTATGTATTTAATATATAATAATATATAATTTTTCAAGTCAAACGAAAAGAAAAATTTGAAAAATACAACGATTCCTTACAGAGATAATTCTCAACTCACCTGTAATGGCATGTTCGTAATGAGAAACGCCAGGAAGTACGTGGACAGCTTGTACCAGTTATTGAATAATTCTTTTCTGAGTATGTTTAGTTCGGACGGGACTAATATTTAACAAACAGGTAAATAAACAAACGGTTAAAACGTCTGCGCGTAAGAGGAGAGTTTATAATTTATTTATATTAATATTTACATTTTAAAATAGCCGGCATGATTGACGTGTAGCTCAAGTACACGAGCGTTACAATACAGAACCCAATATTATTGAACGTTTTGCCACCGTCAACGCCCGCATTTTCGAACAAGAGTCCCAGCAATATGCCGACGAGGAAATGCATGCATATTTTTACATGTGTAACCGTCTGAAAAACAAAAAACAAAAAACAATGAATTATCATATATTTATATACGGCGCGCGCGCGCGTTTGTTTTCAATTCAACGAAGACGCTATATTATTGCAGGTAAATAAATTATTATTAGTTATTACTGTCAACATAATATTTTGACGCGCACGAGAGATCGGTTGATTTTTATTTATAGTCTAATCAAAAACAACGTTCGTTTTTAGAGTAGTTTGCGGAGCTCTCTGTCCTATTAAATAAAAACCGTAAAATCTGTTAAACGATACAGTGAAAAATCATTCTAGAATTTATAAAATCGTTCGGGGCGACCCGATTATGTAAAACGTGAAAACGCATTCAGTTGTTATTACCCGCACGACGTATACTCGTATAGTATATAGTTTAATTGTTTAGTTTAATAATATACGCGCAGGTAATGCGAACTCTGATATAATAATGTGCAGAATCAATGACCTAGTATGGATAATTCGTAATATAATTATTTACACACACACGCGCGCGCGCGTCTAATAACATAATACTTTCTCGGTTAGGTTAGGAAAAAAAACCGATTATTAACATACATCGATCTTTAGTAATAATAATGGCGTATGCTTTCGTGATCCGTTTTTACGGTGAAAATTGCATTTTCGAAAGGGTTCCCTGTGTGTGTGTGAACTAACGTCAAATTGACTTAACATTCAGGTTTATGTAGTGTCATTAAAATAGTTATGTAAATATTTAGCTCGGTGCATAACTACTTTGCGCCGGTCTATTGCAAAATAAAAACTCGTAAATCGAAACAGTGTGTGCTCGCACACACACGTTATAATAATATACGTATACCCGTGTATAGATGTATAAGATATAATTTAAGTCCGGATTTGTATGCACTCAAAAAGGCCAAAATAATATGCATTTATGCATCAAAAAACTTCAAAATATGCACTTGATATGCTCTTATACCCAAAATATATGCATTTTAATATATTTTTTTTAATTTCTTCCATAAATAATAATTCAACATTGTTGAAAAACTTAATTTTTTAATTCTAGACATCGACTTTAAACATTTATTAAACAACTACTAAATATTTAAAAATATATTCAACAAATAAAACAAATACTTTACAAAATATAAATCTAATAATAAAACCAGTCGGCATTGTTGCGACTCGCGATAAACGAGATATAATTTTAACATAAACTGTCCAAAAATATAACATACGGTGTATAACATTTATTTCCCAACAATACGTAATGAACTAATAATTTCTACGATGAAATTGAAACAAAATAATAGGCTTAATAAACTTTTATACGAAATATGCTTGAATATGCAAAAATGTTCAAATACGCAGTCATCTCTAAAATATGCATTTATATATGCAAAATAAACTTTTTTCTATGCATTATCTGTCACACAAATCGTCCACATTTCTTACTCCCATCGAAATGCATACACTCGTTACAAATATGAAAATGCATACAAATCCGGACTCTAGATATAATACACGTCGGCGTAACGACATTTTTGTTTGTGGATATTATCGAGTCCGTGCGAGACGATCGGATCCGCGGGGTGTTCGAGGAGTGCACAAAATCAATCGTTGGTTTTTTTATTACGCGTCGCTCGATGTGATATATACAAATATAATAATAATTATACTACGAAACGCGTCGTTGACTGATTCGACAAACGTTTTCGGTGTTTTTGATATTGTCATCACGTCATGAAATGTTTCATCACACGATCGGATATTATGTGGGTACCTTCTATCGGTTGTTGTTTTTTTTTTCTCTCTCAAGGGTCAATGTCATCGGATAAAATATATTGCACAAGTCCAATAATCGCTGAAATAATGTATCGAGTCCCTCGAACGACTAATTAACACGCGCTTACGAATTAATAACGCTCATTATACTATATATATATTAATAGCGTGAAAAATTAATTACGCGCGCGCGAAACCGTTAAACGAATTATTATTAAATCAATCGACTATATACGTAGTATATATAAAAACAAGTGTAAATACAACGTGTAAAAAATAACTTATAACTGTGCTTATTCGTTTCTCGTAACAGACGTTTTTCGTGTGTTCGAAAATCTGATCCGATCGTTTTTTTCACGAAAAGACCGATCACGCATACCGCGGTATATTATTTTATATACTCGTATTCTACATAATATGTATACATCGTACGAGAAATATTTGAAAAGAAAAAAAATTCGTGCTAATAATAACTATATAAATATAAAATAATTAAATTGTTAATTATGTAATATTTGCAATAGTAATGCAATACATAATAATATGCAATCTGTAAAGCGTCGTCGCGAGTACTCTCTAAAACCTTATGAATGGTGTTTGATAGCGTTACAAGTACTTATTTATTAATACATAAACCTGACTTTTTTTTTTTTGCACCGGGCAATCGTCGATAAATACTACGTCGTAGTAATATTAACGTTTTAAATTAAAAGTATAAGTACGTTACGCGCTATTTAAAGCGATAAAAATATACATTTTACTAACCCAATCTCTGTAGACCTGCATTAAAGATCTGTGTATGAGCACTAGTAGTTTGTTAAATTCGGAGGGCTGATTGACCAAGACCAGCGAAGTGGGACCCGGGTTTTTGGATTTTCTTTTTACCAACACGTCTGGAAATTGAAAAAAAAAAAAGAAAAATGTAAATTAAGATACGCTGTACGCGGGGTGGTATCGTGCAAAATATATTATTATAATTACGTGAATCGCTGATTTGAGGTTGTTTTCGCCATGATTTGTCGAGAGCCGCCGTTTTGAGTTGAGACGTGAAATTTCCATATTCACCGGTCACTACTTCCATTACTAATAAAATACACATATTAATAATATTATAGTGGTGTGTTCAACAGTAGCGGATATAATACGAGCATAGGAAATATTAATGAGGAAAGTGTGAACAAACAAAGACCGAAACGAACTCGTTAAACACAGGTACACCGAGCTAAATTAATAGGTATTATATTAGGTAGGCGCATAGAGAATTTAAAAGTTTTAAGAGACGTGTGACAATTATTTACCCGATTGTTAGATTGTAATACGCGATAAATCATAAGGTTAACGAGAGAGTACGGTGAAAATCATTAAAATATGGAAACGCGATTAGCGTGATGTGTTCAGTTTAATCATTTTCATATATTCAAATACAGACACGAGTATAGTGTATCTTTGTTGTTAAATTATTGTAATTTAATTCATTAGATACGTGGGCATTTATCACGATCAATTTCTCAGTTATAAATTATTACAGTCGGACGTGTAATATAATTGATTAAAAAAGTAGCATCATTATTGAACATAATAGTATAATATTATATTATATACTTACAGTATATTTCGTGTTAACGTACGAATTCGTTTACTTAATAATTATATGTAAAACCGAATAAATGTTATGTGTAATTTTTTTCAAAACACGACGAGTATTCTTCTGTTGTTTGTAAAAAAAAAAAAAAAAATCTCTTAAAACTATTCCATGTACGACGTTAATATATTACTTATAATATAGTGAGTATAGCCATAAGTATACGAGTGAGTAGGGACAAACAAGACTTTTAAAGGATGAGACAAGGCCACCAGGAAACCCGGATGTGTACTTTTCTTCCAACAAAAACTAAATATACTTGTTAATAAAATACACACATATATATATATATTTTATATTATATTATACAAATAAACACGAGTGTGAACGCGAACAAAGCAAATGAGATGCGACGTGTTAATTTTTTTCTTCTTTTTTTTTTCTTCAAGGAACGACGATCGGTGTTAATAATAAAAAAAAAAAAAAGCACGGAGACCACTGAAGCCAAGTTGAAAAATATCGCCACCATACGTGGTACGAGTAACTTACGCTCGACAACGTTTTGCCAATCGTCGGCGCACAGCTCAAGTGGACCGGTTAGAAGAAAAGTGGGTGGCGGTGGTGAGTATGTACGTATATTAACACATGTACGACGGTAGTATGAACGACACAACGACAGCCTTGACCGATGGCAATGGGAAAAATACGACAAATTTAAGAACTGTACTTACTGAAATCCGCCGGGTTGTGGTATTGCGGACAATTCAGGCCTATTGTTTGCAAATACGGTATGGTGTTCTGACTAGAGCCTTGGTAGACGCAGTACCCCTCGGCCATAATGTAAACGTGATCGAACATCTCGTACGTGCTGGCGCTGGGCTGATGTATCGTGCAAACTACCGTCCGGCCGCCTCTGGCCAAACCCTTCAAGATGGACACGCACTGATGCGAGCTCGTGCTATCCAGACCGCTGTGGAAAAGAAAAAGCCGTTGAAAAAAAAAAGGCCGACCAAGAGGTGCAAACGATTTTCTACGACCGGATCACGTGCTCATACGAGTATAATAATATAGCGACACGGTCGAGGAGAGTTGCGCGAGATTATAAGGCGTTTCAAAAAAGTATATCGTTTTGCAATGTCAACAAATCTCAACAGTATGTGCAAGTTATAATAATAATGATAATCGCGCGCGTCACGAGCTATATTTATATGACCGCCGCGTATCTAAATAAAAAAGCGTGTACTTAAATATTATTCGCACGGTCTCACGATCAAACGAATCAATCGATTTTCATTCGACGAGAGTGTGCGTCAAATAATTTATACCCGGCGGACATTCGATCGGAAGAAGAACAAGTTCACGAAAAGAATCACGATTGCCGTCGAGTTGGAATTTGAAGCGCCGTCGTAGTCGAAACCGCGCACAGACAATAGATTATGTTGACAAGACCAAAAGTGTCGACCGCATTACGCCACCAAGTATAACACTTGAATTATTACGAAAAAAACGTTACGGTTTTTCAATATTTTTCCGGGGTGGTTTTTTCGCCTCTCTTTCTCTCGACGGGGATGGGGTGAAAAAGCGCGCGCATAACGTCCGATTACGGTTTTCGTGACGTTTAGCTAAAATGTTTTTCGCTGCCCATTCATACACCTCACAAGCCGAGATCGCATTACGCGCGTACAGATCGAAGATTTTCTCTCCCAGTCGAATGCAAATAAAACCGCGATGACGTCCGTACGTATATTATGACAATATTTGCGCGTTTAAACGACGAGATGTCTTTTTATCCGACGTATAAATTAATTAGAAATACGATTTATTGTTTGCCTTTTTCGTTTACGAACACGGCGGCGAGCGTTTTATATATAAGATCAGGTACTCGTTGTGATTATTCAAGCGGACGTACTTTATCCCAATACGTATAACACACGAGATTATACTATTATAATAGTAGTTGAATTCCATCAAGTCATCGTCACTGCGATATTTAGCAAACGCTTATCACGACGACGAGGTGATTATACGAAAAACAAAAACCACCTGGCAAGACTATAATAATTACAATATTATCAAACTCGTACTGTCGTTATCGTGGCAGTTGACACAGTTGCACATTTACACAAGACGCATACTAACCACTAACTATATGAACGCTCAGAATGAAACGCGCGAAAAACAGAACTTACGTGGTGGGTTCGTCGAGAAACATGATGGGTGGATTGTCGATGAGTTCGAGAGCAATGGACAGACGTTTCTTCTGCCCGCCGGATAGTCTACCGCACCTGGTGTGAAGGCTGCCCGAAAGTCCGATGCTGTCTAGGATGTCCTCGATCTAATCAAAAACAAGTAGAACAATGTCAGTTCGAACGGCTACGTGATTATAATTATTGAATTTCGTACATATGGGCGAATGATATTAACAATGCGCGTAACCTATGCGCAGGGGGGCAATAAAACGCGACGCGTGTTGTTATTGTTTTCCGTGACGTCGACGTCATGTTTCGTTAGACGTGATCGATGTGAAAAAGAATAAATTCATTGTTCGAAAATTAAAAAAAAAAACAACCAAAAGAACGTATAGTTGAAAAATCGTTAAATTAGTAGGTGTACCTCTGCGGTACTCTTAATTATTCGAAGGATGTCATGTCGTCGTCGTATGTCATAATTGTACGATAAATTAGCGTGTAGCCTTGGAGACAAACGAATTACATATTGCGATTTGAACTTGGTGAGGCCACGAAGACTATAAAATATTTTTCTGCGGATACACACGGCTCGCTCACGAACATAATACGTACACGCCTGTGCGAGAGAGAAAACGAAGCTTGAGTTTGTTCAAAAAGAACAATAACCCGAGCGTCGCGTACTTTAAATGCACAATCGGCGGAGATGCTAAATAGCTGAATAATAATAATAGGCACGCGAGTGGCACGCAACGAGATCGCATTTTACCCCACCGGCCGGCCGACATCGAGCGTTGACAATGTTCAAGTAGGATAATCGGTTTCGGCGCAAAGAACCACTGCGATTATTTCGAAATAATATTTATTCGTTTCGTTTTGTTTACAATTTCAGGACTCGGTTAGTGTTTAGCTAACGTGTTATTAGGATGGATGGAAAACAACCGGTACCTAGGTATTAATTATATTCGTTAAAGTTTGCGGGTGAAAAAACTTACGTCGAAGAATCGAATTCAGTCGAAAACCTCTAAACCCGGGGGGGTACGTTTCGCAGTTACAATTTGGAAAACCGTTGGAACAATATTTATTGGTCGAAATCGATTCGAAAAACGATCTTTCGAACGTATAAGAACTAGATAAAACTTGCTACCGTTTCAACTGTCCCCGCAAGTCGAAGATCGGATCGATGGATCAATTCTCCACAGACACGGGAAAAAACAAACGTTTTGATGTTATGGCAAGTAGTTTTTAAACCGTACGTTAAATAATTCAACCGTGATGATTAAACTAAATCGTTATTAACAACAAATTAATATTAACGCGTTTTAATATAAATTAGGTTAACCTAACCGTGATTCACTACTATCGTCCGTAAATACAACATAATGGGTACGGATGTCTAGAATTTTCTGTTCGTAAATAAAAAAAAAAAAAAACACAAAGGTCTAAAGTTCGTTATTTTATTTTAGATTATGATAATCGACCGAGGAATTTATCGATTGTTTTCACCGGTGTAACTTTTATTGTAGTATACAAAGGACGACTCGAAAATTGTATACACAACCCAATTAGTACCTAATTATAATAACATTAAATTCCAACACGTAGACGGCACTCTAAAATAATAATTTATTGAACTTTTTAATAAAATTTTTCATAGAAGATTTACAAAAACCATAAAAAAAAACCGTACGTTTTTCGAGAAAATAAATAATCGATACGTATATTAAACGCCAAATTTTGATCGTACTGGTTTTTTTTTTATCGCAACGATTTGTTATTTAATTTAAGTTTGACGTATTTTCACCGCCGTTTTTTTTTTCGGTGGAAAATTCGTGTTTAAATAATAGTAAATATAGGAAAATGTTGTATAAATTAAACTCAAATAAATACCTATTAAGATCACGTCGAAAACTAGGTCAAATAAACATTTTAATGGTTTTTTATTTTATTTTATTTTTATCAAGGTGGCCGTATGTGTTCGACCTTGTTGGAAACAAAGCAATACAGATATAATAATAATATGTTAAACTATATAAATAAACCAATATAGAAAACCAATCGTGTTTCGATCGGGGAATTTCGGTTGATTTGCGAATAATCACCAGACTTCTGACATTATTGAACTTTTCCGTTAATTATTATAAATTAAAAACGGCTTATATCAAAACTTATCAAAACGTTTTCACTAAACACCACACGTAGATTGTAAATTTTTTTCATCCCGCGTTTTCTGTAATCTGTGAAAACCGTTTTCGTTTTATAAATATATATTATTTTTTTTTTCATTAGTAAAATGCACATTTTATATAATATACGTATACGATTTTACACAAAAGGCACAGTCTTTGAAAATACGACTCTGTCGATCAGAGACGCGTCGCGCGTTTTGTATAAAAGAGAATTGTTTAAAAGCAATATTATATTTTTTCTGCACTCACTACTAGTACTTTGGATTTGTAGGAAAGCGTGTAACCGAGCTTCAGGTCAGCCGCCATCATCATGATTTCCAACACGGTGAAAAGCGGACACAGCTGGTCGTCTTGCATTATGTAACAGGATTCTTTTCGGCAAATGGTGCGACCCTGGTTATTCTTTTTTTTCATCTCGTCGTTCAAAAGCAGGTCGTCGTCGTCGACGACTCGGCTCGTTCTCACTTCGCCGTTCATTCCTTTGCGTCTGGAACACGCGTAAAACAACATTTAAGAATTCATTATACACTATAATAACTATTTGATTTCCCAACTATTTTACGATTCAGTGTTTTTCGACATTTTCGTATCACACGCGTGTATTTGTGACCGGATAATTTTTTTGGAAAAAATACCAGAGAAACGAGAGGTGCCAGATTTCCAGCCCGAAAAGTCGCCAAACCTTAGGAACTTTTGTTGTAAATTTGCCGTCCAAATGTAATGTTATGGAGGAAAAAAATTATAGTGCAAAACCAATACATTTGCTTAGAATTCATTACGTATCGCCTTATTGTATTGGTAATGCGACGTATGCTCGTTCTTAAAGTAATAACACTAATTTTAAAAATTGAGAAAGTAAAACATTATGTATAGGTAGCGAAAAGATTGGTTTTACTTATTATACACACATATATATATATAGCGTGTCTGTGTTTGTTTATGTGTAATTTCACATTTACTAATGAAATGTTTGTCCTTAATTTTAATTACAACACTGCAATTTTTGAAAATCCAATACAGTTACACTGTTGTTAACATTAAAAATAATCGGCTAAACGTGGACGACAGTTAATTTGATATTATGGTAAAGATACACGGCGTTTTAAAGATTACCTAATTACGTAACAGTAACTAATAATAATTGTCTCGTTACATTTGTATTTTACAGTTAACTTTTCAATTAAAAATAGATCGGAAAATATTTGCGGTGACGTAAAAGTATAGACCTACGTATAAGACAGTATTATCGTTTTATGTTTAACTTTCAAAGTTTTTAAAAATGAAATATTTCAAATCCAAAATTTTAAAATTTGTAAACCTTAATAAAATTAATCTAAGGTCGACTGAAAACAAACGCTTCTCTAAAACATATTATATTCGATATGATATTTTCTCGAATAAAATTTGAATTTATTAATAATCTGTCTTATGTCTCGAGGCAAGTCAAGTATAAAGTTCACACTTTGATCGTTTGTGTCAAGTAATTCAATGTTAACAAGACCACCCCGAACGATTGATTTGATAAACAAATAGGATGACGTACTTGATATTGAAATATATATATTTTAGATGTGGGTCACCTCTTCCATGTTAGAAGGTCATATTATGATATATTATGCTTGAAGATTATTGTGTTATAACGTAATTATTATATTTATTGCCTTTAAATGTATTTACAACAAAATTTCTTTTACAAAGAACATTGTGTAATCGTGCATTGATGTACTCGTATCAATTATTATGGTTAACTGTTGCGTATTGTGACGCGATCATTGTTATTGTAGTGCTTTGAATGCAGTTGCATTAGTGCACAGTTTACGAGTGAAATTTCAAACGGAATATTCGGACGCCCGGTTGTAATGTCATAACGTCTACAGGTCTAATCGGTGGCGCCCAAGGGGGGTGGGGGTCAAGGTGGTTCGATCGGACCGGATATAATATTTGGGGTGGCGTGTCCTTAAGTTAGGAAACTTCACAAGTTTGTTCTTCTCATCCAACAGCGAATTCGAACTACGACACATCACACTCAAGTATCGAGCAGTGAGCACGTAGCACACATAATCTGGAGTCAAAGATCTAAGTAGTATATAGCATAGATAAATAGACTGTGGGTGGGTGGGTGGGTGGTCAACTTGAGATTTAAATATTTGAACCATACGTCATATTGTAGGTGTTGTGCCGCCACCGAGTCTAATGATAAAGTTATAACTCAGTACATTCGTATATTTACTAATTGGGTTTATTTTCTAGGTATACACACAAAGTTGAAAATATAATACGAGGATCTATCCGAACGTTTTCATAAATCAAGTACACCATAATGATTATTGACTGTCGTGATTGGTCACGATCAAGTCACTTTGATTTATATTTAAATATTAATTGATTCTAATTACATATATCATAATTATTTTTTTTATAAGATTATTATATTTTTTATAAAACATTTTTTTTTTTTTTTTATAAATTATCCAAGCAACCGCACTCACTAATAACTTACATCACTAATATTTATAGTTAACTAATTACATACATAATTATATACACGATTTCATGATATTTAATTAAGCAATTTTAATAATCTAAAGTTTTACATTTTACACTGTTCATTAGACTATAATCAATTACTAATATTGAATACTCGATAAATTATTTTTCACATCGCGCCCGCAGGGCGATTCGTTTAACACAAGAATTGGTGAGTGTAACCAATTTGAACACGCTGTATGAATAATTTCGTATTATTGTTTGTCGAGTGTGAAAAATGGAAACGAACGATTGTTCTCGACGATTCAATCGAATTCGAACGACAACGGCGGCGGTTTCTTTAATATTTTATTTATGAAAACCAAAGACGTTATCGAGGGTTAGAGGAACAGAAACGTTTTATCAATATAAATAACAGTTTCCCATAAAATATTGAATGAATGTCCATTAATGTTTTTAGGCGGAGGCCACGTCGTCGATGATCGATTGAAGAACTGTAGCCGAACATAAGACCCGCAGTTTGCATTTTTGCAAATAGAAAACGAAGAATAACGCGATGTTAAAAGTAATATAAAACATTTTAAACGGGTACTGCTGTTTACGTCGTTGTATAGGTTTACGTACATTTTTCAGGTATACGAAAACATTATTAAAACAAGTATTTGGTCGCGTCGACTAGGTAATATAATATTTATAGTTAACTACGTATATAGTGTCGTTTTACGTTTTGGGAAAAAAAATAATAAAATGCGTTTTCGTTAATAATTATGCGCTAGACATAAATCGAACGGAAACGGAACCGACCGTTTCGATCAGAACTTGCGAGCAGCACTCGTAGCCATATTTTTCGTGTCAAGGGCTCTGTCAATGTCCACGCACGTACTTTACACCAGTCGAATACAATAATTGCTACGAGTCAAGTTTACGAGCGTTGTACTGTACGGGACTGTAATGATCGTTAATAGCCTTTACCGCGGTGAACTTTTTACGATATCAAATTTAAGTAGTCAATGGACAGTAGTAGCAGCAGCAGCAGCAGCTAGTAGTAGTAGTAGTAGTAGTAGTGGTAGGTAGTTAATAGTTATAGAATGTAATTAATAATTAACGACCACGTCGTGTTTTATACACGCGCGTGCATCGAAAACGAGAAAAACACATATGCAATTATTATAAAAGCACGGAATTAAATTATGTATTTATTTTTTTTCCACAGCGGTTGTGTTCTCGCGCGTGTTCGTCGTCTTGGTTCTTATATAGAGCGATTCACTCCCGAGAATATTTCATACTCGTGCAGTAGAAACAATAATATAACATTTAAATCTATTAGAATAATGCAATAATCTACTTCAATACTTCCAAATAAACTCTCCGCGACAAATTATTATGTATACGATATAATATCGTTTTGATTAGGCGCGGTTATTAATAATATAATTTTATATTAATGTTTTTAAATGAATCGTTTAAAACATAAAATATTATGTTTTTATTTATGTTAAAGATTTCCACCGACAACCGTTTGTAGGGAAGTCAATATGATATTATAATATATTTATAAACAAATACAAGTAGATGAAATGGAAAAAGTCATAGGTATACAACGGAGAGAATTACGAGAGAGAAACGTAATCTGATTATCAATCAAGGCGAACAGGAAATTAATTAACATATAGAATTACCAAACTAAGTACGTACAAGATAATAATACATAGTATTCTAGCCCAACTTTATGTACATATATATATATATATAAATTCGCACACGTATAAAGTTCGCATAATTCCAATTGCGATAATATTAAATATGAATTAATAAAAAATAATCTACCGATGATTTATTTATACGTATATGCGTTTTGAAGTAACAAGTAAGGTTGAATACGAATACCATTTGATATAATTTAAATAATTAGTATAATAATTACTAATTACCTAATAGTCATTTATCATAACCGGGAAATATAAAAAAAAAATATAAGGATACGTAAAGAGTTAAAATCCTCGGTTAAATCTGTCGTCAGATCGTAATAAAATAAAACGATAATAATTTTTATATTCGTGCGTGTTGTTTTTACATAAAATTATGCCGTGTCAAAGCGTTTCGTATTCGTGTCAAAACGATTTGGAATTTTTTATCGGATAAAAACAAGCGTCGGAGTTTTTGAAGAGTATAATATAATACGTATACCATAACGAGACGAGACGGATAATTCTATATAAGTACGTCTGAAATTAAATAAACGCACGAATCGGCGTAGGATCCGAAAAATCGTGATTTACTGTAAAAAAAAAAAAAAATAAAAAAAAATAGCGGTAGGTTATATTGAAATTTAGGGAAAGGCACACCACTCGTATTATAATAACAAGGTGGGAACAAAATAATATTTTTAACAATTGTTGTGGAAACACGCGTGATTTTTTTTTCTTTTTCGAGCCATCTCGATAATTATATTATTACGTTTCTGTACACGAATTCAATATTATCATTATAATATATTTTGTTGTGGTCGAAGGATTCCAGGTCAATATCATCGTCATACTATTATATACGCGAGTAAGCAAAGTACAAGGACGTTACCGAAACGTTTCATTTTAATATAAATAATTTTCATATTATCGTCTTGGGTAATAGACATCTGTTTGCGAATAAAAATGTGTCGGGATGACATATATTTTTTCACCGGGGTCTTGCGAAATATTATAATAATAGACGTTACGTATCGCCGCCGCCGATCGATTTAGATAATCGTTAAATCGATATAATAATATAACGTTTGATATTAAATTTTTAATTTCTACAAGTTTCAAACGATTACTTTTCAATAGTACCGAGGTTGATTATGTATTAATAGAACCGCGATATTTCCATAAAAATACGTCGTAGTAAAACGCCCAATTAACCGAGTACGAAATTTAGACGAGAAACATCGGTTTCTTTAGTTTATGCAGATTTTATATCGATTATAACAGCGCTATTGCGAAATCTACCTTGGAATAGAGTGTTTTCCGTTTTAATAGTATCTATGCAAATCGTTATAAAATCGCAACGTGTAAACGGAACGAATTTAATTGGAAACGAATATCAGCATTGATAA
Source organism: Drepanosiphum platanoidis (assembly GCA_948098885.1). NCBI lineage: Eukaryota > Metazoa > Arthropoda > Insecta > Hemiptera > Aphididae > Drepanosiphum > Drepanosiphum platanoidis. Next base: position 1,462,740 of record OX402534.1, on the reverse strand, counting down.
TAATTAATGGAATTATTCACGCTGTCGGAATAAAATAATAGAAACGTTAGTAATTATGATAAAACGAGCCGATTAAATACAAGTTTTAGGCGAAATAGGAGATTTTGGATCGACCAAGCTGGACGTCCTTAAATTTGAAACCGACGATGGGCAACACAACACACGAACAAACATTTTAAGCGAAACCCAGTGGTGTACGTAAACAAATTATAAGTTTTTATCGAAAAAAAAAAAACAAAAACACGCGAGTTAAACTAATAAACGAGTATCTAATAAAGCGAATGTTTTTTGGTTTCAATTGAGATTTTTTTAAAATTTTAATATTATTTTATATCGTGTTTAATTTTTAGAACGAATGAACTCAAATATTTAGACGCTTAAAAATAAAACAATTGAATATGTTGTGCAAACGGGTTTCAAATTGTGGTGAGAAATAAACATTTTAAAATTTACTTTTACGTACAAAAGAGCACGAGTAACGATAACAAAAAAAAAAAAAAAAATTAATAGGTAAAAAGATTTCTCTTATTTAATTGAATGGTCGAGAGGAGAAAAGCCGAACTTAACGTAGAAGAGTATAAAAATAAAACAAGCTCGAGACATGTTGACACATTGGCAATACGAAGACAAATATTATAAATTGCGGTTATATTTATCTTATCGTACGAATAATATGTACGTCGTGTTCTTTTTTTTGTTTCAAATATCGCAAAAAAATGAAAAAAATAACAACTACTATAAACAATAAGTAATAATTAGATGCATTTTTCAATCGATATATCGGTGGTGAGTCTACTCGCAGCGTTATAAAACTGTTTTATGAATTTTTGAAAATAAAAACTCAACAATAGTACGTCATGTTATAACACACGATATTATAATCTAGTTTCAGACGAGTAGAAAAAAATAATAAAAACACGCACTCATCATTAAAAAACAAAAAAATTCTATAGAACACACTGAAACTATAATATCCTGTAACGTATCTCCGAGTTTTATCAATTTTAATATTGTTAATTTATGTTTTTTCCCGACGAAGGTCAACCCATAACTCGTATAACGATAATTCGATACAATAATGCGGAATACAACATTTTTTTAGTAAAAAGCCAAGGTTTGTCGATACTACTACCTATATAATATACTCGATGAAATAAAATAATAAGTCCACAATACGAGTATATAGGTGTATATTTCAGACGGGTAAAGTACGACAGTCGAAATCGTATTTGATGACGTGCCGTTCTTCCGCAAGTTATATTTTACAATGTTTGTTTGTTTATAGGCTCTTTGTATTTTTGTCGAATGTTTGTTTTTTAAATTCGCGATTTGTCAGACAATCACAGTGATAAAATGACGATTCCACCCACGCGACGAAACACACAGCTGTGTCGGAAAGGCAAATAATAATTATACTCTCGGCAAATCGCGAATTAAAAATAGAAGAAGACATACGTCGTCGTTATATTATTGGCGGCATTTTGACGTTTATAAAATTATAACAAACGGGTTTCAGTGCAGACGCGTAACAGTTGTTTTTCAATCGGCAAATCGTGCAGCAGGAACAAACGCGTTTAGAAATACGATATCATGAATTCGCTAACACTATACAAACACACAGACATTATAGAGAGAGAAAAAAATCGCTACCGTATCATGATGCACGCGTTGTTATCGTGCTTTTTCCCGTCGTTTTGAGAAAAAAAAGACCGTTTTTATACGATACGAGAAAACGAATACTCACTGGAATCCAGTAAGAATGTTGAGAAGTGTCGATTTTCCAGCGCCGGACGGTCCCATGATTACGGTCAATTCGCCGGAGTTGAAGCGTCCGGAAACACCTTTGAGCACTTGCTTTTTTTCTGAAACGATGCGAAAAGAGAAAACCGTAAAAATTATTGTCGCACGGAAAATATTCAAGACAACACTGCGAAGAAAAACGAATATATAATATACTCGTATTCAATATAACATTACGATTAAAATTATTAAATAAAAAATCACTCGTTTTATCTAATATATTTTAACAACGAATATGATATTCGCGGGGGGTTTTTTTTTTCTTTTTCGCTTTTTCATCGGTACGAAAGTGAAAACATGATTTATCACGCGCTACTTTCGGTTTCCGATTTTATAATAAACCAACGAAAATTGACATTTCATACAATCGTATCGTTTGATACGAGTGAAATAAAATAATACTAACCGTAATAATTTATAAATTATTATAATAATTACGAACGCGGTGGGGTAAGGAGGTTGACGAGATTCTCCGAGAGTTCATACAGAACGTGTTTAGTTACATGCGTATTTATTTATTTTTTTTCGTGGATCATAATAATATTAACTAGGTTATAATAATCTTTTATAGCATTCGTTCGCCGCGGAGTAGGCAGGCGCAGGACCTTAATTGCAACGGGTTTGGATTTCGCAATCCAATTTCTTTGTGGCCCACTCGGCGGCCGCGCGAACTCGTATATTCGATTCAATATTTACTTATTATCATTATACGTACCCTATTATTTATTACGATTTTACTTGTTATACGGCGGCGACGGTGGCAAATGAATAATGCGAGCAGCAGCCTATTGAAAATATAGTTTATATTTAGGTTAAACTGGGCGACCATGTAATACTAACTAATTGTAGACGACGTCGCGTTTTCACCGGGCTAGACGATATTTATTATTTATTTTTATTTTTTTTTCCACCGTCTACTCGTAAATTATAATAGTTTTGATCAGGTTTTGTGCATCGAAATTGTTGATAATAATACATATAATCCGACCAGTTCGGCCCCGCGCGATATCGTCAAATAATCATATTCCATTCGAGTTTAACTATTTCGAGATAATAATTAACACCACTACATTATAACGATTCACTATTGATATATTATTCCAAACGTCCAACGTCTAAAACGCATGAAATATTAAAAGTATATTTTAGTTTTATTTACTAGATTTCTTCTCGAGCACGAATACGTCCTCGAATTAATATTATTATATTCATTTATAAAAACGAACCACTAATCGTTATCGAAGAGAACTACTTTTAGTTAGTTATTGAAGAGTACTATTGAGTTTAGGAAAATCATTAGTCTCTAACAAAACACGTTTTATACGAAATTATATTATACATAAATTAATAAAATATTAACGATAATAATTATAGCGTTGTATCAAATTCACACTCGTTTTTTATTGCTTAAAGTAATGTTTTACATAAACTTTTTAAATTACTGTAGAAAAAAATCATTTTGAAATTCCGTCGGTTAATCATCTCTATTCGTAAAAATAATTAACAAGACTATTTAAAGTGAAAAACTCATAACGTTTTTACATAACAAAATGTATAATTTATTTTCGTTTACGATTTATTGTGAATTACATAAAACTAGTAAATAAGTACATTTAAACTCGCGGGAATCACTTTTCCTTTCTTTTCGTTTCCCGATACAGATTTAAAGTACATATAATATGTAGGTACGTATATCACAAAACTGCCATTTAAAAATCGAATATTTTGCGAGCCTCTTTATTTGGTTGTATTACTACTGTTGTAGTTAAAACATAAAAATATTTTCTATTTCGCAATTTAAAAAAAAACAAAAATTAAAATTGCATAGTGTTTTAAGTAAAAGTAAGAGATTAAATTTCTCTATTTAATATTTATTTAATGTTTTAGACAACAAAAATAATACGTCGTAATTACACGTGTGAATACTACAAATGTGTTTCTGCAATACAGCTGTTACGGAAATACACGTATCGGACTTGGATACAACTAAACAGAACCGGAAGGAAACTGAAGTCGATATTAATCCGTTTTCTCTTTTAACTACCAACGACCGATAGCTAGTTCGTCACAGTGCATAATATGGTGTTGGTTTTAATATAAAGAAAAAACTGGTATGACGAATTTGACTGCCTTATATTATATTTTCAATCGAACGAATCATTTATGTTAATAAAATATATAATATTTCCGAATAAAATGATAGAACCATCGAGATATGGAAATAAAATAGTCTTACGCTTGTCCGACAACGGAATGTTATTTAAATTTAAAAGATTAACACACGACTATTGATTTATAAACTTTGTAGGAAGACGTATTATGTAACTTTTAAGAAAAATACTCGTATATTATTTAACGAAATAAATGTGCGGAGTGTAAGTCAATCATAAAAATGACGATTACTACTACGATTTTACAACGTTGGTATAATATGGATTTGTTTAGAGAAATCAATTTAAAAATCACGCCAAGCACGTGTTATAATATAATATGAAATATTACAATACCGAGAGCGTTTGCGTGTTTGGCGGTCAATAACAACAAGAAACGTACATAATTTAGGTTTATAGCGATTGCAAATAGATGCTCATATAGGTTATAAACGTTATGAAACAATTTTCTTTTAAATAAACTATACAATGCAAAATTTGATAGGTTATAAAGAATTTTTTTAGGTCACAGATTGCATAAAAACAACTTGTACCGGCAACTTTACAATGTTATGATAGATATAGTAAACCGTTTAGAAAATTTAAATCGATAAATATCAGTGTAACAGTAACGTTTTTTACACACATATATTATTATATAGTTCTTTTAAATATTATATTATGATGCATCTAATAATAATAATTGGAAATTAATAAAAATAAATTATACCTACACGGAACAACATTGTAGCTGATAAAATTTTTAAGGTTGACCGGATATTATTATTAAGGACAACTAATACAAAACACATCTTTAATGAATATAATAGTGTAAGTTGAAACTTCAATAAAAAAAAAAAAAAAAACTTTGTGCACCTACTTTTTAAACTAATACGTCAGTTCTCAAGGATATTGGGCGTTAAAGAAATTAAAATGCAGTTGTGTTATTAAATATTGTACTTGATCTGAGAAGACATGTGTTTTCTAGACACGTTTTATTATTTCTAGTGATCATAAATCTAGGTGTTTATATTAATATATATTTAAATAAAAACATATTTTATAAACCTGGTTGGGATTTCAAAATCTCAAATTATCATAGTCACTGTGTTTATTACATTTGTTTTGTTTTTTAGGGTATGTTTGGAATATTATGAAAAAAATGTACGTTTCGATTTACACCGACTTGGATTTATCTCGCGATATACTATTATCGAGACCAACGCTCAAATGTAAAAATGGACAGTAAACACCTGATATTATTACTAGGGCTGAGGACTTCTAGTACTTAAAAATCTAATAATATGCATGCATTTATGCACTTAATTCGAAAATTGCCAAATATGATCTTAATTTTTCTAATATACTCAAATATGCATTTATATGCAATAATGACAAAATATGGAAAATAAAATTTTTAATTCGATCTCCTGGTGTTATGAAACACATTTGTTATTCACTAGAATTTTTCTACGATCTTGAAAAATTTGAAAAAACTAGAAGTCCTCAGCCCTAATTATTACACTACTAATAATTCGTTAACCTCCGAGTTCAATAAATAATAGCGTTTTCCGTTAGGTACCGTTTCGATGTCGAACAAATATTTCGGAAGACAAACTCGTTGAATTGTGCGCGCCGCCGCCGATATATTATAATAATATATTGGCATGCAAACGAGTCGATCGATTAATCACACACGAAAACGTTACTATACTTTCGTGCTTACAGTCGTAAGCGATGTACCTTAAACGGACCAAGCGACCGAATATTTCGTCCGGCGGGCCGGCGCAGATTGGAGCTGTACCAAATAACCGTCGCGTATCATTTAGTAGGTCATTGTTAATCAAGGTCGCTATATAGTGTTTATGTAATGGCCGTACCTACACGATACACGGTGTTATTTCGCACTAATATGATAAAATATTATTATTGTATACCTCTTCGCAGCGCGCCGATTTCGACGGTGAACTGGACGTCCGTAAAAGTGATGTCGATCGGATTGTTTTTGGGAAGGTGCATGAGCACCATGCGAGTGGCGGATCCCATTTTTCGACGATGCGAATCGATCCGCGGACAACTAACAGTTCGTATCGGGACGGACGGGTACTGGTGTGCGAGATTGCTCAACGACGTCTCATATAAACGGCGACGACGACGTATCGTTCATCATAAAAATCACATGAAAAAAACGTGGAACGAGTTTGTGTCAATGTTGTTTGATGGCGTGCGCGACGATTGTGGCAGCAACCTGTGAACAAAAAAAAAAAAATCCGACACGTTACTACGGCAATGGCGGCGAGAAGCATCGTTTTCAAAATGATTTCCACCGGCTTTCAGCGCAGGTAAAAAATATAGGTATTCGTAAACGTGACGATAATTCATTGTGAACACGTTACGTTCGCGCGGGATCTCCAAGCGTTTTGTTTGAAATTTAAATAAGAGTGATGTTTTTTTTTTTTTTTTTCCAAGTACTTTATTCGTATTTATATTATTACATTTAATTACGTTTTCAAACGAAATATTATTCAGAAAATAAAACACATAAATCACGGTAGGCGGCGGCGCACCCAGTCGATTATTTATCAATCGAAATTTTCATCGAAACATTAGAAGAATTTAATTAGAAAAAAATCAAAAAAAAAAAAAAATCCCAAATTATTTCCACTGTATCGTTTCACAGCAGTCGTGACGTCAAACGATGGATACAAAAAAAAATTAATTAATTAAAAAACACGTTCGAGTCGATCGAGGAAAAAAAATCACCCCGTAATGTTGTATACATACGTATATATTGTAATATAATATTAAACGGTCCGTGGAAGAAAAAAAAACGTCTACAATTTTTTTTAATTATATATTGAGCAGTATCAAAACACACTCTGACTATGAATTTATTGTAATATTCAAAGCATAGACACAATAAAGAAAAAAAAAAAAAAACGAGAACGGTTCCTGTCAGCCCAGAATAATATAACATAAAAACCGCGAGGAATTTCAAGGATCACGGTTTATCGGGTATGCGAAACAACATTGTACGAGTTGTATACAATATCGAAACGGTCAGCGTAAATAATAAATGCGGATGATGTAATCAAATATAATATAATAAATATATACATATACACTCGTATGATTATGTAGGATTCATCGGCATAACAGTTGAGTGCGACTTTTAATTACAAAGAATATTAATTAACCGAATAATTATACAATTTTTTTTTCTTCTCGCGTCGTCGTCGTTATAGCCACACCACAACCCGAGGAGTTTTTATAACGAACATAATATTAATCCGCCGAGAGAGTAATATGATTTTATACATTTATACGAAATCTTATCGAAACATCTATTAAATCGCGTGTGTGTGTACATTGTACGCTTGTCGTGTACGCACAGACGAAAAGGGGGTATGAAAGTCCACGCGCGCGATCGCCGCGGCAGTAACGAGATGAAATTAAATTTGTTTTTTTTTTTTTTTCCTTTTCCATTTCGCCCATACAATACGGACCTGCCGCTGCTGTCGATTGCGATAAGTTATGAAAGAACTGTCGCAATATTCGCCTAGGGCGAGTGAGATTGTTCTATGAACATTTTCGTCTTTCGGATCGGTCGACCGATCGTCGCAGACGAGACCGCGTTACTACCCTTTATTATTATAGGGTACTATACAGACGAACGACTTGTGCACGCGGAAACGATTATTAATCGTGTTTTCGATACCGTCGCGTCGGCGACGAACGATTTCCCGTTTAATATGTTTGCGATCAGATTTTCTTTCAGGTTTTTTTATTTCGCCACCCTCGGCGTCGATCTCCACACGCGACTCGAAAACTTTCGGTCACATCACCAGTTACTACCCCTAATCACTATAATAGGGTTATTATTATTTATTAGTAGTGATGTGTACAACGTCATTGACAATGATTGGTGATGATTTGTTACCGAACAAATTTCCCGAAATCGATTCGCCCGAAACCGTCGAAAGGACATCGAGGACATTTAATTAAAAAATCGCTTGTTCGACAAATAAAATAAGCCTTTCGAAACGGTTAACGACGTGTTGGTTTTTACAAATTATTATCGTTGGATTCGGTCTCGTTTTTTTCGCTCCGTCGTCGTCGAGTTTCCATTTATTATCGATTCGCGTTATAAATACGCCGAATTCGGCTTTTGAAACGCATTTCGTCCGTCGGTCAGGATGGCTCCTTGACGACGACGCGGCTACCGGACACGGAAATATAATCGGATCGCGAACGAAACACGACGCACGTCTTCCGCGAAAACGGTGGCGGAAACTCGTGCGACGTTTTCCAATGCCAAGGTTTTCGCCACCGCGCGTCACACACAGAACCTGCAGCAGCAGCAGCTGTAATACGGTTTTGACGATCGACGACGAGACGTCGCGAATACTATTAATAGAGCAGTTAACCTAACCTACGGGTTATGATATAAACGCGCGAGAGACGTTTATATTCGCGACGTTATAATCGATATCGTCGTTACGTGCGTCCCCTTTTCGCCGGCGATATGCGTTATTACGTTTCATTTATATTTGCGCAAAACGGTTTTGAAGTCGGACCGATTAAGTAACCGAGTGTATTATATTATTATATATATAGGTGTACGCGCGTTTTACACGCGGCGGTGGTTTGCGTTTACCGTGAGGTCGACACATATTATTATTATCAGTGTTATTACAGGTTTCTCCATCGCAGAGAGGCTGGTGCAGAGTAAGCGTATGCACACACATTCGCGCGAGCACATGTGTGTGTCGACACACAAGCTCCCCGGCCGCGTGCACCATGACAATCTCTGCCCGTGGTGGTTGCTCAACTGTACGCGCGGGCTTTCGTGCGGCGACCCGACACACATCTTTTTCACTATAGTTTACACGAACACGTCGTCGGCCGTTCGCGGTTGACAACGGCGCACTCGTATTATAATAATTTATAATAATATATTATACGTCGTACGTATAATAAATTAGGCCGGCACGCTCGTTATTATCATTGCCGTCGTCGTCGGATTTGCGAAATACGTTCTTCTGCCCGTCGCCGCTCATTAACATTGTCGAAATTTGCCGTCGTAAACGTCTAGACACGCCACCGGTGAGAGAAAGAAAGAAAAATATATCAACACCTATCCGAATTGGACGTTATGCAACTCGCAGATGCCATGGTCAATTCTCGAACGCAACGTACATATCTGATACTCGAAACCGAAATAATGCGACCTTCGTGCCCCCTTTTTTTTTCCCGTCGAACACGCCTGACGCCGCGACCTTTTAACGCTATTGAATCCAAAAAATAAAAAAACACGCGCGTTCGCCGGAAACCCACCCGGTGAACACTCACTCGTATAACCACCAATAATAATATCAAAACATCGATATTAATCGTATTTTTTCAAAATCAGATTTTTAAAATAAGCGATACCCCTCCGTCCGACCGATTTTTTTATTGAAAAACTTACACTTACGTCGCGTGTACGGTTCGATTTTTTTCAGTTCACATAAAAAATACGATATTACGATATTACTTTACTAATTCAATCTTTTATTATTTTTACAGGTACAAAGAGAACTGTGTGAACATTAACTTTCTACCTACCATCCACGAGGGCAACCCAAATGTTTAAACCCAATAGGATTGCCTTACTAGGTGATGCTACAAAAATAGATTTTCAACTAATTAGGAGAATTATTATCAAACTAGTTTGCCAGTGGTTTTCAATGTCACAACGTATTTTATTTTTCTTTTCCTATATCGCGTCGATAAATATTTTTTCACCGTTTTTCTACTCGCTTTTAGATTATTTAGAATTATTATATTTACACGCGCCTATGACAAATAACGAAGAAGTCGGATAACGAATCATATTGTTTAGTATAGTAAGCTTTTTACGCTTTTTACAATTTTAATCAATTATGTTATTTCATTTGACTCGTATAACACGATTATTATTATTTTTATTTTATTTTTTTTGATTTAAAATCGAGAATTCGTGAAATATTTAAGGCCAGATATTCTGGCTATCACAACAATAGTTTCGTAAAAACAAACATACTCGGAACAGATACAACGTCGTGTTCGTAAAATCCGTAAACAAATATTTAAATTAACAATAAATCGTGCCTTATTTAATTTTCGAACAGTCGACAGTTATAATATATAATATATTCGAAGACCCCGAGTAATTCAGTTATAGGTACCGACCACAGTTAATGTATCTATAACTGTAAATTGCATAAAAAGTTATTGATCCTATCCAATAAAAACTAGTTTTAGTAATATATTTATTTATACATGCATATTATTATGCTATTATTATGTGCACGTCTCAAATTGATCAGTAAGTGGTCATAATATTTTTATGTAATATTATTAGTATACACGTCGTGTTGACGGTATTGATACACACACACACACACACACACATATTTATAATTAAATTAATCGTTAAATTTTTTTGTAATAAGTATTATTGATATTGTTTTAGTGGCAAAATAACGTAATGGAAACATACAAGTTGGATAGGCCATGGATCAATTTCGACTCGTAGTAGCAAATAATAGTTTGTCGTTTGTACTAGTAAGTATTTCTATAAAGTATCAGTTTTGTGAAAGTGATTACTGATGCATTTTAAAAACATATTAAATTCAAATAAATGTCCAAGTGTTTTTGGCTTTTTTTTTTTTCAAAAACATAATAAACGTTGTTATCGTTTCGTTTCCATTAATTTAAATATAACATTGAAAGCATTCAGGACTTAAAATACCGTTTAAACGTACGCACACATCGATTTGCCTAAACATTAGCGTACATATTTATTATAAATATTACCACGCTTTATCGCAGTTATATTGACATTTTTAATAGATCGCTTATTGTTGTTTGTATTCAACACTAATTTATTTTGTTTTCCGATTGTAAATTTCGTACATTTGTGTTTTTGTCCCTTGATTATCATCGTAATATTATTAATAAGGTTTATTTATCGTGCACAGTGTACATAATATGCGTGTTGGGAGAATTTTAAATGAAACCAAACAAAAAAAAATTAAGGAGTCTTTATAAGACAAATATTATTATTAGTTCCCGGTGGGGCCAACGCGTTCACGTAACAACTAGAAAAAAAAAAAAAAAATTGAAACTACTTATGCGAAAGTGTTTTATCAGTTTGTATAAAATTATTAAAAATAACCTTGAATGTTTATTTTAAGGATAATTTAAATCACGAATCGTCAATTATTACTGTGGAGTGTAGTAGTACACGTTTCCACATATTATAATGTTGATCACGAATAATTCAAATCAGAGGGAAATACGCATAAAAAATGTAATCATAAAAAAAAAAAAACATGCAAAATAGTATTACATAAACAAAATAATAAAACTAGATAGGTCCGTACTTAAAACGGTCGTGGGGTTTTTTTTTTTTTTTTAATATCAGTTTTTTATAGTAGAGTTTTTAGATGTTAAAGAAGAGAAAATCATGGACTTTTGTTTGAAATCTATTATTTATAATTTTTTATATTTTTCAAAGAGTCGTTAAAACATAATAAAATCGAATCAATAGTTATGGTTGTATTAAAATCCATAAAAAAATTCAAATATTTGGAAAACCTTCTCTAGAAGGTAATATAAATGACTAACGAAAATGTCGAGTTTCTAAAGTAAATCAATCAAAATTAATATCGTCTGTTTATTGTAATTTTTCGTTAGTTTTATCAATTTTGGGAAAAACTGCGGAAGAAAGTTTGAAATCGACTCCTCGAAGTACCAACTAGACAGTATTTTATTACCAGAAATTCTTCTTCGAGTTGAAAATAGAACCAATTATTTTAGTCAAAAAACGCAATGTCAGACATAAAAATAGTAACTCAAATCACAGTAAAACCATCGCGGTTTCATTCGCTTCACTCAGAATCTAAAAATATTCATAACGAACAAAATATTCAACCATTGACACGTAAGTTCGAATAATAATAATTGTAATTTAAAAAGTTCTTTTTCAAATTGCATCACGTGCGATTTTAGTTTTCATAAAATTTCTACGTAATTATTATAACACGAAAATTGAAAAACAATTGTAATTTAATAACGTTATAATATTAGACCGTAAAAATAATAGACTTTCACTATATTATTATGATTCAAACCACTCGGACAACATTAACAATTCGAAAATCCTATGTAAAGTAAATATACCTACTTTAAATATCCAATTATTTTTGACGGATTATGTATAAAATGGATTTTGTTTTTTTTTTTTTAATCTCTTCTGGAAACGATTCGTAACAAATAAAAAGTCACCTGATTATTAATAAATCGAAAAATATTTTAATTTTCTCTAATACGTATAATATATGTTTAAATACACGGGTAAACAAAGAGAACATTTTCTCAGAATAGTGTTGAGGTAGAATATAATTCTATTATCTTATTAAAAATTACATAAATATTACACTACAAGATTTTACAATTATTATTATTATTATTATTACTTATCGGAAATGTACAGACATTTATCATACACTATATTATGTTAGAGACTTTGGTTATTTTCTATTCCTTTTTTTTTATTTTCGTGATGAATTAATAATAATTAGGTTAATGTATGGCCTCTAACTTCCACTACATAATCAAACCGATTTCATCGCAGTGACCTCATTTTATAAATTTTCCATCTCTACGATTCATCTGCATTGTTTTATACAATTTTTTTTTTCTTCTTCTTACGAGCAGACGACTCAAAATTTCATCACACATTTAACCGTTGAAGAATGTTTTTGCAATTGTATGTCAAATACAATAAAAACCTTTCTCTAGTACGATTTTCAGTAATTAATATATTACCTACTATTGCATAACGTTTATCTTATTTATTATCATACACCGGAGCTCCGCATTTTGTTGTAAATACTACACGGGTTATTACTTCTGTTTTGACATTTGATCTCTCGGCGGCGCGGCGGTCGGAACAATAATGTTCTGAAAATGATTTCAAATAAAACGCACCTGCGAGTATTGAAAACAACACACGGGGTGTCTGATTTTCTCACGCGATCATCTCACTCATAAACGACAACATTTCACAACAATAATTAACACTTAACCGTACGGATTTTCAGCCGCGGAGTTTCTAAAAAAACCGTTCGGTAAAACCGCTTTTAGAAAAAGAAATTCGATATGGACCAAGTGGTAAATTTGGCACTTATGATTTATCACTCTACTTTACTCGCCGAAATCCCAAACCGAATATCAGATAATATTTTCTCATCACCGAGAACCGGTTTATTGCATATTATATTGTATACAAACGTATTTTACACGCTATAAACCACAATATTATTAAACCCCAGCGTATTTACACATACGCGTTATATAATAATTGTTATTACACATTACAGTGTCTATTTATTATTTACATATAATGATTTCGACTTCACTGCGTACACCGAGCTAATAAAAATCTAACTCGTTAACAAATGTAAATTTGTTTTTTTATTTTTTTAAAGTTAAAATCACTAAACGCGAAAGAAATATTCGATTTTTTCAAACATACATTTAACAATAATTAAGTATCGTCAACGTGTGGTAATTTCTATGATTATAAAAATTGTTTTACTTTCTACATACAGTAATATGTAAAAATACGCAATTCACATTTGAGTTTGTAAAATCGACGAGTTCATATATTTTATACTTGCATATCTGTTTTATTTATCATCCGATAATTATTAATGATTATAAATATAATAATCGTATAACCATGCAAAGTTATTATTAACGCAGAATACTATAATAATTGGATTACTTTATTAGGTAGGAAGATTGGAAAAATTACGACAATGAAATAATTAACTACATCGTTTATTCACGATAAATAAGATAAACGTTAATAGATATACCGACGATTTTTAATTAATGTTGAAACAGTAGAGAGAAAAAAAATAGTACAAACGATAATTTTTTTTTTTTTTCAAATGTTATTAATATTACCAATTAAAGTAAATACTAGAATATTATTTAACGTCGTTCTCATTACTATTTGTTTACTTTTTAAAATTACACATAATTATAACAACTACGAGTTGTGATTGAATTTGTAAATTTTATAATGTCGTAAACTCGTATTTACGACCTTACAAGGGTATTGATTCTGGTATTAATCATAATATATTATTAGAATATTTACATTTAGGTACCTATAAACACGATCATTAATTACCCCGTTTAGGAACCAAGTAGTGATATTTGTCGTGGAAACATATTATATTGCTCAGGAAAAACACGTCACAATCATATTTATTTATCAAATTTACGTATTTTGCTTTTCGGTTTATACAAATTTAAATTCTTACGTACAGTCGATGCGTTTAAACTCTGTTACAGAAAATAAAAGGCAATTTCTGGTGAGGAGGACGACCAAGTATAAACGACCAAACGTGATGGATTTTCAGTGGGAACTGGAGCCTCTAGAATCTAGACTTGGAGGATGGTTTTTTTCAATGTTTAGCGTTTCAACAGTATTTCTGTGTCCACCAAACCATAACGTGTACATCATAATATGTTTTATGAATAATATTCTATTAATAAATTATTAGGCGCACGTCATAATGAAAAATTCCGATATGACGAACTTTTGGGTTTAACGCTAGACGTCGTTAAAAAGTAATTTCACCACGTCAATAATAATTCCCAACGGACGGGGTATTTGATGAACAAAACAGAAACGAATGGCCACGAAGAGATTCGAAAACCTACGAGTTATTTTCTAGCAATTAAAAGCCCGCGAATGATCTAGGTATAACATTATCTTGACGGGGGGGGGGGGGGAATTGTTGTAGGTATTATTATAACTCGTGGTAATGACACGCGTATATATTAATAATGACATTAATTGAAAACCATCGAATGTCTTCGATGAACATTCGAGGTTGTATTTACGGCGGTGGTCGGTCATTAAATTCGACGGTGTTCTGGTACGGGGGAAAATCAAACAATAACAAGCAGCAGCAGATATCATTACATGTTGTGTGTGTGTTGTACACGGACAGTGTCGATTAGCGCGTGTGCTCAAAGACTATACCAGAAGAATGGCCGGCAATTTACTAGGAGAAATAAGAGAAAATATTATAGAGGTTTGCGGTTACGAGTGGTAAGTAACCGGCGATCTCGCCAGCGACTATATTATCATAAACGTATTAAAAACATGGCGATACATTTCGTCGAAAGAAAGGAGCAGCAGCAGCGTGATTATTATTATATTCTTATCTTTGTCTTTGTTCGGTTTTAAGATCTTTCTTCTCTGGTCGTAGACGTCTACGTCGCGCGTAAGAAACGGAGAAATTTCGTCGCGGCGCGATTGCCTGCGCAAACTTTTAAAATTCAATCGGTCCGTCGTAAACGATCGGTTTGGCAACTGTCGAACGGAATAAGAACGTCCACAGTATGATACACACGTACACGCGCCATAACGTAATGTAAATAATAATTAATATTGTAAACATAAAATCCGAGTGGTCCCCGCCCCCTCGGAGTTTATAATATTATACTCTTACGATTACTCGTCGTCGTCGTCGTCGTGTAATACCCGACTTTGAAATGTGACGATTACCCGCCCCATCATAATATGCGTCCCAGAAAGAATCGTTTGGCAATATTACCGTAAACGACTCGCGTGTACGAGCAGCACAAATATATTATAACAGACGCGAGCGATGTGGAAAAAAATTAAACTCAGGACGAGACAGACCCGAAGCAGCTCTCCTGTCCGGGGTGCGGCCCACGGGTACCCCCCCCTCGGCGGGCCGTTGTTTTCCCCGCGTCTTTCTTTCTTTCTTCAACAATCGGAGCGGTTCGTCGATAATAATTATTATTAATCGTTACTACACCGTCGCTGTATAATCGTATGCGATCGAAAGGTTTGCCCCCCCCCCCCGGAGGCCAAACCGTTCAAAGGTACACTAGGCCACGGATAGCGGCGATTAGCGCATTTGAACGCGAAGCAATGTGTACACACGAACGACGAAAGAGAAAGTATCCGATAACAACAACAACAACAACGACGACGACGACGACGACGCATGTACCTCAACGTTGATAATAATAATATAATATCACACGACGATCGTATAAGACCGTCCCAAAGAGAAACGGCGATATTATTATTAGTTTTCGACAAAAGCGCAAAGTGAAAACGGTCCTTCTGCGAAACACATTGTACACCACCGCCCAAACGTAGGCCTCTGATAATTATCGGGGCACCTACACCGTATTATAATAATAATATTATTGCCTATTGTGTGTGTCGGTGCAAAGTAGAACGTGGGAAAAAACAATAAAAAAAACAATCGAATTTACCTAGTTGTCGGCCAAATCGGATACACACTATTGATCACGTCGACGTGTCGGCGGCGGCGGCGGCGGCGGCGATCTAGATCTTTATTCCGGCTGGTGGTCGTCGCTGAACCGGTTGCGGAGGGTTCTGCGTACGCACCGCGTTGTATGTTGCGGCGCGCAAACGGTAATAATCGTCGCCGGGGACGTTTCGCTTGGACAAAAAAAACGAATTTGCACACGTACGTACACACACCACGCACACGCGAGAAGCGCCGGTCGCGCGCCTTTCCAACTACTCCGTTTATCGAGATCGTACGCGCGACGCGGTCGGCAAACGCAACGGATATCGCGATTGGTTTTGTGCCGGCGGAACGGCCGAGAGAATAAACATCAAATCGACGGACGGACGGACGGACGTGGACGTTTTGCGCGGGCGAGCGTCGTGAGCTGTGTGCGAGTCTACACGCCCGACAATGTTATTATGCGGTTCGGCGGCGGCGGCGGCGGCGGCGCGCGCGGTGAAAGAAACGACGGCGACACACGACTGCAAACACAGCTGATCGTGGCCGTCGCCGCCGCCGCCGCCGCCGCCGAGTTTCCCCGCGACGACCACGGCGATCGGAACGCCATCTGTGCACGGGTCGCCCGCTCGAACCGGTCGTCGAATCGGCCGGCCGAGACACAATTATTTTTTTCTTGCGTTAGTTCTGTCGTTATTTTTCAGACTCCGTCTAGCACGCCGACGGACGCGGGGCGTCGAGACGAATTTTCGGAAAAAAAAAAAAGACACCACTACTCGGAATCTAAAACACTTGCGATCGAAACCCGTTGTTTTTTTCCCCCGTGGTGTCGCTGTTCACCACAAAATCCCACGCCGGTGAATTTAAAACGCAGAAAAAAATTTAAACGAAACGCTTCCGAGTGCGTTTTTTTTTTTTAAAAACAACAAGCTGCCGCCCGACTTACAGCGATCACGATGATAAGAACCCGTTTTTAAGCGATCATAAAAATCGGGAGTCGTTCAAGTCACCCGCGCACATTTGGGACGCGAGTTTTCCCGTCGTGGCGCAATAATAATACGTATTTTCCAACTATCGATAAAATCGGTCGATTTCAATGCTCGAGCTGCAAAACGCTTCCCGCAGTAGTCGTCATGAACACGACAAATTCAAAATGACGGATAATTTAAATGGATATTACGTTTGATTTTTTTTTGATTTAAAAATCACAACCGAAGATCGGACGATGTTTGATGTCGGTGAATCGATCTATTACATTTTTATTCAACGTTTGAAAACGCGTCGCTTTTGAAAATCAATTCTGAGTGAAGAGGGTAATAGATTTTGTCAATTATTCGTATTATTTCGTCGGTTTTTATCGATTTTTGGAAAACCCGAGGCAATTTTGAAATGGACCCCTGGCCAAAAGTATTGACTAGATTACATTTAAGAAACCCACCCTGAAGTTGAACGTAGGACTATTTTTTCTATTCGAAAACACAATGACAGACACACGAATAAAAATAATAGTAATAACAAAAAAAAGCATACATCATAATATAGTGAAACCAATACACTTGCCGCTTTGTCACTCGGAATCTATAAAGAAAAACCGGACGAAATGAATCCCGGAGAATCAGTTTTGATTTATACTATAAATTACAAGCTGTGTTCGAAACAACTACTTATACAGCCAATACGAAATAACGACTCTCGTGTATTCAAATTTAATTGGATTTTATTTATTCACGGAGCGTGATAAAACTAAAATCTTGTTATTGGACTTGAAGATAAAACCGTTTCCAATGGTTGCTAAAATGTTCCATGTTTTTGTTTTCAAATATTATGTTAATAACGTCGTAAAACAAGTTTTTAATTATTGCAATATTTTTTACAATGATTTTTTAATGTATTCACAAGCAAGCGGTCAATAGATTCCGCGACGTCGAATGTTATAAAATTACTCAAACACAATAACCATTTTCGGTTGCGTTTCCGAAATTTCGTCGGCCGTTCAGTTCGCCATCGCGATGATTACGCGTTTATTGATCGAAATCAATTAGTACAGGGCACCTAATTAATTTTTAATTTTTTCGTCATCGTTAAAGACAATATATAAAATAATACATAACACGACATAATACGTATAATATACACGGCGTTATTTTAGTATATTTGTCCTTGTGTGGTAGCGCAATTAAATTTTAATTTTTATAATACGCTGGAGAATGTCAGTCTTGGATCGACTACCTACATCGATATAGATATATACGGGAAGAGGAAATAATTATTATATAATTCATAAAGAAAATCGTCATTTGAATTATCAGTATGCTTTTGTTGCGATGTATGAAACACGGGGCGTGACAAGGAGATGTGAAAAATGTATAAGGACTTTTGTTTTATTTAATATTTTTAATGTCTCTATGTTTTTATAATACGAGTATTAGCACCAAAGAGCTACCCCTGCGACGTTAGAGTTTTTAATGTTATATGTTTTTTAATTAAAAAATTTTAACTTCACATTTTTACGTCTGCGTCAGATACTTATTTTAATGATCAATTATTATTCATTAAATAATTATTATTCATCAATTTAATAGAATTTTACGAACGATTTTTTTTTTTTTTTGTTTATGTAAAATACTATACCTACGAGTATATGGCTCTATTGATTAATGATTCCATTAATTCGCGAGAATAATATTTAAATTTTTTTAATTCGAATTTCAAAACGGGCGGTATTTATGTAATCACCGAACGCTACTCGATTTCCTTCCCCCGCGTCCTTTATTCGTTTTTTTTTTAAAAACGCCCCCATAGGGCTTTGTTAGTTAGACGATCCGAGGGTTTTTTTTTATAATTACGTTTAACAATATTGCGATACACTTCACATTCTTAGATATTAATACTCGATATCCCGATGTCGATTACACTTGCGGCGTGCCGGGGTGGAACGATTCGAATGAAAATATTATTATTTTTGCAGTTCATACGCTATATTCATTACGCGTTGCGTGCGAGCGAGTGACCAAAGTAGCGAGACGACAATAATTATTATTTGAAGAGAAAACAAACGGAACACCGAAAACGTATAATATGACGTAGGAGGTGAACTCTGTTGTGCGCCGCAAGTGCCGCCGCCGTGACGGTCGTCACGTAGGTACGCATATCGTTTTGACCGAGCGAATATAATATATGAAAATAAAAATAATTATGCACATCCAACAGGTATTTTTAAAACACCGATACCGCGGCGATTAAATCCAATGGTCCCGAGGGCAAACCGTCGTCGTATCTGTAGCCCGTAGCGTAAGATATATTTTTGTTTTTTCGTTTTTATATGTGTGTGTGTGTGTGTATAGCTCGGTAAACAAACAACGTCTTCCATTAACCCCGCCTACAGACTATCGTATAATATCGTTTTTTTTTTTAAAAACGCGACTGTGTAACACGTACACTGTGTATACGGCTGGTTTTTTTTTCTTTCGTACGTATCCGCCAATCGATTCGCATATGTTTTATATACGTAATAATCATTTAATATAATACTTCGGAATGTTTCCAAGGACTGTGAATTTTATTCGACCGCGCGCATAAGGATACTCTAATATTATAAATAAAATATTTTATCGCTAAAAAAATATCCAGACGACGACGTCCGTTTTAAGAATACAATTTTCCGCGTTGTTTTTGCTAATCCCCACCACCGCACCGCCGGTTATAATTCCAATCTACCAATCCTTAATTCCCCCTGTACGGTCGATATCGCGTTCGTCGTGCGAAGAGTGTTTGCGAGTTTTTTTTTTCGTTTACCAAACCAGATGCCTCCTATTCGTATAATATTTAATATTATGTTTTTTTCCCGAACGATTTCAAAGACAAACACAGTATTTTATGCATAACTGTGAGTGAAATATTCAATTAAAACATTACTTTTCAACTCGTAACGTGTCGCTAGGATTTTTACCGGTAGAGGGGGGGGGGGAGCAGTATTTTGAATTCCGAAATTTCATTCCGAACGCCAAAAATTCGTAGGAAAATGCATATAATGCCGGACCTCGTGTAGGCACTGTGTACAATCGACGTCGAATTATATTATTTAGCGTACCTAACTTAGTGCATAAATTTGCTTTTTGTGACTGTTGAAAATCGTATCGCACAACAATAGGTATTACAGACAAGTTGTTTATATCATTCCAGTTTGTAAAAGTCAGTGATTATAATAATTGTTAAATCGAACGACATTATATTAATTAAATCCGTTACTAGTCAATACCTATACACATCAATTGTATACCATGCGTTTATAGACGACCTGATAGCCTAATAAATAAGCACTGATAAAAGATAAGCCATCAGCGTTTCTTCACGACATTCTTTCTAACCAAATGTACATTATACGAAGGATAATTTAAAACATCCCTTAATAACTTGATCGTTATTGTCAAAAGTTCACCATGTTATTTGAATTGTGGTATATATTATTACAATGGCGGTTTATATGTCTCCTCTAAAATATTTTATCTATTGATTTTTACTAATACGAAATATTATAATATCTGTATAGATTTCAGACTGGTGACGAAACAAGAATCTATGACGAGTGCTAATTTGAATACCGGTAGTGTCAAGCGCTCTCCTATACCTGGAGAGTTTCGATCGCCGGCGAATTTTTTTTCTATTATCGATCACATTTCAGCCAATCGCGTGAAACGCGGCCAATATACAATAATAACATAATATATCGCGCGTGCGTATGTCGCTATTAATAGTTACTTGTACGCATTATATACATTTTATTATATGAATTTTCACGAATCTATAGCTCCGGGCATCGATTTCGTCTACGTTTAAATAATTAAACACAGGCACACGCGCGTTGGACTTTGGAAATTTATCACCTTGAACGAAAATTATATACCTACTCCCTCGGTTTACACTTTTATACACATCGTACGCGTACAATTTTATTGTTTACCGTCCGTTTAAACGTGATTTCACTGCCCTTTAAATTTTGCCGCCAACAGTAATTATTACTGAATTCCCACTTCGCATTACTACTCCTCCCTTTCCGGAGAACCGTTTGGATTTATTGCCGGGTACACGCGCCGTACGATTGAATACATTATAATCGATCTACTTACGTAAATTCGTACGGTTATGACGCACGTACAATGGACAATTACGATAATTTATACGTTCGATTGAACAACTAGTTTTGACGCCAATGGCCAACAGGCGATAACAGTCGAATTCAAGACGGTTCGAAAACAATTGGTCGGGAGGGAGAAAGAATGAGAAGAGACATAGAGAGAGAGAGAGAGAGAGACCAACGAAATGCGACGAGAAGCGTGTATTATGATGCTTTTGACCCGTTCGAGTGTGAACGTAAATAATATTATACGACGTCGCTTGCGCCGCGGCTGATTTACCTCACTCGTAAAATGATTATCATAAATAACGACCTTACCTTTTGTCGGGGATTTGACGAAGATCCGAACTCGTGCAGAGCGTGAAAACCGTCGACGACGGGCCCAGGAAACTCGCAGTTTACCCACTTGATGTCGACATTGGCGGCGGCGATGTACTGAGCGTGGAGCAGTGCGATGCGAAACTCGTACGAGACACGAGGAAAAGAAAAAAAAAAACCGAACGACTATAGAGCGCGCGTGTACCCGACGCGTGTCTGCAGATAGTTCTGTGCCCGAGTACGTGTGGTAGGCACACAGTGCACACGAGAGACGCGTTTCAATGAAAACAATTTGTTTTTAAATGAAAATTTCAAAATATTCGGGTAGACTCGTCATGTCCCGCGACACGAGCGGGAGACTATTCAATAACAAACCGGTATGTTCTGCAGTATGCTTTGAATGAGTTCTATGAAAAAAAAAAAAGAAAAAAAAAAGGTGAATAAAACGAGCTCTAACCTTTGACGCATAATAAACGGCGTCGATTCGTTAACGAATTCGGCTTTTTAAATTGTTTATTTTCCACAAGTATACGTATGTATAACGTTCGAATAAACATCGGCAGCTTTTCCTATAATTTTCTGGAAAATATCCCAACGACACGATTAGAGACGTCGGCGTTACGAGTTTTCGTATTCGTGTGACATTCTCGCGAATCCAAAGTCAATTAATTCATATTGAAAATGCAATACTTTCCACGTTAAAGTGATGATCAAAAATTGATATATATATATTCAATGACGTATTGTCATTGTTTCCGTGGTGAATACGAATTTTTGAAGAAAAAATAAATATATTTTACATTTTTCCTCGAATTTTAATAATACATCAATATTCGATTGTTTTAAAAAAAAAAACGTTCAAAAGAAATATTATTTTTGTAAATTATAAATACACACGTGTAAAAAGTGTATACGAGTTTATGTGTGTGTGGGCCACACACACGTGTGGGTACTAACGACCAAAAATAATCGTTGCGTTAATAAATTAGAGTAAATGACGTAAATACCTTTATTTCTTAACAGTTTAGATTTAATTATAGTAATACACATTGTCCAACAGACTATAATATATTATTTATAAGTAAGAATTATTTATTATCAATGACGTAAACTATAGTATAATATTTATGCATACTTCATATTATAGAATACGATTTTATCGAACACATCGAAATAATTGAACAATTTACGAACCCGAACAATACTTACAAAGGACTTGTGCTTTGAGTTTATTAATTTTGGGCTGATGGTTGAGAATTAGAGTCGACTTATCGTCTCTGACAGACCAACGACATTGTATTTTTATTATTTTTTTTGTTCGTGTGCGGTACACCGCAGTGATCTTTTTTTTACTCTGTTGTTGTATAGAGCGCGAGGAGGAGGTTCACCTCCAGAACAACTTCCATTTACGTCATCGTGTTACAGGGATTTATAATTCTCTAATTATTCTTCTTCTTCTATTTTGCAAGTGAACATTTGTTTAAAAATACCAGCGAGCGAATCGTAAAACTCCCTCAATCGACTACTGTTTGATTACAATTATAAATCTTCTTGAGCCGGGGTAAATAATCGTTTTTTTTTATTCACATTTTTATTTGCCGTTCAAAGCGCGAGCTGTTGGTGAAAAATTGCTAACTCACGTGTTCGAAATATTTCAGGAAACCAGTTTCAAGACGAATACGTACGTATAATAACGCGTATTCGTCTTGCGAAATCGGCTATTTTCGGATGTCAGTAGTATTTCATTGAACTTTCGACCCATTTCCAATAGACCGAACGATGAAAATTCAAAAATTCACCGCAAGATTATTATCGTAATAGTATCGAGAACATAATAAAAAAAAAAAGAAAAAAAAAAGGTACGTTTTAGAAGAAATGTAAGTAGGTAGCATATTTATTATTTTTTTTTAATGTTTTTTACCGGGAGCTTATGAGGAGTTATAAAGTTGGTAGAGTGACTCTTTCGTTAAAAATAAACCGGTCTTTGCGAACCGATTGATTACTCTTTGTCAAGTTAATAACGGGATAGATTAACGTTACCAACAGTTATTTAGCAACGCCGTTTTACGTAATTCGCCGCCTTGAATACTCGCCGATGACTTGTGTACCTTATCATGTTCCTCGCATTAGACCTCAAAAATGCTTTGTCAATCATATTGCGACGCGAACAGTGGAAATAAAAAAACCATTTAACTTTTTAATCTTTTGACGTGTTAATATTTCATGCGCGTTCAATTCGAATGATAAAACAACGAGTATCTGCATTGGGTAAGATCGCAGTCAGTCTGATTCGAGGAGAACGCCCGATAAAAACAAAAAAATTAAACTCACTAAATTTACTTATAACCATTAAAGACACGAGTAGACGATAATACGATTTTACCGGTAGTGGTCGTGATTACGCGGTGGATTAAAATTTCAAAATTTTTTTTAATCCACGTCGCACAGGTGTGGGTAATAAGGATTCGTTTTGCTCATAAAAGACTTACCCGCGAAAACATAAGACTAGAGTAGGCGTTGTGTTTGAATTTCTCGAAATTCCAATTCGAATCGCGGACAGTTTGACGAGTACAATTATTATTATATAAAACACGTTGGAAACTCCCGTTTGAACACATGCGATTATAAAATTTAAAAATATCACGAAAATCGCACATCTCACGACACCGTCTTACACACATCCTAGACCTAACTCTCTACGATAGATACATATTATTTTAATACGTCGGAAATATTCGCGCAAACGCGAAAATCGCCAATAGTGCGAATAGTTAAAAACGTAAACAGAATTAATATTGTTGTTATATAGCGTCCGGATTCTCTCTATATCATTACGGTCGGTCGTGTTGTTTTATTCGTTTATTTATTTTTTAGCATCGGACGTTAACTTTGCTCCGAGGAATTTTATTCATGAGCGAAGCCGTATATATATGTATATAGAGGGGGCATTCCTCCTTAATGTTTGCGGCATTTCCACGGACAACAGGTTTTATACCGTAGCCACCGACTATGCCAATGTATTTTATTTTGCAACGATTTTATTTTCGCGTCTCTTTTCATTTTCTTCTTCTTCTCTGTAACCCGAGAGCGCACAGCGTCGATATAATATTGTAAAATCGACACGCCATCTATTATATTAATATTATTGTCCTCCGACAAAGTGTTTTGGTAGGTATTTTACACGGTGAAATTCGTTCGATCGTTCGGAATAGTTTTTTTTTTGTTTTGTTTTAAATCACACGAACGCGGTGCGTTCGTTTATACGCTTCGCAGTTATGTAGGTAAGCCGTGCGTTGCGTACGATCTCGGTTTCCCAACCGAAATCGAATTCTCTCATAGTATAATATTATAATATCGTAACGTCTCCTATAGGCACTCGTACAATAATTAGATGTGCATAATAACGGACGGCAAGTAAAACCCGTGTAACAGTAAGAAGTTTTTTTTTTCGTCTCATTGTTAGTGAATGTCGTCTCCGGACAGAGGCCTTCGGACTTTTGAGTCGGAAATCCTTGAATAACCGAATCGTGACCGAAAATCATCGGCCAAGTGATTTTTCGCGTGGAATTAAAAAACAAACAACAAAGGATGGTTTTTATTTCGTCGCCGTCGCGGAGGAGTACAGCGTAAAAATTACCGACGGGAAAAAAATCTCGGTTTCGTCATATTTCATGCGTTCATAAGCGGACGGACCAAATAATATTGTATTGTCGCACACCGTACGAATCGTTGTCGTCGTCGTGTACAGTAAACGCTTCCTCCAGTAATAATAATAAATAATAAGTATAATATATTCGACGGTGACCACGTGCTTACGTGAAAAACCATTTGCATTTAATCAGTAGAAACACACGATTTTACGATCAAATCGTATTATGACCATGAATGACTAATAACAATAATAATTTTTATTGCTTGTCGCGTTATAAAATTTCGTCTTTCGGAATATAATATACACATACCTATACGTTTATTGTATCTTTATAAATCTATTATAAATTAACAATGCACAAACAGTCGACCATAGTGTTATTTTCTTAATGAGTGAAAAAAGATAACAACCAACTAAAAGCAAAACAATAGTTCAATAACGTTCGATTATGTCGTCTCATAAATGAAATGTTGCGAATGAAAAGTATAACATGATGACGTACAACATAATATTACAACGATTATCTTAACATACGCGAACGATTTAACTCTGATCTAACAGTCGATTGTATTTTTAAAAATAATATACCTAATCCACAGTCGCGATATAGATAGTTGACCTATCAATGTTTTTTACATTTTTATCAAAAGGTACGACGAGTAATATTATAATAAATGTGATACAAACTCGTGTAAATGTATACCGCGTGGACGTTGGTACGATCGCATCGACTCGTTAAAATATGTGATTTAAAAGAAATAACAATTTAATGATCTATTGCGAAAATGTTAATCTGAGAAAATTTTAGAAAGATTTCAACAACGATTTCGCCATCGATATAATAACACAATTTTTAATTGTATTGTTCGCGATAGCGCACAGAAGAATAATATTTACGCGTTGTAAATAGGAAAACCAATTAATTTCGGCGAATAATTAATAATCTGTAAGTTATGACGTTTGATAAGAGCAATATGACTGGTTAAACTAATCATCATAAACACGTGTCTGAAAAGTAAGACGAACACGGAAATTAATTTAAAATAATAAAGTGAAAATGTTTATCAGTTTATCGGTATGATGAATGTACAGACTTAAGTATCATAATAATATTACAATAATAATAACTCTGTTGTTCGAGTTAAGTATAAATTATAAACTTAACGAAAATTTTCGTTTCCATTTTTAGAGGGTTAAATGTGTTTAAGTTTCATTTTCAAACAATACGATTAGACAAATAATTTCATTTGTTTTGGAAAAAAAAACAACAGTAGAATACATGAAACGCGCGGTCAGGAGTCTATTTTTTTCCGCTCCATCTGATAAAACTTAACATCGTTTTGTTACGAGTTAACTATAATTTAGCATTGATAACTCGTTTTAGCGATTTTAAAGGATCACGAAAAAATGTCAACGAACAACAGTTTTCGCTTCGAAAATATATTGTGTTTAGTGCCCGCGGCAGTAAAAGACTTAAACTAAAGTAAAACACTCGTTTTGCAATTTAAATAAAAATTTGTTGTCGACGACTCGGTATAAGACGGGCCTCGCCCATTTTGAAATTTGAATTAAATATGCTATAGAAATAAATATTTACATTTTTCTGTTTTTATTATAAACCAATTTTAGATTTTTTTTTTTTTATTCCGAGTGGAATTTTTTTATATTTTATTATGATGATTTTTTTTTTCGTGATCTTTCATCACGGGTTTTTTTTTAAAAAGAATCGGTCCGATTTTCAATCTTTTTTTTTCGAATTTTAGTAGCAAGTGGTGTCTAGTTGGTACTTACAACTAAGATAAACTGACGAAAACCAGTGAAACTTACGCGGAATCCCGGTTTTCGTCATCGCGACTCGAAAAGAAATCATCACAAATTACATGATTGTATATTATGTATTATCATTTTACGGAGACGGTGAGATTTTCAAAATATTTTTCCTTTTTTCGAGCTATGTGTTTTTACAAGTGTTTTAAATTTTCGAGTCCTCTAAAAAATATTATGTTATTTAATTTATTTTTTTTCGTAAACTATTTTTCGTACGTCATTAGAATCATGACAGCGTACATAAAAACGTTCAGATTTTCGAACGCTGCAAACGTAATGAATAACGATTGCAATTTATATTAAACGAGTGACCTTGTAATCAAATATCAAGATTTAGGCGATCCCATATCGGGTAAAAGTCTCGTTTTACTAACAAGCATAAGATAGCATAATATGTACACGGTTAATTACGCGTTAAATGTGCTCGTAAACTCCGAATATATAACCGTGGTTATTGGCGAAAACGATTTCGAGCCGGGCATACTATTTACGCCAAATATGTCGTTGAAATCGTCGGCAAACGTTTTTCTAATGTTTTTTTGTTTTTACCGCGAGTTTTCGTCTCGTCGTCGTCGTCTCGTGATTTTCACGTGATTTGTTTAGAACATTTTAATCGTCGCTCTTATAAAACACATTCGCTTTGTGTTCAATTTTAAGCTTCTCGAGGGGCGATCCTCTCGATTATCAATTGTAGATGCGAGAAAAATAACCGTCGGATAGACAAAAAGGCTGGTTCACGAGAACACCGACGCGTCGATTCGAGGACGTTCTGGTGGTTGTATGATTCGATCGTAGCATAGGTGAGACGAACGAGCAGATGAACAATTATTCCGAGCTCAAGTCACTTTGAATATTAAGTATTTTGAAATTTCGTAAGAATTTATTGTCATCGAAAAAAAAAAAACGAAAAAAATTCTATTCAATAATAGTGTTTATATCTCGTGCGGATCTTTTTAACAATTTTGTTCGTCGACGTCTGCAGTTACATTTTCGCCTAAAATGTAATAACTAATCAACGAATACGTTCGTTGATGATAATAATCACTGTTGCAACGCCGCGCCGTAGTAAAAATTATTTGTTATTAAAAAAATTAAAACGCAAAACATGTTGGGAATATTATCGTTAGTTTTTATATTGTCTCTTTTACTATATTATATGAAAAAAAAGTATTAAACTAAAAAATGTTTTATCATAACCGTATACGTATGTTTATGAATAGGTAATGACTCGAAGGTTATTCCGAGTGTTTTAAAAAGTATATTCTCATTGGAATAATTATGAAACGATTTTGTATTTTCACAGGATTTGAAACGAAAGAAAAAATGGTTTTTTATTAGATAAAAAAAAAAAAAAATTACATTTTTTAAAATTACAAAATAGATAATAAGATTGCCTTGAATTTCAAGATATACATTTTATAAATTATCAAATTTACACATATTATATTGACTAGTATGTTGCATTGATTTCGGTTTGCGATTCATTAGCGCCGGTTCCCTTCTCAAACTCTCCCGCGACCGCTCGACCTGAGAGAGCCGCTACGCATCGTTTCAAATATACCTCCGCTGATTTGTAAGGAAAATTTGAAAAATTCGTTACGACCACTTTCAGAGTTCGTTTCTTGTGTTCGTACGCGTTAAATATCTTAAACTGGTTTCGCTTTGATAAATAAAAATGTCATTAAAACGCTCCTTTAAATTGTTCAAATCTACGTAAACGCGTCGACGACGCGCGACGGCGAGATCCAAACGCGTCCGTGTCGACGCGTCCACGTGAAACGGGCCCAAATCGTCCGAAGGAAGAAGAACGTATTCTCAATCGTCGTCAAAATCGCACGACATATTTCGCGTAATCGTGTAGAGTAAAAACAAAAAACTAGTATAATAATTTCTCGTATAGAATCGTGTTTCTACGATTATTATTATATCGTAGACCCCGCCCTTGTTTATGTTACGGCTGCTTACGTAATTTTTAAAAATTTATTTTATTTTACACGCTGATATTTATAACATTCTAGGAGGAACAGGATTGTCAGGACCAGGTGAGACCGTATTCGACCGGGTTCTCTAAAAATCATACATCCGAACCCCTTACGCGCTACGTTTAGAAAATTCAATTTCGCGCAAGACGAATGCCGCCGGCTGGTGTGTGTGTGTTTTTTTTTTAATATTTTTATTTTTTTTATTAAACTTAATATTTACAAACACGGTGCTGGACGAGGAAAACGCACGCGAACAGTAGACAGCCCGAATTCGGGTCGTCGTGGGAAGTTAAAAGTTACATTCAGGAAAACTCGTGGATCCGAGGAAAAAAAGTTTCCGATTAGTTTTTTTTTTCCGACATTTCGATGTTCGAAAACTTGCTATATCTCGAACCGTGTCTTTCGCGAATAGATGAAAAAAAAAAATACTATAAAAAACAGTGTCCCGACAAGCCGCGTGGAAAAGTCTCAAGAGTGCGATTCAAGACACCGCCGAAGTAGGATGTGAAGTGAGGATGTCGAAAAATAACATAAAAACATCGTGTGCGTTTCCCTCGAGGTCGTTTATGCGAATATAATTTATAGAACGTTTAAATAACCCATTGAAAGTTGATTTTTTTTTCGTCTAAACGGACGTACAGTTTTATTTCACGAAAACATTTTCAAACGCATAGCTTTTTCGCCAACGATATTTTCATTACACCGTTATTCGTCGGAAGAGAGATCGAATTTTTCAATCGTCAAGACATTTCGTTCACCGAAAAACAAATACTTTCCTGTTGGTTGTTTAATCGCGTTCGGAAAATGTCGGATAAAGACGTGAGCAAGTAAATCGACAAAAAAATATATTTTATTTTGAGTTTTCAGGTACTCGCGTGAAAATCTATCCCCTTCCGTCAGTAGGTATCAATGGTACACCGTAGTAAAGAGCTCATTGTAATCATTATTATCACTCATTGGCGGCCATTTTTGCTCACATAATGTAATATTTTATCGCAAAGAGTTTTATAACGATAAGTAAATATTGTAACGTAATAATTACAATTGAAATATTATTATCATTGTTATGTTGTTGATGGTTTGTTTACAATATAAACCGCGTTGTGGCATATACGAGTACCTATTATCCGAAATATTGCTTCACGTCCGACTAATTCGAGAAAAGGTTATTAGATGATTATAAAATCTAAAACCCGACCACACGGGGTAACCGCTGACTTTTCAATACGTTTTCAATGCGTTGTCTATCACATCGACCTTGTCCAATAATTATACGTCTCGCTAATCTTAACTATACGATATAATTATTGTTTTACTAATTTCCGTATTTTAGTATTTTTCCCCATAGGTGTGTCTTCGGCACTCGATTGTTTTATAATAAAAAAAGAAATAAATAAATAATAATATTAGGAAAAAAAAAAAAAAAAATCATTTTTAACCGATCGTCAACTCGTGTTATCCTTTTAGGTCATATTATAATATAGTGTGCGATATTTTTACATATTGAATGCGCCACGACTGCATTGATTGGCGATAATTGCGAACATTTTTGTGATAAATCGAAAAAGCTTGGTCAAAAATGTCACTAGGTTTCTCGTCAGATTGGCGATCGGACGAAAACCTGATCCCCGTTTTTCTATAAATATTCTTCCAAACAGTTCAAACTGCAAGAGATCAATGTGAGTTCTTTTTTCGTTCGACCAATATTAAATTGAATCGATTTGCCGATGCTTTTCTATACAACTACTACTATTAAACGCGCAGGTACCTGTAAAACGTTTTTATGGCGTATTTTTTTTATTTTTTTTCAAGCAATAATAATAATTGCTCAGGTATTTTAAACGCAATTTTCTGTGTCCGCAATAACCTAAAGCACTTAAATTAAAAATTTTTTTTTAAATTATGCAATAAACGACACGTTATAGTGTATTTTATGTAATAGTAACAGGACGCGTATTGGTGTAAACCGGGTTATCGTATAAATTAAAAATACAAGCTTATGGATTTTTTTTTTCCCAACGCAAATAAAAATCGCGACCAGGGACGGATCCAGATTGTGTTCGTTTGGAAGGGAGCGACCGAGCAAAAAAAACACACGGACGCATGAAAGCAGACACAATATTTTTATTTTTTTTAGCGCGTTTGGTTTTACAACGATTCGCGGCTGATTTCATAAATGTTTTTATTTTGCTCGATTTCTAATCGAAAAGTTGTTGGTTTTTTTTAAAATATTACTTCAACAAAGGCTACAACGGAAGGGGCTGAGACGTTAGTCCCGCCGTTGCACTGTGAACAGATGCATTTACTGGATAAAAGATTAATAAACTTTTCGTCAACCAAAAGCGGTAGTTTTTTTTTTTTTTTTTGCGATCATATTCGACGGCGTCTGTGTAGGTAGTAAAAAAAGACGTTTTCTACGAGTCTACGAGTTGATCGTTTGATAATTATTTATGTTTTTTTTAAGGAATCGAAAAAACACGCAGCGTCAAAGATTAAAGCAGAAATCATCTCGCACACCAATACATTTATCGACAACAACAATATTTCGTTTGTCTTTATAGGTATGAACATCGAGCAGAAATACTCGTATTATTTCATAATAATGTTATTCGCATTATTACGGTGTGTAATATTTTTCGTATTCCACGATTCTATCATTAATATTGATTAATGATTCATTAAAGACAATATTTTAATCATTTTCTTTTACCGATTTCAACGTATTAGTATAGATAAAATAATCATCAAATACAAAAAAAAAAAAACGTTCGCACAGTAACGCTTAGAACACAAAACGTCACACCTACACTGCAGTTGTAAATATAACATATGATTTATGAATAATATTTTCGTACGAGACAACGACGACGCGTTGAATTACAAATGATTTTTATTATCGTTTCATTGTTTGATGTGTTGGCATTACAAAAAAAAAAAAAAATTATTAAATTACATTAATCGTTAAAAGTTATAACGTTTTTAGATAGCGTATTGTATGTGAGGAAACGTCATATTGTAGAGTCGGGATTACCAACGGCGAACTGCGTCACGGTCTCCTTTTATAGAATAGAGTTAAGTATTGGTTGAGTTTTGTTTTTAAACTCAACAATTATCAATAGAACATACCGAATTTATTTTCTTGTACGTGTATTTGATTTTTATTTTTTTCCCCGCTAGATCGATTTAATTTTTCTACGAGACCTGCGGGTAATCACCACGGTAATTTCGAATTCATTCGACGTCTATTTCCTTTGAAAAACCGTCTCATAAAAAAAAAATAAAAAAATAATTACCATATTTAATAACTCGTAAGAGTACATATTTCACACAGCAGCGTTCCGCCGTCGTATTATCAATATATTTTCCCCGAACTAGTCTTTTCAATTTGTCCGAGACTTTTGTATTATTTTTTTTATTTGTTCACGGTACATCGCATGTAATGAATGTTTTCCACACGGTAGTAATAAAAATGACACTGCAGGTCGTTTAGAAACGACTTTTTCGACTTGGAACAGTTTCATTTTAATGTCTCCAGATGTGGACTATTGTAAAGTCGTCGTCAATACTCTACTGCAATGCTTTTAATGTCGAAGGAGACGTTATCGTCGTCGATAGGCGCTGAATACATCTTTCCTAAAGAAAAACAAAAAAAAAAACAAACGAAATCTCGCATTACTTCTGGACGCTACGCGATCGCGAATTTAACCATAGTTGAATTATATACAGACCACAGTGCCCCGTGGGGACTCGGATCTTGTCTCTTAAATATATGTTGTGATCTGCTCGGGGAAATCGAACGGGATTGACGATTTAAATAATATCTATTATATGTCTTGGCAGAAAACGGTCTCGGGGAACACGCCGCGCCGACGACGACGTGGTTTCGTTGAACTTACAATATCCCAAGGTCAATAGCTCGGATTACGTAGAGATGCAGAAGATACAATTATTGTGAACGATAACCTTCGTGGAACGTGCGGCCAAATAACACGGTGGTTGGACGAGGTGTTAATAAGTATGATTATTTCCGAGGTACGTGCAATTTTTCAGAACTCTGCTCGGCAGGGGAAAACATATATATATCATTAAATCGTATCGTTTTGAAAATCAAAACGCATTTTGTTTATTTTAAGTTTTCGCCATCCGAGTCGTTTGTTATATTCGCGAGTTCGAAAACAATCACGCCCGCCCGCCCGAATCCGGTCCACGGTTTATTATACCCTTTCGCCACCGCGTTTAATTTTTTATTTCAATTCCTCGCGGCCAAAAATTACAGATCAAAAATTTGCGAGCCACAAATCGACAATAGCCGTTAATGGTCGGGTATTAAACGTCCGCAGACCTGCAGTTATAACTCGAAACGAGCTGGGCGGTACGTACCTACTACCGAGTCTCGTTAACGTCAGCTCCGATACGCTCGTTTTGATTTTTCAGTTCACCTCGTTTCAGATTGTTGGTTTCGTTCGCCCGGCAAAATATCTAACCATAGTAATTATAACGTTACCCCTATTTATCAGACGTGAAAATAAAATAATAGCCGAGCCGAGGGATTGAGGCGCGCGATTCTAACGTTTAACCGTTTATGATTTTTTTCTAGAAAAAACGTACAATAAATAAGTGGCGAAGCCACTGCGCCCAAAGGGTAAATATAGTACACTTTAATACGTTATCAACGCACTCGTACGAAACGAATTTCGGACGGTTTTGGACCGAATGTTTCGAATATAATCGCACTTACTCGCTGCGAGTTGTATCGGTTCACCGAATTTTGTCCGATTACTGTCGTAATGAATATAATAGTTATTGACCAAAACCTGTCGAATAATTAAAAACATCGAGTTATAATATCAAACATCAATGAAAACAAATATACGTCGAAGGGATTTGTATATCTTTACAGTAAATTACTCACTTTGTTCGCCGACAACGCCTCTCGTATCGCTATCGAAAACGAGTAACGTGTTCGAAAATTGGTTTGTCTCTGCCGAAAGTCCTGTATCCTTCGGATTCCGCCGTAGTTGTTTTAGATTTGTTCGAACTTTGAGAATTCTAAGCGATATATTACAACGCGAAAAAAGATACGTTTTCGATCAGTTCGGTTTATTTATACGCGAGTACGCGCCACACGGCGTTTGTTGTAAAAATATGAATTAATGTGTTGTTTGTTTTGCTTTAAAAAATTAAACAAACCGCGAAAAGTCGAAAGGTGTAAAAGTCGAAAGGTGTAAAAGTCGAAAGGTGTTACGAAAAACTAAATTATCGACGAAAGCAAACGTGTGTGAATATATTATTGTCGTGTCGTACGACATTATATCGAATTCATAGATAAAACGCACATAGAAAATTGGATTATCGATTTCATTTTATAGGCGTTGGCTTATAGAAATTTCATGAAAACCGATTGCGATATTTTAAATAATTTCTTTTCTTTTTTTTAAATTATTTTTTTTTCAGTAAGAAATTTGAATAAGTAGTGGGTTTTTCTCTCTCTACAATTAAAAGAATATTGGCCTCTTGGGTCATTTTGGTAGAATATGGAGTATACTGCATATAATTATTTATTATAATGTAAACTTTAAGTTTTGATAATTTAAGAATACATTATAATACATTACAATACATTACGGTGGAATATATTTTTATATTCAAAATATACGCAATAGGTGTTTTAAATTAAAATGCATAAATAATTCGTAATCATAATGTTTTCCTATTATAAATGAATAGTAAAAGTTTTGAACTTGGGGTTGTTTTTTTTTTTTTTTTGTTGACATTGAAATCGAAATAATTGTAAACGATCGAATGCTCAGATATCGAATTTAAAGTTATATTTTAATTTTATTTATGCGCCAAGTTAATTGAAAATATTTCGATTGTTTTAACGTTATGACTAGAGGTCGGATTTTTATGATTTTACATATTTGTTTCTAGTGTATGCAGTTAAATGGGAGTTTAGAATCCTTACGATTCGCGAAACACAGAATTCATAGGAAAAAATGTATTTTATTTATTTATTTTATTTTATAACAATACGGGACATGCCCAAATTACAATATTGTAATATTATATATTAAGTACAAACAGTTAATAATATAGTAGTGCTGATGGATCCTTATTGGCTATACTCATCATGCGAAATAGTGGCTGGTTTTTTGCATAGTTGGTGTTGCATTTGGGTAAGGAAAAAATAATTAATTGACGAATAAAAAAGCACATTTTACGGGTTAGAGAATATTCAACACGTTAGAGAATATTTTTGTAATATCGGCATAATGTACATAATATTTCACGTATATCGGCATTTTGATAAACATACAATATTCACTAAACGAAATACTTTTGGGTTTTAATAAAAATTAATCACCAGCTGATATTCCTTATACATCGGTTATTTCATTAGCTGTCACGACTATTCGGTCGTCCGTCACGTCGCGTGTTTGATATTCGAGTTATTGTTCGATTTAAAGTGAATTTTTTTTTTTTTTTTAATATTAAAAGAATATTTTGCATATTGAAGGACATAAAACATCACATCTTAAAAGAATATTTTAAGAGAATATTATATTGCCCATTTCGAGCGACATAAAATCATAATATTTTAAGGATTTTAAGAGAATATAAATCCGAGCTCTAGTAAAGCATTTGGTAGAAATCAAAAGAGGGAAAAAAAGGCCGTCGTCGTTACAAAAACATATCATATCGGAATAATTATTTTACTGGTAAAAAT
Organism: Drepanosiphum platanoidis; assembly: GCA_948098885.1. Lineage (NCBI taxonomy): Eukaryota > Metazoa > Arthropoda > Insecta > Hemiptera > Aphididae > Drepanosiphum > Drepanosiphum platanoidis. The sequence goes on along the minus strand of OX402534.1, from coordinate 1,426,785 downwards.
AAAAAGGAAACATGACTATAACGTCGGAAGAGTGTGATAGTCACGCGAAAACGTACGTTTCGATAACAACAATAATAATAATAATTAAATAAATTATCGGGTGCGATGATTTTTCGGGTTTCCTGACTAATTGGACACCGACGAATTCACATGGCACACAGCCTTCTTCTCGGAGTGGCAAAATAATCGTCCGGTCGAAACCGACGACGGGTGGTATGTAATTTTTTTTCGCACGATTTCGTGGAGGAAGGGATAATTCGTCTCCGATCGAAATCACGACGCGAGAACCGGCGCGGCAAAGCGAAAAACAAATTTGTGGTTTTCATTGTTGTCTACGCACTAATATAATCGAATCCTTGCGTGGCCGAAAACTCGACACCTTGGTGGCTATCAGGTCGAAATCCGTCCGGTCGGCCGCCATCGCGTGACGTGCAGGCGGAGCGATTAATCGAGAGACCAGTTTGTGCGCGAAAAGCTCGCCGCCAGCACGCGTCATCGAAGTCTTATTTTGATTTTCGAAAAAATCTAAAACGACATTTTCATCGGTAGTTTTTTTTTCGTCGTCTTCGAAAACTTGTACAGCAGGGATGGGCAACTCAAAGTAACTAGCGGGCCGCAGTGCATAGGAGAAAGCAAAAAAAAAAAAGAAAAAAAGTTCTTCAAATTTACCAACATTTATTTTTTATCTTTATTTATTTATATTTACAATTATTATTATTTAATGTGATACTCGAGGATGAGGGTTTTCAATAGACAATTTAGTAAAATCCACTTCTATGTCTGTAGTCGAAACTCTTAGTAAATGTCCCAAGGTTTCATCTGTCAAACGATTTCTTTCCTTCGATTTAACGTTCCGGCAGGCGCGTATGCGCATTTTGTACGACAATTTTAGATTTATTGACATAACTTTTATTTACGTATCCCTATTAATACGGGGGTTCTTCCTATTCCACAATGACATACATGTTAAAAATACAAAATTAATTGTTATGTTATCTAATGTATTTTTATTGATGTAATTCCCAGTCAACTCAGTCTAATCGCATGAAATACATATGCGCCTGGTAGTGATATTATTTTTGGTTTTTTGTCGTATATCGCTTTGTTTCACCTCATTATGGCTGATATTGCACGTATGTTACAATAATTATCAGACGAAGAAGTATGAAACAATTTTGGAGATTTTGAGAGTGACAGTGATCTTAGTTACGAAAATATTGATTACGATAATTTTAACAGTGTTTTGGAACATGATGGTATATCAGATTAATTTATCATGCATCTTTACTGTATTAAAATTAAAAGAAAATATTTATAAATTCTTAAAATATTGTATAAATAAGAGTAAAATGTTCCCAAAAAATATCTGTATTAAAAATTATTTAATTATCATTAATTTTAATTAAATATATATGAAAAACATTCTGTCGTATTAAGTACGACACGCGCCTGCTCATGTTATACAGAGTAGCGCGCCTGCCGAAAGGTTAATGAATGTTTCAAGTTCAAAATTATATGAAGTAATTTGAAAATGTAGCGCGGGCCAGATAAAAAAGGTGCGCGGGCCGCCAGTTGCCCATCCCTGTTGTACAGGGTCACGCAACAGCGATATCTAACGCGGCCGCTTTCAATATTGATAAAATCGACTCGTCGACGTGACATTTAACGTGGAGATTTGTTTCTCGCTTCCATTGCTACCTCGATTATTTTGGATAGGTTTGTGTGCTTTTGTCCAAAGGACGTGCGAGGCGTTTCTTATTCGAACGTATTATTACTATGGGAAATATTATATGACTTTGTTCTTGAAACGTGTATAATAGGTATAATATACGTATTTGCCACGCCAGAGTCTCCGCGCCGTACGGGCACATACAAGGGCTGATAATGATGATAATTTCAGTCGGAATTCGTCAAGGTCAGCGGCGGCGATCGATTATCGACAAAATAATACAACATCGCGTTTATAACGACCGCGAATACTACTTCTTGTAGGTTATTCCATTCGTTCGAGATCGCGGCGCAGTAAAAAAAAAGCATTCAAGCGTATTGCAGATAACATCGCGGCGGCGCAAAGACCGGCGGCGGCCGGGCGGCCAATTATCGAGTATGCTCGTAGGGAGCGTCGCGAATCGTCCGGCGGATATTCGTGCGAAAATAAATTAACTTTGAATTCGGTCGAATATTAATTAATCTATTGGATGTGGTACAAATATTTATTATAATTCCATTGGCGCGGGCAAAACACCGGCGTTACTCGATCAACGAAATAGACCCGAGTCGTTAATATTTTATTGCGTTTGTATATATTTTAAATCAGCAACGAGAACGTGTGTTATAAACAATTATTACACATCGACGACGTACTGCGTCGTACGTACGCGGGTCGCGCTGTGTCCTGCGATATCGAAACGCGAAAAAGCTTTTTCAAAGTGTATAATACGCACGGCAGAACAGTGGAATAAAAATTAAAACCTATTTGACTATAGTAGTGACAAAGATTAGTTTTCTGGATAACCTTTCCGAGGGTTCGGAATAACTACGAGACATTAGATATTGTAAAACGCGCGCGTTAAATCATAACATAGGTACGCCAATTTTCATCCATCTGCCTGCAGAAAGACCTTCGTCTTGACGTTTTCCCGCGAAATGCAAATCGAACATTACAAAGTAAAATAACTACTCGTTGGGCAATATCGAGAGAACTCGACGACTTTACAATAATAAGATTAGTCCGATTGATACGCGTACGTGTACGACAAGATATAGGACAAGATACCTATACGTGTTGAATATAATTAAAAAAAAAAAAAAAATTAATTAATTAATAAATCGTGGGACGCAACTGTGTGTTTCTGTAGTCGTACGTACACCGTCGTCGCATCGTTCGAACGACATCGTGGCTGGTTTTCAAAACGACGACGTTTTGCGTCTTTTCGCCCGCGCGGGTTCGTTTAGGCGAACGCGAGCATAAAAATCAGTCGACCGGTTTTTTGTGGTTTTTGTTTTTGCCGAAAATGGGCCATGCTCTACCCGGGGTATTGCGTACGAGGGGGCAGCTGACGCGCGTGTAATATTAATGGACGAGTGACTATACTCGTATAGCGACGACGATTGTACTGTACGCGACGTGTTAATTACACACGTTGAAATTATCATACGCAAAGAAGTAAAACAAGTTTGAACGCCGCCGATTGTATTTCGTCACGCGCAAACAAAACTAATTTCGAGAGAAGACGGTCGACGACGATTTTCGATAATAAATAAAACGTTTTTTTTTTTCTTTCTCGTAAACAGCGTTCGGTGGTAAAGGCGACGACTACTCGGTGCCGCGACGACATATTTAAAACCTTATGTTTTACGTTTTTTTTTTTGTCGAACGCGCAGGAACTAGGGCGATTCTAATTCGACTAGATAGTAACTTTTGAACAGAACCCGTTTGCATTAACGACGACGCCGCCGCCGTCTCGGCAAATCTACAACGATTTGTACGATCAAGGTGTCCTGCTCTACAGCATTGGGACCTCTATGTTTTGTATGTATAAAAGTTGTTTGCTCGACTTAAATGAACGTTGCGATGTCAATGTTTTATGCCTACGATACATCTGTGTATATAATTAATCGATTCGTATGCGACGGCGACCTTAACGCAATATTATATGTATAGTTTATCGCGTTTATGCATCGCACAAAAATATGATTTTATAATTACATTAATCCCGTCGAAGGACGTAATTTTCAAAAATCGAAAAAAAAAAAAAATATATTATGCCGACTCGTAGCGCAAATCGATCGGCATACTTGTATGCGGTCTAATGTGTAATCAATATTATGTTGTATAGATACTATCGATTTCATTACCGCGAGCACGGAGGTTACTGGGCGATTTACTTTATATGCGCCGGAACGGCGGCGTGTAGTAAATGTTTTGATTCAAAAACAGCTTAAAACTTTGTTTTATTTTTCGAAAACCAAAAAAAAAAAATAAAAAATAAAACAACGATTTATGGAGGAGAAAAAAAATGAAAAATCTCTTACCTTCTCGAAAGATTCAAACACTAAACATATAGTAGATGACTTACAAACACCAACGGTAATTGTTTGGCAATACTTCTCGACTTTTACGTAGTACCTTATTAATTTTGGTTTCGCATAAGTCGTATAATATAAGTTGTGTCTAAAATATTAGCGTCGTAAATGTTGTAATTTTGTAATCTAATACCTCGCGATTACCTCATCATTACTGACAGACGAAACGACCGAAATATATTATTGTGTTTGTAAAACGATACATACATATTATTTTATTTACTTTTTTTCCGTTACATAACATCCAGTTTATTTATTTTTTTTAGGTTTTCGGTTTTACTGATTTATTTTTTCAGTCGGCGAAAATGTATCAAACGTTTTTTCACATACAAAACATATAGTTCGTCTTTAATTGAAACAATCAAACATATTTTGCGTTACAAATTAATAAATCGTAATTTTATTCCCGTGATTTCAAATCACGTCGAAAACTGCTTTTATTTATATTTTTCCGTCTCCGATTTTGAATACTAATTTTGCACGAAATTATCGGGTGTCTATATCGTAATTATGTTATAATAATTATTATTTAGGTACATTAAGCGCTCTTAATTGCCACTACTTATCATCGTAATAGTCGTCAGATATTAACGAGCCAAATGTCAAACGCGATAGTATTAATGAATTGCGATGCTTTGTTTTTGAACTATTTCAAAGTGCATCGCGCAAACAATAAAACCATGTTTAGTTTAAACGATCGTCAGAACCACGTTGATAACACAGTGCATTGACTCCTGTTATCGTAATTTATATAGGTAACGTCGTCGGTTTGTAAAAATAAAACAAACGCGTTTGGGGAAAATAGTCAATAATTGATATTGATTACTTTTTTTTCCCTAATTAGGTACGTATAGATATTATTTAAAAACCGTTTTATTGTGCTCTGCAATAATTAATAACTCCGTCGTGCTCAAAACGTCGTCCTGTGCAGCGTCCTTTCGTCCGAAAGGAAACGACGAAAAAAAAACGCATAATTTTTCATCGTTAAAAAATGCGATTTCTCGCAGAAACCAGAAGCGTTTCGGTATGTATTTACATATTATTGTTATTGTATGCACGCGCGGCGGCGTGGGTAAAAGTACCCGCGCCGGACGCCCGAACTGAAAAACAATAAAGCGGACTTTCTTGGAGGTTATCTGTTGATTGAATTAAACAAAACCTACAGAGGTTTGAGAATTTATTTTTTCATCGATAACGAGCGATAATTATACGGTTCGCGTATATAACATGAGAAAACGCCGCGCACATTGTTCGTTAAGTAGTCGGTCTCGACGTTTAAACCATATTATATTATATTAATTAAAGTAAAAAAAAAAAAAAAAAACCGTACGCGTAATACACTTGTATAAATATTATTAATGCGAAACTGTTTAAAATATAATAACAATTCGTCAACGACGACTAACCACCGCCAGACGTAAATATTAATAAACGTTGTTAATCCATCGTCGTCGTCGGTATTATTATGCGCTAATGTTATTGGTAAATTGGCCGATAATCACTGCTATAGTCGTTCGTTCGGTTCGCACATCGGAGGAAATGAAACTACTACTACTATTTTGAATATTATAATTGGGTAAAATTCATATTTCAACGTTCTGCATTGTCCGTGTACGTTGCCGAAACATTATTTCCTTGTTATACGCATTATGTTAATCGCCGTGATTTTTTTTCTTTTTTTTTTTGTTCGTACGAATATTATTAACAACCTTCGTGCACAAACACACTTAATGATTATAATTATTAAGGCACACACGAAATGTAACGATCTAAAACGAAAATCATACGGGCAAAAGGAAAACAACTTAAACACACACAAATTATATTTTTACGAAGCGTACGCGTACAAACAGACAACACGGATTCCCGAGGAAAACGAGAAACGTTCCTCGAATCGTCGGGAAAAAGCATTATCGATGAAATTCATATAGCGCAAATAATAGTAGTTTATATTTTTATCGCGAACAACGCGAATCTATGATCTATCAAAAGAAAAAATATAATTTAACCGTCTATTTTTTACTCTCGACAAACCGATTTGTTATTTTTGCTTTTTTTCTTTCTTTCTAGAGAATTTATCTCTGAAAATCGACTTTGAAATTTATGCACACGAGACATTCAGACGTCGGAAAATATCGTTACACGTTCGAATCGCGATAAACAGTCTACAACTGAAAACTCGACAAACGGAATACTATTTCGTCGTCGACGCTGTGATCTGTGACCCGGTGTTCTCACCCGTACGTATAGATGATCAAATAAACGGGCGATCTGGTGGGCGAAATTATTACGTCCGAGAATCTGACAAAAGTAATAAAATCGGAAACGGTTTTTCTTTTTTTTCAAACTGAGAATAAGAAAATCATCACGCGTCTCGAGATGAATTCGCTTCGAAAACCAAAATCCGAGCTTGTTTCAAAGTGTAGCTCGAGGAGTCTTTCAATAATACCTGCGAAACCTCAAATATTTCAATTCTAGGCGTCCGTGAATAGTTTGTTTTCGTACGAATTCAAGTCTCTTTTTTTCTCTCGTTTTTTCCAGAGCTTTTTACATTTTCTCGTCTCCGTTGACCGTTTGTGTGTGATTTTTGCATTCGTTTATTCATATTACTAGCGTACACGTGGCAATCGAAATGCGAAATGCGAAACGTTCGACGACCGTCAAAATAAAATCACTCGACACGAGCATCTCTACGGAATATCGAACGTCGAATAGGAAAGAGCACAGGTGCCGCGATCGGTTTTTTTTTCCAGTCAAACGGCGATAGTCGTAAATCTACTCGCGTAAAAACGAAACGATCGAGTACTCGATTTCAATAGGGTCTTCGGTTTTGTTTTTCGGTCGAATTTTTTTTCACGTGATGGTATAAATACGTATATTTTATTCATATAGTAGTAGTAGTAGTAGTAGTAGTGTATTCATCGCCGTCGACTCTATTCGATTTTTTTTTTCGATATAGATTGCGTGCATCCTCATTCGTTCAACACCAGCGGCTCGATACGGGATTCGTTATTTTAGACGTTACGTCCTAACACTTCAAGGTTATTTTAAATTCGAAAAACAAAAAAAAATAAATAAATAGTCCGACAATGCTTTTTGCGTCAAGGAGAGAGAAACAAGTTTCCCGGAGCGGCGGTGTCTGCGTTTTGTGTTCTCCGCATTCGAAATCAATTTACTCGAAACGAAACGTCTCGGATGAAATCACAAGGAATACGAGTATAATCGACGTTATTCGTTTGAGATTATTGAAAAAATAAAATTCGCGCGAAACGATTTCTCATCTTGTGGAAGAGTATACATTTCGACTGTTGGAATTTAACAGTGAAAAATTATAAAAATTACGATTTACAATAATCGTTTCTAATATTATGTTCTAATATGAATATGAATATTATTTATTATTTATTTGTTTGGAATTTAAATTAATTTTCATGTTGAAAATACGGTTGAATTTACTACTAAAAATAATCGCGCTGTATTTACTTGATGTCTGTCATTATATTATCACGCGGCGTAAAAATGTATTCGTTCTGTCGATAAAATTATTGTAAATATTATCTATTTTTCCTTTACGGTTCATTTACAGTGGACTCGATAATTTTAACTTTTCAATTTCACTTTCTTCTGTTTAATTTTTGATAACTTCATTTGGCTTATTTTCGTCGCTATTAAAACTTAATAAATAACGAGTAACTTTATATCAAGTCAAAGTCAGGACTAGTTAATGTATTAGTAATGGATATAAAGAAATTATTGAAAATAATTTTATTTCTCGTTGCCATTACAAAAATACAATAATATTGTTCGATTGAAAAAAAACTATATTTTTGACACATTATGCCAGGCATTTATGAATAATAAAAATGAATTATGCATACTTTTTAAATAGTAATAAATTTGTTCTGCCGGTATATTCAATGATGTTTGTTATTGCTAACTATAATATAATATATTTTGTTCGTTGTTGATACGAAAAAAACAAAACAAATAACAATAATAATCAACTCGAAAAGTTTTCGTTTAACTCTTGATTGAATTAAAAATAATTTCACCGAACTTGACTTTGTACTCTGTTTAATTTTTTCCCATTAACTTATTAACCGAGTTGTGATTATCGTCACAGTTTGTAAAAATCTTACTGCAACACATCGGCACTGGAAAACCCTGCTCTGGCGTATACGCAATCTATAAATCTATAAAACGTTCGCAACATTATAATATTTATGTAAAATGTACGACTTAATGAGTGCGCGTTATTTTTAAAAAAATCGTTTTTACTTTTGTCGATTAAGTTTGAAAAATAAAAGAACAACTATGAATTAGGTTTCGCAAAAAACGACGATCGTACGTACGATAAAACTCTCGCTTTCACTGATTTTTTCTTTAAAGCAGTGTTTCCCAACCTTTTTTTTACTCAACGCCCCTTTTAGATTTTAAAAATCTCACACCGCCCCCCCCCCCCAATCAATTTTTTAAAATGATAAACGTTTTATTTTTTAATAATAGCTATTTAATTTAAGACAAAATATCATTGAACATTTTAACGCTACAATTTAGTTAATTTTAAATTTAAATACCTACTAATAATTAATAATAATTATATAATTTGATTTCGAATTCGCTAATATAAAATTATAACACAAAAAATACTTATGTGACTAATGTGACTGCCCTGAGGTTGATATCTGGCTCAATTCATTCTTGATTTGGTCAAAAGTTGTTGAACCGCACTAGAGCCTTTTTCGACCAGGTATGTCGACGGAAAAGCCATAACTATAGTAATTCCACTTCTTTCCAAAGTCGAGGGTACATAGTTTTTTGTTTGAGCCAAAATCTATACGACAACTCCGATAAGACAATAATATCGTCAAGTACCAGTCAAGATAATTATTTTGATATTATTTAAGTGTCTATAAATATTATACCTCCGTAATTCTGTGGATTTCATTAGGTATTTTATTCTACGCAGTTATACATTTCATTACAATCAGTTATAAACAAAAAAAATTTAAATGATAGATGAGCGCCCCCTTTAGCGCCCCCTTAAAAATAAAAAATGCCCACAAGGGGGCGGTAGCGAATTGGGAATCACTGCTTTAAAGTGTTAACGCTATCGCGAACAAGACCGATGAAACGATTTTTCCCCGCTGTAATACTTACTCGAACAAATAATAAAACAATGTTGGTTTATCGGCGGACACAGGATATTACGGGTAAAATGTACTTAAGACCGGGTGTCTGCTCGTCGCGCAAGGTGCCAATCAATCAACGGATCCGTTTGCTCGCAGGAAACTCGACGTGAAAAAAAGTGGCCTGACGGTAATAATTATATTCGCTATCGTTGGAAATTTAGGCGACCCGTTATCGATCAAACGACTACAATAATATTGTGTGACAATACGTTTGTTTCAAGGTTTCTGTTGATGACAAAAAAAAAAAAAAAAAAAACTCGAGAACAAAAACCACGCGGACTGACACGCGTGTCAAGCGAATTAAAAGTCGACCTTTATAATGTTACGTTGACTATTCATGAGATCGCCGCGCTGAATATAACGCGGTGGAAACGTCCCGTTTGGAATTGAATTATGTGAATCGTGGGCAAGTGACAATTTTCAAATTATAATTTCAAATGGTATGCAAACGCGGACGATAATTTATTTATAATATATCATCGAGCTGGTGTCTTTCGCACGTCTTCATTTCGTCGGAACATGTTCCATCGATTGTTATACCATTCGTGTGTTGTAAGTTTAATCCGATCGACCCAGACATCGATAGTTTTCTAAAAAAAAAAAAAAACATTTTCAATTAGACTGAACGACAAAACAAAAAACAAAAAAATCGCCCGTCAAATCAAACTCTCACAGTGTGTGTGTGTGTGTGTGTGTGTGTGTGTGTGTGTTAATATTCTTATTGTGTTTTAATCGTTTTTTGTTTTTATTTTTTTCACTCAACGACGTTCGTCGAGACGTGATAACATTACGACGGTTTTTTTTTATTCTTTTCCAAACAGAAGTCGAGCGTAAGGATTAAACGGACCGGCTGTAAGATGATCGAAGACTATTTGATACAAAGCGGTCAAGGAAATATGTAAGCTTCGATTGAACTTTTTTTTATTTATTAGTGTTTTATGTGATAAAAAAAAAAAAAAACGCGCGACCTCGACGAACATAATAACATGTTACAATAAAAGTGTATAAAACGCATATTAACGGTAGCAACGGTAGTATTTAATATTGTATAAACAAACGTACGCACACACGCGCGCGCGCGTATAATTATTGGATAAAAATACAAATCTAAACACTCAAAACTCGGCTGCCATTGGCTCGTTTCGAGTGATTAATATTTTATTCTCTCGATTCCATTTCATATTCATAATATACGAAAATATATATTCATGTATCTATATGTATCGAACGAACAAACGGTTTCAACGCGATTCAAACTACGTATAATAGTTACAATTAAAGTAAAAAAAAAAAAAAAGCGCTTAATTTGATTTTCAATAAGGAAGCTGTTACGAGTGGGAATTTTATAATTTTTAATCTAATATATAATCTAGCACACGGTGTTTGTCGACCTTTTCCCGTTGTTTTATTACTTTCGCCTTGAAGACCCCACCCTTTCCTTCGGGGACAAATAAAAACCCAAAACAAATATCCTACTCGTTATTCATTTTTATGTTTTCAATTTTTCAATCAGTTCGACGACTTTAACGTTCGTCCACGTAATATTTCCAGTTCCTTTGGGTACTGGTGAAAAGGGAAACTGGGAAAAGGGTGGGGTCGGTCTGTCGTTTCCAGCCCTTCTATAATAATATCGTCACCGTCCGTTTTATCGTTTCTCAAACGACGTTTGGTTTTTTAAAAATTCTAATAAAATTTCCAATCGTCTTCGACGTGTCTATGACGTTAAACGGCGAAAACGTCGAAAACACATTAAACGTACAGTGTACACAATCAAATATTGTGAATAACGTCGATTTGTATACGACTATATTATTGTTTTGACCGGCGGCGGCGTGCGATTACCCAAACGGAAACTTGTATCAAACCAATGTGCCTTGAATTGAGCGCGTGGCGACGTTATCGAAACCCTAGAGTTATTAGAAAATATTACATTGTGAATTGTATAAATATGTTATGACGTTTATCGTAAATCGTCAACACGTTATTATAGTGTATTTTACATTGTGGGTTATTTTTTATCTCGATTTACACGCGAATAAAATATATTTTACATAAATATTTACACTTACAAATTGATTTAAATTAATAATTAATATGCATTCGTAATATTTTGTGCGTTGATTTTTAAATAATGAATATTTCAGTCCGCGTGTCACATTATAATATAATATACGAACAGGAATCTCGATACTACGTAGAAATAATAATCGTGTTGGGTAATCGCTGTAAATAATTGTTGTAATCGTCCGTAAATTACAATATTATCTCGCCGCCGGTTGTGTAGAGGAAAATTATATTTTTTAGATTACAAAACGACGAATAGAGAAAAAACCAGCGGAACCGGGAAAATTTGCTCTTTTGAACGGTATCGATTTCGGACGCGGCGCGTAAAACCTAAACCGCCCGAAACTTCCGGTATTAGTAGATATTAGTCAGGGCTGTTTTATCCTGTTCCGTTTTATCTCGTGAAAACCACAACGTCGACGTTACGAGACTGCCGTTTTCACGCAATAGTGTGTCGAGCGATGCCGAGTCCGATCTAACCCGCGGTCACCGAAGATCGATTGATTCTGACTGCTATTGTTCCCTTCTTGATTTGAGATCAATCACGTCGTGTGCGCTATTTTTCGTTTCTAATAAACCGCCATTTCGAGTTATTTTCCACCTAGGTCGCTAAAATTTTTAACTCGCGAGACTTGACGAACGTCGAGGACGTTTTCCGTTATCAGTCATCTCGCTAAGCTGTTATTTGTTTGTACATTTTATCCGCGAACGGACCGTCCTGCACCGTTTTGCGACGACTTTTAATAATGTCTTCGCCGAGTAATATCCGATACTTTTGACAGGCCTAGATGATATATCGAAATTTTTCTGATCAGTGCGCTCCGTTGAAAACCACCTCGATTCCTATTATTTAACAGTGTTTTGTTACGTATAATTCCGAAGCTTTAAAATCGAGACGACCGCTCGGATCGGAACGCGACGAGTGACCGGAGCACAAACACTAAACGTTATTAACGATTTTACGATTGTATTTTGAGAGTTTTTTTCATGTTGCTTGTTGTACTTGAATGGTTTAACGAGCGTGGCGACGTGTAATCGGTGACGTCGCTGATGGAGTACATACCTACGTATGTATGTATCACGTGGTTTTGCAAAAAAAAATAAAAAAAATAATATCGCGCTGATAGCCGGTGTTGTTTATCAAACAGAATGAGGTAATAAATAAAGAATATACAATACGCACGAGACTGCAGCAGACCGAACGAACAGCTAGTGTACGCGAGTACCGAATAATAATGTTAGAGACACGCGCGTGTCGTTTATTAAAATTACAGTTTTACGTTCGGACGATAAATATTTTGCCGGTCATCTGGTATAATTCGCGAGCGTCGAGAAAGCCCAATTAGAACCGGAAAAGTGCCGCCGCCGTCGTCGTAGAGACTCGTGTGCCTCGGAGTACGACTCGTCGTCGGGTTTTGCGTTTACGCGTTGTCACGTGGTGACAAGTCACTATAGCGACAACGTACGTATTTCGGTCGATATTAATATTATATTTGCTGTAAATCAACGTACGTACGCTATCGTAATAACAATGTGCGTACGTCAGTTTTGCGTACGAAAAATAAAATTTAGCGAGCGATTAAACCTCAAGGGCGGGCGGCGCAATCCACCCATCGGTCGTATAAAAACGCCGCCGCGTCGAAACCATCGCTCGTTTTAGTAATCGAAACAGGTCACGGAAAACAATACTTTACCTGTTACGCGGATTTACGTCCGTGCACTGTGTTTTTACACGAGCCGTGTAATAATAATTAGCATAACTCATGCCCGCGCGCGCGCGTGTGTGTGTATAGAGAACAAACGTATGCCAACGACTTCCTCTACCGTCCGGGCCAAAACTCAGACGTTTAATATTATACCTATACGTTAACCTATTATAATATGATTTATATTTTACGATTTAATAACGTCACGTACACAGTCGCGGTTTCTTTTATTATTTATTTAATATTTTTCACCGTCATTTTTACGACGACGCGACGACGACGCCGACGATTTTTAATAAGACGTGTAACAGCGCGGACAGTTTTCGGAAGGATTCGTTATGTTTTTACTACCGTTAGTACGCCGCGCCGTTGTCACTCCTTGATCCTTGAACAAGACGATATTGCACCATCAATCACGCTGTTTGTTTATTATTTGGTTTTTGAAACATTTAGACGCCAAGGTTATAGGCGCGCACATTTACATTTCATGTCTACGACGACGATTCAGATGGGTTTTTTTTTTTTATCATAAGATGTTCCATTCGAGCTTATGAATAATAACCTCATGATATAATATTATGTAGTTACCGTACTATGCTGGATTTAATCGTGCGACTTAATTTACGTGCCCGATTTTATTGTAGCTATTCATTTTTTTTCTCCGAGAAATACATATTCTACGGTAGTGTAGCGGTGCAGTCCTTGTTTCGAAGGACGACCCGTAGAAAAGTGTTTTATTTAAACTCGAATTCATATTATTATTATTATTATAATGGCGAGTAAATTGTTTTTTATTTGATGTCTGAAATGGCAAAATACGTACTCAAATTGGCTCGTGTGTATACTAGATCGCACTAATGTACTCACTCGTTTATTCAATTATATTTATAATTGCGCGTGTCTTTTATTTAATACGCGATACCTACGTTAAATCGAAAATCAAACACCGCGCAAGTTCGTGTCTGTAATTGGAAAGGTTTTGATATCAATATGACGTAATGATGTACGTATTCGAGGGGGTCTTTAACGACATATTTCCTATCACGAACGCGTCCATTATACACACGCGTTGTTCGAAAACGTAGCGCGACGTCGAGAGTTGGTCGTTTCGTTTTTTTTTTTTATAAATTGGGCATAATAATGTGTTAACGACGACGTTCGACGATGTCGTTATTTACAGGTCGACCAAGTCCATCATCCCGAAACCGAGTTACTACAAAGGTCCCAAGACCGAACCGTTGAGGATGAAGACCGTCGGGAACTTGATCGACGAGGCGGCGGAGAAGTACCCGAACAGAGAGGCCATAGTGTCCGTACACCAAAGCCGAAGGATCACGTTCTCGGAGCTGAAGCGCGAGGTTCGTGCGAAACAATAATAATGCCGCAGGCAAACTAATAGGAATTAATTCGTTTCGTGCGACCGCCGAACAGGTGGACGATTTGGCGGCCGGCCTTTTGGAGATGGGAATGAATCCCGGCGATCGGCTGGGCCTGATGGGTTCGAATTCGATCGAGTGGGAAATCACGCTGTTGGCGACGATCAAAGCCGGTCTAATCGCGGTAAGAACAACAACGACGACGACAACAACAACAACGACGACGCACTTTGGTTTTCAACGCGCGTCCCTTAAATAATAATATATTCATATTATATTATAATATACGCGCATAGGTAAACATCAACCCGCTGTACAAGAAAAACGAACTGCACCACTGTCTCAGCAAAGTCGACGCGAAAATGTTGATAGCCCTCGAGTTCAACCAAAGCCAAGATTATTACGGGCTCCTCATGAACATCGTTCCGGAAATTTCCCAGCAGCCGCACGGCAAACCGGTCACCACTAGACACTTGCCGAATCTCGAGTTCATCGTGCTCAACACCGAAGAAAATCTACCGTGAGTCATATGGGGGGGTGATAAAACGGACGAAAATTCTCGAAAATTCTAAATTCGTTTAAAACGTCACGATGACATATCATATTATGTACGTATGTATTGCGATTCGTTGCAGCGGTGTCATCAAGTACTGGGACGTGTGCCACTCGGGGTCGAACAAGTCGATGTCGTATTTGAAAAAACTCGGCGTGGAACTCAACCCACACGCGATCTGTAACATACAGTTCACTTCGGTAACGTTTTCGGCCATGTCGTCTCATCTGCATGACCGTCGGATAGCGACACACGTTTGCTGTACGAATTAACGCAATGTTCAGTGATTGTATTGCAGGGAACTACTGGAGCGCCGAAGGGAGCGTGTCTGACTCATTACAACATCGTCAACAATTCGTATTTCTTCTGCAAGAGGACGCTATTGATGGAGAAGGTATGAAATATTCGAAAAATTCCGTCGAAGCCATTATAGCGAAAACCCTTTCGAAAAAATTCGATAAATTCCCCGAGACTTGGCCAATACATTAGTGAAAACCGTACTAGAGTACTCCCTCGTTAACACGAACTCGGTTAACACGAATTATTGGACAACGCAAACTAGTTTTCCGGTCCCAAGAAAAGCCATATATACTTTAAGGAACCATATTGTCGTTTTGTTGATTAACACGAACAGAAAAATATCATTTTCTATTTTCGTTTTATCACTTGTATGTATGTACATAATTTAATCTTTATTGCAGCTAAGCAGTTTTATCGATATCTTATCCCTCTAATTCTCTATGTATGTGTGCAATCTGGTTTAGTGGTCTCGCTCTCGTTCAAATCAATTGTGTTCTATCGAGTATCGATCAGTTTCAAGTTGACTTAGTGAGTTTTGTTGTGTATATCTGTCCGTCTGTGTCGACCAAAATGAGTTTAAAAAGGAAGCAAATGTCTATCGATCTAAAAACTAAACAGCTCATTTTAGAGAAAGTAGAAAAATGTACACTATCTAAAACAAAAATTGCGGAGAAATTTGGCATTCCTAAATCAACTTTGTCAATATATATATCTCAAAATAAAGACAAGATTGACGAAGCAGCTGCGCTTGGTTCAACAAATAGTGCAAAGCGTTTGCGAAAACCTCCTCTAATAACGCGATTTCGTTCGTGTAAGCATAATTCACTTAACGCGAACAAATTCGTGTCAAGCGCATCGGTTAACACAAATTTTTTTAACACGAACAGGTTATTTTGCGGTCCCGTCGAGTTCGGTGTTAACGAGGCAGTACTGTAGTAAAATCCACCGAGTACTATTCGAGTTGTGCGCGTACATAATACGACAACAAAAAAGGGCTTCTATTATATATACCTATCATAGATTGTTGCGTAGACAATGAGTAAACGTTTGTCCGAATTTCAAATAGGAACATCGGATATTGTTGCAAGTACCGTTTTTCCACACTTTCGGCACCGTAGTCGGTATAATGGTGAGCCTGAACAGCGGAACTACCCTGGTGCTGCCGGCTCTGGGTTACAAACCCATCGAATCTGCCAAAGCCATCATATCCGAAAGGTCAGTACTACTCGGACGAGTATTATTATTATTATTATTATATGTTGACACTTTTCGCGCGCGTCGTGCATACACACAGGTGCACATTTTTGTACGGGACGCCGACCATGTACATAGATCTGATCAGCGCTTCGAAACAACTTTTGGACCAAGGGCACTCGATCACTACGCCCGAAATAGGACTGTGCTCGGGAGCGCTGTGCTCGCCGAGTCTGTTCAAACAGGCGAAAACGACGTTCAACCTGAAAAGACTCGTGGTAACGTATGATTACGATATTCGTCCGTAGCTATTACGCGTACGTATACGTACCCGCACGGGATAATAACGATGTTATAACGACCCGGGCTCGCCGAGCGTTGCAGATATCGTTCGGCGAGACGAGGTAATTGTTTTTTTTTCTTTCTGTTTTTTTCGCAACGCTATGGGCAAAAAATCCGATTAAATTACAGTCCGGCTCGTCGAGGACGGAAACCCCGTTACGCGCGCGCGGGTCTCTCGCGAAAAGTTGCCGCCGCCGCCGGTAGATAAATATTACACGTTCCGCCGAAGAAATTACAACACAGACGTTTCGGCGGTTTGGCAATACGTTTCGGGCTCTCGTTTTGAAACGTCTGCAAATCGTCGTCGGCCGTCGTATGTTCATAATGAAAATATAATATGGCAATCCGTCGCGCGCGTATCATTTCGCATCGCGTCTCGCCGTCGCACGATGCATACGTGGTACGCGATTATATAACGCGGCAACTACACCGGCGAATTGGACCGGATAAATAATAAACAATATTATAACGCGAACGTTTCGTAACGACGACGCGATCCCGCGCTCGTTAAACACTAGTTCTTCTGTCGAATTTCAGACAAACCGACACTAACCGACTTGAATCGACGACAATAGTCACTGATCCGCCGAGTTTCGATATACCGTTTGTAGAGATCACGCCGCGATCGTGTCTGTCGGATAAACTTCGGTCGCGGCCCGCGACCGCAGGCTCTACGCGTCGACGACACGCGATTTTCTAATCCGTAAAAGTGGCGGCGGCGGCGGCGGCGACGAAAGTCTCTTGACCTTCGTGGTGTGTCGTCGATAGAGGTGTCGTCGTGTGTGTATGACGCCGTCCGAGCCCTGGATCCGTCGGTTCTCGACACGCGAGTCACCAGTGGGAGGGGGGGGGGACACTCGTAAACTGATCCTTCTGTTCACTTCGAAATAAAATTTCGACCTCGTATACCCGAAATGTCGATGTTTTCATTGTACAAATACAACGATTTTCAATCGTTTTTAAACAAAACATTTTCCAAGCGACCTCCACACTATTTTTGTAACATAAAGTTGAAGTTTTTGGACCCTGGCATTTTTAACATTTCCTAATAATGTTTCGACTTCGATATTTTTAATATTTTCTTCGATTTTTACTACGGAGATGGGTATACGCGATTTTGAAATAAATAATATCCAATTAAATTATTCTTACGAAATCCAATTTGCTTCGACTTGATTGGTTTCCCTTTAATTTCAATAAATTTTTTTTAAAATGTGAATCATCTCGCATACGAAAAAAACGAAATTGCTCAATATTACCAAGTCTTGGCCGATGATAATAATAATAATAATGAAAAAAAAATATGTACATAACAATTATTTATAAAATAATAATAATTGACCTTGGCGATTTGTTTAAAAATAATATTTTTAGACTGGCGATTTCAAATAAAACTCGAATGCTATAGACCGGATAAGAGATAAAAATAACCGAGGCGAGGCGGAATGAGAGACGTCATAAAATCGAAGCGAATAAAAAAAAAAAAATAAAAAAAAAATACAAGCGGTTGTTATTAAGGAATTATAAAAAAAAAAAATTTAAAAAAATATATAATATATTCCCTCTAACCATTCTTTACGATCTCGGGAGTCCTTAAATTATACGTCCCGAGATATTAGCCCCTAGAGTCAATGCACGCACGCCGACGCCGCCGCGCCGTACGTCACGAGAGCGAAAGCGTATAATATTCACGACGTAAAATATTTAATTACAGCGTTCGACACGAGTATATTATCGACTGGATAAAGATTTATAAAAAAGAACCCGGTGGCGATCGTCGGCAGCGCCGGCTATTTTTAAACATCAAATGTGAATGAAAATACAATATAAATTCCACGCCGCGGACGTAATAGATTTGTTGCGCGCGAGCGTGTTTAAAACGATTGCGAACGATTTGCGATCGATTTCGACGAGTACCTCGCCACGACGCGCGACGTCCCGGGACGATCGTCGTAGAAAAGAAATAAGGCAGGAGCAGGACGTACTTTTCGGATTTTTCAGGGCGTATAATATTGTGTAGTACGGGGGAGAGCTCCGGGGGGGACCGCTGTGGTGTCCCGAGATTAAAGTCAAGTGCATTTAATCTGTCGATACAGAGAAATCGACAGTCGACGACAAGACGCGGTCGAGTGGAGTTTTTTGGTTTTTAGTATTTACGACGTTATTATAATATTAGTATGATATTAAGTAACTCGTTCGAACCTTTGACGATTTCAACTGTTCTCGTCGACGTGTTCTATAATTATGGTTTTTTATTATTCATAATTACTATCAGAAATCAGTATTGCATGTTGTAATGCGGACGAAAAAGTTGTACACAAGCGTTATTATTCGACGTGACTCGTATACACCATTTTTCTCGTGTACTTTACGCGACCTAGGTGAAATCTAGGATTTTTTCTCATATCTAAATCGATGAGTTCTGCCCACAGAGGTTATTCGCATTTCGATTACGGCTTAGAGGTTTCTCGTGTCGCGCGCGTGTTGTATAGAACACCAACCGAGATGTGTTTGAATTAAAAAAAAAAAAACGTATTTATCGACACGATAATACGTATATAAGTAGGTACGATTTGCCAATGGTCGACGAAGGAATATTTTCAAATAATTATAATACGATGGAAAAAAAAATAATATATATAAACATGTCTAATTTGTATAATTCACCTCTACGACTGCTGCGCTTATCTATGAAAAAAAAACTGTAAGCTGTTTAATCGTCGGCCGCCGCCGCGCCGTTAATAAAAATTCGTTTTTCCAATTTCAGTCGATCTACGGGATGACAGAAGCGAGCCCCATCGTTTTTCTCTCGAACACCGACGAATCTGAGCACAAATCGTTGACTACTGTGGGCCAAGTGCTCGACCATTCCGAGGTGAGTTATATCGGCGCGAAAAGAAAAAAGGAGTTTAGGCTCGTAATATTTATTTTATTTTTTTTTTTATCTACGACGCAAATCACGAGCATTTATTATTTTTGTTGTTTACCTTGTAGCCGATTATTTCACGAGGGTAACATACGTCGTCGTTAGGTTGTTACACGAGCGCCGCGTACACGTCCGTGATTGTATAACAATATTTTGTCTTTTATGTTAATCAATTCGTTGTCGATGATATAATACGAGTGTATGGTACGCTTGGAACGAGGAAAAAAAAAATTCCCTTTTCCGTCGGCCAACGTTGAAAATGAAACGTTCAATTATGTTTTCTGTGTGTATAATAATCGGTTGGTTTTCGTGGAATAATGTTATTCGAATTTATAATTAGTAGCAGATTGAATTTGTTTTCGTTTTCAAACGACGCGCGACTGTTCTCGATTTTCGAAACGTTATTTTAGTTTACACGCCAAAGCGTACGAGATTAACGAATTAATTTTTTCTTCCTTTCTTTTCGTTAATAATCCCTTGAAAATCGTCGTGCTATTCGTTTGCACAATATGTACATTCGACGTAACGTTGCCTATTCGTCGCGCCGTTCAATGCGGTTTCCCGAGACAAAAAGTACGACGCTCGTGATTGCCACCGCCGAGTAGTATACTAATAACTCGTTTACTTCGTTTCGCGTTTTTCCGCATTTGACCGTAGTAGCCTTTTTGAGACTCCGACACATCGTTCGTTCGTTTACAGGCCAAAGTCGTGGACAGGAACGGATTCACCGTGCCGATGGGCATACCCGGAGAAGTGTGGTTCAAGGGCTACAACGTTATGCCCGGCTATTGGAACGACGAGGAGATGACGAAGAAAGCCATCACGGAGGACGGATGGCTGAAATCCGGGTGAGTTGTAGGAGTCGGCGAGACATTGGCTTTGTCGGAAGAGTAAATATTATACTCTCCATACTTGTCGCGTTCAGGGACATTTTGATGTTGAGCGAAGACGGTTACGGCGTGGTGACCGGCAGGATCAAGGACATCATCATCAGAGGCGGAGAAAACATCCAGCCGCAGACAATCGAGTACTTCCTGGAGTCTCATCCCGAAATAATCCAAGCTCAAGTGAGTACACCCAGAACCGATCCCGTTGTCCCTGACAACGTACTCGCGTTCGTCGCATATTATATTGTATGTTCTCGTGTCCCGAAAAGGTGTTCGGCATACCCGACGAGCGGCTCGGCGAAGTGGTGTGTGCCGCGATCAAAATCACCGGCGCGTCCAAACTCGACGAGGAGACCGTCAAGAACTATTGCAACGGCAACGTAAGTGTGCCGACGTGATTTTTCAATGAGCGTTTTGTTTTTTATTTTATTCGTCCCCCGCCAGATCGCGAGATTTAAAGTTCCAAACCACGTGTTGATCATGGACGACTTTCCGAAAACACTGTCCGGAAAGATCCAAAAGTTTAGACTGCGCGACATCATGCAAGACCATCTGAAAAACAAGAAGAACCTCCAGTGATTGTGTGGATTTTAATTTTCAATTTATTCAAACGATATTATAATAATAGTAAACAATAGGTTGTGTAAAAATGGTCCGAATGGCGTATATAATGGTCGGTGGCGCGAGAGGCGCGACTGTCAAATTAAAAACAAACAGATAACCCAATAGCAATATGACGGTCGAGTTCTTTATGGCACATAATAAAGCGAACGTATTATGAGATATCAGTTATATTTACTTGTGTTTTTCGTCTCGTTATTTACACCATTTCAACGCAGTGACGATACGGCGACAACACAAAGGGGGCTGTAAAGTCGGAGACGGAGAAGACCGGGTCGACGGGACTTTTTTCGACAAACAGGACGACGCGACGGTCAGACGATTTAAAATCAAAACAATTTTGGTGGGGTGACACGTAATCGGGTCTCTTTTCGGGCAGGGTTCTGCCGACGAAACGGAAATCGGGCAATCGCGTCGTCGCGACGGCCGCAATGACTCGCGTATAAAGACGTTGGCAAAATATTTCGGCGACGACGTGAATTTTACGCAGTGACTGCTATAAATCATAAATATCGTGTAGTATCGGCGGCGGCGTACGGTTTGACACGGCCGTAAAAATGTTGCGTTTATAACATTGTACCAAGTCACAATCAAGGCTGAAAGTTTAACCTTGTGACGTCGTCGGTACACACTATATAATGTTGTTGTAAAGTTTTTTCGTCGGAGACCTTCGAAAAAATAAAAATCATTGTTGACGTCCAGACGTGTGCTGTCTGTCGCAAAAAAAGGAATTGTTTACAAAGATTATCGCATGCATCCCGATCGAATCCACGGCGATATCGAATAAATATATTATATTATATTAATTATAGTATAATTATTATCGGTGGTATTACGTATAGTGTATGGTTTCCTTTCGACGTTTTAAAAAAAGTCTTTTTCGAACTCATTCTTTCAGTCGATAACGTTTTTAATTTCGAGTAATCGATATTGTTACGTTGTAAAAGTTTCAATGTTCAAATAATGTTGATAAAAATCGTCGTAAACAAGAACGATTGCTAATTTTATCGCAGTTGAATATGAATAATGTTTTTATTTTCAATCTCTAAGACCTAAACATTTTTCCGATAAGATTATTCGTGAGTTTTTGAATTTTTAAACTCGCGCACGGATTTTTACGAACGTTCGAATACTCGAAGGCAACTACTTCGATTTCAAATCCAAAAAAAACGCCTTCTATGTATATCTCGTTCGTTTTTTAAAACTATCGCTTAGCTTGTTATTTATTTTCATTTAAATACTGTTCGTGTACTTGGTGATTAGTCGATGTGTTTGCATCTAAAAGTAATCATCACAAGAATATATTCTTACGCAGATTAAAATAAAATAATTACCGATATCACGCTACGTTTCCACGCGACTTGATTACAATATTGAATATCCTTATTTCACAAATCCGGCTATAAACATATAATCAAAACGATAATGTAGATATACATAGGGTTTCGAATCGAACGATAAAATTATAAAATATGTAGAAAGTGAATTACCCCCATTCGACTAAAATATTATTGTGAAAAAATTGGCAAAACGCTTGAAAATCAAACGACTCTCGGCACAAGGTAAATTATTTTCGATATTTTTTTTCTCGCTTGGAATGTTTTGTGCGGCCGAAAAAGTATATAAAATTTATAGAGTTATTTTCGTATTCCGTTGGCTTTTCATATAAATAGATAATATTTTTTCATAATAGTCTTATTAATTACAAAGCGCGGGTGTATCGTATGATTTTAACGAGTACCAACAGATTGAAATAAAATATTAATCGACAGTAATAAGTTTATAGATTTTGATCATTTAAATTTTGCAGCCGAGTATGAATACTGAGTTACAAAAAATAACGTTTTACCATTGCTAACCCTTTTTACACCCTTAGAGATTGCATTTTTTGGAAAATCCTCTCTACCGAGTTCTCTACTAAATAAAATGAAACTATTGACCGAATTTGATACTCAAAGTTCCAGCGGGGTTCCGGGTAAGCGATATTTTTTTCTAATTTTACCCTTTTTCACGCCCTTAGGGATGGAATTTTCTAGACGTTCTATAGCTTCAAACTTTCCCCGAGACTTGGCCGATCCATCAGTGAAAACCGTACTAAAATCCACCGAGCACTTTTCGAGTTATACACAAAAAAAAGGGCTTCGATTTTTTAATATCAATATATTATAATTGATACATTGTTGTTATTATAATATGCAAATCTTTTTCGATAATAATATAAACGTTCGATTTGATTTCAGTGCCGTATTTTAAACGTCGTGATAATTTCAAAACTTGAAATATTCATAATATTTATACAATTAGATTTTTGAAAACGTGTAACGAGCGAATATTGTTTTCAATTATTAGGAGGAAGCGAAATTGTTGTTATTTGTTTTTCCGAGCGTTTACAATATTATTTGTTTACGCGTTTGAATGAAATGTTGATACGCGATCGCCGACGAGGCGAATGTTTATTGACGACGACGTAGGTACGACGAGGTTTTTTCTTTCTTTTTTTTCTTCAATCGACCAAGTATTTACTACCTAAAACGCACAGACGTAATTTTATAACCAACTTGGTTACACGTGTAATATGAATTATCTATACAATACTCCTCGGTACATACTGTTCGTGAGAGTAAAATGTTTTGCCTAAACTAAAACCGCAAACATTTACCCGTCGAAAAGACGTACGAGAATTGAGTTTGATTTTTTTTTCTGACGCGATAACGTCTTGTCCGTGACGTATCAGTCTTATATGCGCCTGTTCTTAATAAATTCTCATAGTTTCGACAGAGCGCGTAGAACTCGTTGTTTTAGGTAAAATATTTATTTATTTATTAAAATAATATTGTCGACGAATATAAATTTGAAGTCTCATTAAAATCATTTATAAATGTCGAGTTTTAATTATTATATAATCTAATGTCTACGCGTACGCACAATATTATAGTACATTTGTAACGTTATTATTGCATCATACGACATGATGACGAAATATCGCATAATAGTAATGATAATATTATAAATCTTAATATTCATAGTTTAATGAGCACATGCGTACAGTTTAAAGTTAACAAAAAAAAAAAAATCAAGTACATCTAATTTTGATTATAATAATAATAATAATATTATGATTATTAATTTTAAGACGTCATGTCGATGCACGGATTCGGTCGCCTCGACCGTAGTCGACGTGCGCTTGACTTATATTTTACTTTTTGGGAACAACTTAAATAGGTCACATTTACAAGTATATAAAAAAAAAACGTTATAATATAATACACAGTAGAGTCCACTGCGGACTGCGGTCGTCCGGACGCAGATCGCGTAAAAAAAAAAAATTACCACAATCCGTCACAACTGTTTCGAACGCTGCAGTTGAAACGAAACGGTTGTTTGTTTTGTGTTTTTTTTTTTTCCCCTTAAACGTATGCTTTCGTATAGTAATGATAATGATGATGATGATAGTATTAATAATAATATTAAAAAATAATAAAAAAAATAATTATAATAATAATAATAATAATAATTGTTTGATTCGTATATTGGCCGCGGCGGCGTGCGTGTGGCAATGTACGCGCGTCGCGTCGTCGGGGGTCTACTGCGATTTGGCCTGGAGCATCTTGTTCTTCTTGTACGCCTGTTGGTAGAAGTCGAAGAACAGGGCAAAGAAAATGGTCGAGTGCACCAGCAGCAGGGCGGCAACGAGTTTCGGATATCCGCAGTCGAAGAACAGCACTTGGGCCGAATGGAAGAACACCAGCGTGAACTGAAGCTACGCGAAGAAGGAGGAAAAAAAAAAAAAAAGGCGTTAAAATCACACGGAAACACACCGGATAAGAGATTTCTTAAAGAGTCGGCGCGCGCGCGATCGCACTGTGCGAACAAATCGGTGTCGTGAAAGACATTTTTTCACGAGCATTTCAAATATCATATACGAGCGATCCAGATATTTATTTAAAAAAAGTATCGGAGTGTTTAAATATATACTTATTAGTAGGGATGAGAAGCTATAGGATTTGCATATTTTCTTCTGTATCTTCTATTTATAGCTAGGCGAGCTAAATATATCCGTTCTATAACCTAATGGATTGAAGTTTGGTATTTAAATTTTGCATATTTTTGCATATATTGGTAGTTTTCTTAAAAGTTGCATATTCATGTTTTTTGTTTGTGCATAAAAATGCATATTTAGTAAAATTATGTGGATTTTAATACAATTGACATGAGAAATTTATTATTTTATGGAATTTTATACGTTTGTAGTCAATAATCAATAAAATAAAAATGCAGATGGCAAATTTGACAATAATAATTGTAGAATTGTCAATGTAAAATATAATAGTATGTAAAATAATTCTTAAATATATTACAAAACTTATAAAATTGTATTTTTATTTTTTTAGATTAAATCACCTGACTATCAATGTATAATCAATACGCCTACCAATCATTTATACCTAGTATTAATTTTTTTATCAATCACTCAGTTAAAAATTATTTATATTTTAATAGGATCAAATTTAACGAAATATTATTTATATTAATTTATTGTAAACATGTTTTTTATTTATTTAGAAAAATGGCCTATTATAATATATTTTTTGCATATTTTCAAATTTTTGATGCATATATCATAATTTTTCCTTGCATATTTTGTCTATTTTAGCTCCTATAACTTCTCGTCCCTACTTATTAGTTATTTGGGACGGAGGAGGTATGACGGTCGTTTCGATTGTCTCTCTAGTCCGTGGTAACAGCGATAAATATTTTTAAATCACACGATTTCCAAAGTGTTGACGAAAAGCAGGCACTCGAATTTCAAACGCTCGCGCTTTTTTGTTGTTGTTGAAAATCGTTCGACATCGCTTTTGAGCGTCCATCGTAAATGCACGCAATACTCGCATACTGTTCAAAATACTAAAATTCCAAACGCAAAGGTTTTTATCGAACCGGGCGTTTTACGACACTGCCGATAAACGTCACGCGCGCGCGCGCCTCTACCGAACACAGTGTAATATACTATACGAACCAGTTGGATGCTGGTCAGATGTTTCTTCCACCAGAGGTATTTTTGGTATTGAGGTCCCATCGCGGACATCATGTAATAGAAGTACATGATCACGTGCACCATGTTGTTGACCAAATTCGAAAACGTTCCGTGACCGCCTGCGGGCAGAAATAAATTTAGTTTCATTTTTTCATTTTTTTTTTTGATGTACTCAGTGTAAATTGATTAAAACTCTAAACGGCGATCCGACGAATCCTTAACGACTACGTTTTGTTCGACCCGACGACGACGTCCTACACCGCCGACATGCGTACCCCCACCCACACGATTCAATTAACCGTCGTCGTTGCGTAGCGCGAAACCTTAATAATTCCCGCGACTAACCGCTCGACGGCCCGGTCCCCGAGGGTCATGACGTGTAATAATGTGTTTTTTTTTTTTAACAAATTATTGTGTTCCGAAATTGGCCGACCCGGCCCGCGCGCGCGGATCCCAACTGGGTCAGTGTCTCCCGGGCTCGCCTGTCGACGCGGCGACTTTCGAACGAGAGAGCGAAATAAACGGTTTTCAAACGCGCATTTTACAATGTAATAATAAAGTCTGATATTACGCATAATATCGTGTGTGTGTGCAACTAAATCCCCCCCGTACTACGGTATAGTAAATTTACGTGTGTAAAATTACGTCCAAAGTCACTCGTTTTCTTCTCGAGCGAACACTTTTCGCGCGACGTATCGCGTGGTAAGCTAGCAGCTTCGACCGAGTGCGCGCAGAAGTGCCTGCCACCACGCGCGTTTAGTGTTTCCTCCTCCTCCTTCGAAATTCAAATCGTAAAATCGATTTTCGAGGTGGGCTACGAGAAGCGTGATGATCAGAGGTTTATATAATCGTTTATTATAAAATATCGGACGTTTACCGGCGATGAATTTCACACAGATCCATGTCTCGATCGGTGTGAGCGAATGATGGTACAGGTGGAGCAGGCTGATTTGATTGTCCTTTTTCCTCATGACGAAAAACATCTGAAACGACAAACGACGATGTAATAAAAAACACGCGCGTATATTAATATTGATAACGCGATGGCTACTGCCGTTTAGACTTTACCGTGTCAACGAACTCTGTCAGTTTGGATATGTAGTACCACCAGCACAAGTTGGCCATCTGAAAAAAACGAGAGGATCTACGTTATAACGCGCACGGCGGTAATCATAATATTAATAATAACGCATTATGGGCGTGTTTATGGCGCGCGGCGGAATGTTTTTTTACATTTTTACGCTTGTTATAATTTGAAATTATGACGTAATCCGAGAGAGAGAGAGGGGGGAAATATCAGATATTTATACGACGTTACGCACCCTCAACGCGGTAGGATTTTGTGAATAATCGACAGGTTGACATTTGTAACTGTAGTCCAACAACCATCCGCTCATCAAATGCTGTGAAAAAAAAAAAAAAGGTCATTTTATTAATAAGCAATAAGCGATACAATATTATAATGTGTGCGCCGTTTCGTTTTCTTCGGTGAAAACTCATCGAAATAACATCACGTTTTCTATTATAATAATATAATATCGTATATAGTTTTGGTACCGATGTAACCGACGATATTATGTTTTACACGCTAGCCCGAGGCGCACATAACGTTCCAGTGGTCGACCGGGTGACATAATAATAATAATTATTATTTTATTCGTTTCGTTTTCTTTCTTATTATTATAATTAACGGGTTCTCGGCAATTTTTTTACGTTTCGCAATACCGAAACACTGGCGAAGCACAGTCACTGCAGCTGCGGTTTGTCAGCGCCGTAGATTAATGAAACGTATCTGCAAACCCATCGAAAGGGAAGGGTTATGTTTTCATTTCCCTGCACGGTGTATGGGTCGCAAAGGTTACAAAATTCCTCAAAACTCAACGTATACCGTCGACGACGACGACGACGTTGCGCAAACATTCGAGTGGAAAAAATTTAACTGACCCACATCGAGAGACTTTTCCAAAGCGATACGCTCGTTCAAATCGGGCGCGCGCCTCTAAACACACGTTTGACATCATCGTTTAAACGTAACAATTATAATAATAATATACGTAATTGCGCTCGTAGCACATTATTGTATTTAATTATTATGATTCAGGCGAATTCTTTAATTCATAATAATACTACGGTTTAGTCGAGTGGTATTTATGTTCGGCGGATTTCATAAGCTTTTGTTTGTTTACAAATTATTATTCATTATTATTATATAATTTCGAGCTGTAGGTATATTTATTATAATGTGTATACAATATACATATTATGTTGGTTAGACGTACGTAATTATCCAATTGTAAAGACAATTGTCCTTCTTTTTGTAATGATTGTTATCGTCGTCTCAAAATCAGTTGTTGTTGTTATTCTTTGTTTGCTAACCTAATAACACCTCGGGTGCATTATGCGGCGCAGAACACCCTAACGGGACGCGCAATAAATAATAAAATCGCCGTCTTTGAATTTTTAGGTCAATCCGCAATTATTATTTAATTAAAAGATATTGTATTGATAGTGTAAAGATTTTACGTCGAGATGACGGTACGCGAGTTTTGCTTTGATAATGATTAGATGTGTAGTAAAATAATAATATCCTATTGACAAGGTTGCGCACATATTTCGGTTAACTGATAATAATTATTAACCGTCTTCATTAACAAGGTCGCCGAAAGAAGAAAAATATCCAGAATCGTGAACACCGAGCACACGACAAGACAACTGTTTAACAACTCCATCCTTAAGTTCGCGATCGGAGAAAAATTAATTATATAAGACCGTCAGACGTGTTATGTAGTCATAGTAGTCACGTTTTGGTTTTCGAAATTAGGCATCACGATTGTGTCGGAAAACAGTTTTCAGCGAGAACGTATTCAATACGTTATTAGTCTTACGATTTGTTTAAATGTGTAAAGCGGGCGACTGATAAAATCTTTTACTCGATAACAATTCGTCGAAAAATTTATCGGAGAAAAAATATACTAGGACGGGCCTTCGAGAGAGGCCATATTTGGACATTTTATACCCCGGGGCGACATATTATTACAACTGCCTTCAAAAAAAAAGTTATTTTTGTAAATATTAGGTATAACTATGTTTTAATATAGATTTTCGACATTGTTAGTCCACATCGAGCAATAACTAAAAGATGTCCATGTATCGTGTCAGGACCTTAGAGGGTCCGAGCTCCGGAAGTCGGTCAATTTTTATAATATTCGGCGGGGCTAATTGGGCCCTAATTGGGTAAAACGTTAAGGAAAACATTTCGAGCGAGTAAAACGTATAATATTAGGAATAAACGCGTAGTAAAAAAAGAAAAAAGGAACGCGCGTTTCGATAACGGCACTCGGAATAATAATAATCGTTTCGGAAATACTTTCGCCGCGGGTCTCGCAAAATGCTACGAGGACCGCGACGACGACGGCCCTGTGCGGACGAGACACGGCGTGTATAATAATAACCACCGCGAGAACGTCCTTACGCCGGCGGCGGCAGGTCTCTGAGGTATCCTTCTCGTCGTGTGACCTTTGCCCGCGGAATCGATAGCCGGCACGTGCGTGAAAAAACGGACGCGCGTCGGCGTCGTCGTCGCCGTCGTCGCCGCGTTCAAGTCTCCGGCGAAGCACGTGGTATTACATACGCGCGAGCGCGCGCGCGTGATCATGACCTCGATGCGGCGACCCGGTGCCGGCGTTCGAGAGTGAAAGCGTCCGCGGCGGCGAAGACGGAGGAGGAGAAGAAGAAACAGAAGACGACGGAGAAGGAATGGAAAAAAATAAATAAAAGGAACGCTGACCGGGACCGGGGTTGGGTCGGCGGCGGCGGCGGCGGCTATTGCATCACGCGCGGACGGACGGAGAGGGGCGTGTTTGTTACATCACGTAATTCTCGTTCGGTGTGAGCCCGCGGTCGTCCGAAGAGAAATGCACGCGGACGCGTTCCGAGCATAACATAATAACAATATATATATCACATAACCATCACGAAAACAAGTCGAAACGACGCGCGACGACGGGAACGCGTGTCTGCCGCGTGGGCCGGTTCTTCTGGACGTTTGCGTTTTCGCGAGTCCGACGAAAAAAAAAACGCGACCGTCCGAAAACTAGAAACGAAACGAGATTACCATTACGAAACGCCGCGATGTTATTATATCATTCGACTTCGGTATGTGTTTATTCAATGTCGCGGCGGCGGCGGCGTTCAGTTAGGCGATTTCGCGACAGGACGCGAACGGGAAATGGGTCAAGGTCAGATGTGTCTACGAGTTCGCTCCCGCAAGCCCCGCAAGCGAACTTACCGTGATCGCGGCGCGGAGTCGGCGGGTCTCCGAAAGAAGCATTTTCGACATTTTTCTCGGAGCTCGGCGAGCGTTCGTCCGTCCGTCCGTCCGACCGACGACGCGCGTCTCTTAACGTCTGACCGTCTCGTCCCGAACCATTTAAGTGTTTTTGCGAGCGTTTGAAAATTCGTTTTCGGCGGCAAGTCGTTTCGGAGTTATCGGAGGAATTTCGGTCCGAACGGAGACGGTGCGCGGGATGATGCAGGGCGTGATGATGTCGTACGACGCGTAACGAATCCGGTTATTATGTCCAGACGGACAGTGGCGAAATTCTCGAGTCCGATGGCGTGTACGCAACGCAGTGGTTTTTATTTTCAAGTCGTTTCGATGAATTTTACGGAATAGGTTACATTATATAACCAAATAAACCATTATTTATTATTATTGTTTCGCGCGCGAGTGTGTGTGTGTGTGTGTGTTGGAAACGTCGTTAATTTATGCACGTCTGAAGAAGATTCTGCAGATGATGACCCACTGACACTCGAAACCGTATACGTTATATTCGTCCTAACCCTCCGCGCGAACACTTTCGTTCCTCGGCGTGCTGTTAAAACTCGTTTTTATTGTGAAACGATGTATTTATTTTTATTTTTTTCATGATTGACAATCAAACGAGATATCGAATCCCGTAACGTACGCGTTTATTTTTGCAATATACGTATATATAAAATTATGATCCTACCTCCCACAGCATGACGAAACTGAAGATGACTTGGCCGGCGTTGTAAATCACTAGGACATTGTTGAGTTTAAAGGGTTTCCGGTTGGCCATCACTTTAGGCCCCAGGTATGTGACGATGTATAAGTACGTGATGACCATGATCAGCGTTGGGAACGGACTGTCCATCAGCGGCCAATCGTTCACTCGCGGGTCTGTGTTGAAAACGAGAAAACACATCACACACGAAAATGAAACGGCGATGATTTTACATCGATCGAGTTGGTAAATAATAAAACAAAATCAATTACCGCTTATGGAGTCCACAAGGTTTATGTATCTTTCGATGGCCATGTTCACCAGACCCGACGCCATGTTTCATTCGGCTTCTGCACACAAAAAAAAAAAAACAAAAGATTTTATTAAATGGAAAAGAGAAAAAAAACTATAAATTCCGTTACAGTTTTCAGTACGATATCGAAAGGAAAAAACCTCGAGATCGCGGGATATTTTCTCTGGGTCGCGGTTCGAGGCTTACCGAGGAAATTATCGCAAGGTCTTGGTCAGTTTTGCGGTGTGAAACACACAACAAATGTTCTCGTTATTGTCTCCAGTTAACATTGACCGCGAAACGTTCGTTACCGGCTTTCTTAAATTCGTAATGTCTACGTCGTCGGTTCACACGTCTGTAAGAAACTACAGTTTTTACAGCGAAGTGTCGACGAGACGAGTATCTCACGCGATAAACGTCGACGAGAGGAAAAAACAGAAACGCAAACGCCGCGTCGCACTCGAGTTTTTCCAAAATAAATAAATAAAAACGTAAACGACAGCGAAACCATATTATGGAATACGATAAACGCTATCGCAATTCGTACATCTCGTCTGACGACGACGTCCGTGGCTTCGGAAAAATGCAAGTTACATATTGCGTTGCGCGTCGTTACGGTCCGCGAGAGACGTTTTTAATCGCGCTCCGAGAGACAATGGTTTAAACGGTATGTTTTTTCTGTTTTCGTTTTTTTTTTTTTACGACGCGGAATCGCGCGGCACAATTATTATTATTGTCGCGCTCGTGTGTTCCCCCCCGCGAGGGAAACGCGGAGCGAACAACGTTGTTAAAGTTAATCATCGCTGAAAAAAACCGCACATCTCGCCCATAAGGTCGCGTCGCCATTGCGCCGGGACGATATTATTTTAATCGCAAGAACGTTATCATCATAAGGTCGTCCGGCGAATATTACCTACACGCGATATTGGCTCGACGTCGTCGTACCCATATTATCGTATTCAAATCGCGTTGCTATCATACCGACGACGACGACGTTAATAATAATAAACGTAAATCGCAGTGATTATCATTCCGCGCCGTCCGCATATAGGTCGAGGTGTATCGATCGGCAGGTAATTACAACACTGCGGCAGCCGCTGACGGTCAATCGATCGAACCGAACCGCGGCGAACTGCTTCCACGCGAAACGCTCTACGATTTAGCGCCGACGATTTAGTCGTCTTCGGGGTGTTTAACGCCCCGTAGGCACTACAGTCTTGATTCCAGTGATTTCGTGTGTTTTAAATTTACAAAATTCTTATATAATACGGTTTTTTACCGTTCGACTTGAAAATAACTTCTTTTTTAATACGTAAATGTATTTATGATTAATAAATATAATCATTCGCTAAAAAAAAGTAAATAGCCTCGAGAGCCGCTTGGAAAGGACTCGAAAATACAAATCATTCGATCGAAATTCCGGGTGAGAACAATTCGCCATTTATTTTCTCTCTTTTTATTATGGTTGAACGTGTGAAAAACGAACATTTTCCTTCTAGCTTTCAACGAATCTACGTCGATCTTCACTGATGTCTGGTACGGCGAGCGAGGCAGCGAGAACACAGTAGTATTTTCATTTTTTCCTTTTTCATTTGTTTATTTTATCCTCAATGTGTATGCGAGAAAAATACGTTTTTTTCAAATGAAATAAACCGATTTACGACTTGAGTGTGAATTTCGAGATGTTCACCCGAATCACACGAGCACACCCTGTCGCTACCGGCTCGTCTTGCGAGTTGCGGTCCCGCGGTTCGGTTCACATATTTCATTTCGACGATACTGTTTTAACCACCGCGAAATCGTTGAACACAATACTATACGGTGCCTATTAGCGTGATAAATTGTTATCGATGCGATTTTGATTCGATAGAAATCACCGCTGTATACGAGACCGATAATCGTTTTTGAATGTTTTTGCAACTCGACGTGTAATGACTCCGGCGTTATTAGACTTTCACAATTAGGCAACCGATACCGATTGAGTCGATGAAATCGCCGAGGAAGTGCCTATAATATAATATATTAGCTCGAGACAATCACGAAAATCGCGAAACGGGAAATTATTATGAAAGTCAAAGTTACACGAATTGAAGAAATCAGAAGTTTACCGGCGAACAAAATAAAACGGTACGTTAAAAGCGGGTACATTTCGTGATATTACACGAACGTTATTGTAAAAGTAAATTCCGAGCGCTGTGCAACGTACAGGTGTGATTTTGCGCGCGCGCGCGCGCGGTAATTAATTGGGAAAACTTTGGTATCCGGCGGTTTCGGCGTTTTGGCCAATTAAAAATTATTCGTTTTAATAAATTCGATTGCGCAATATTTTCAAGTTTAATTGCGTTTTCGTAATGATAAGGTTTGTTTTCGTTACGAAGAGAGAGAGAGAGAGAGAACAAAAAAAAAAACAATCAATGAAAATGATACCGACCGAAATCTGTTTCAAAATATTGTAATTAAAAACCATTAGGTTAGACAACGTTCTCGTTAAATGTGGACGAAATTCACTGTTTGTATTAGCGGTGCGTAAAGACGTATAATATAATTATAGTCCAAATCTCGCGGCTATTGCATCGGACATGGTAATAATAACATCGTCTACATACGATTGTTATTAAAATGGCTTTTGGAAAAACGTGTTTTTGAATCGAATCGAAAAACACGAATTATGTAAATGTCAGACGACGTGTAAACAATGTGCGTTCGCAAAAACACAATCGACGCTCGTATCGGCGGCGCGGCGATCGATTAAAAGTCCGCACAATTATGTCGAAAACATCATCGACGATTGTAATATTTGAAAATCGATGTAATAATAATTGATTTAATAGCGCTTTTGATCGGTTGGATAATAGGTCGGCTACGACAAATTATCTTATCATAGAAATAGAAAGTAAATCGATAATAATTCATTTGCCTCGGGGACGTAATGGTCCAAATCGTTTATGTAGAACAAGTTTTGACGCGTACGATATCCATAACATTATCGACTTGTTATGGTTTTATAATCTCGATTCCGCAAAAGTGTGGACGATTGTTATTGTAAATTAGGTAATTAAAAAATTCTCTCTCGACGTTGTTGTTGTTATTATTATTGTTATTATATTCGTGCGTATTATGAAAACGGTACTGTTGAAATCATCACACAGAGCACACGACGACGGTCTTTTGTACGAGAACGCGTTGTACACACGCCAGCAGCTTTCGTAATATTATTATTGTTTATGCGATCAAACTCGGTCGTTGGGTTTTTGCCGATGCATTCCAAAACCACACAGCTTTTACCCCGGCATTTGTCTTTTGTCCGTCGAAACCGCCCCATCCGATGTCTCGGGAGTCACGCACGCGCGCACGACGACGTCCGGGGATCCGATTCGGTCGATTCGTCGTAATTTATTCAAATTTATTATTTCGTCTCGCGTAGGCGCCCGCAGAGCACCGTCGTACCTACGCGCGGACCGAGTAAACAATCTCTTTTCGCCCCGAGATCGGTCGAATCGGAATCTAAATGCGCGTATCGAACCACCGTCGAAACGTCCGCGACGACCGACCGATCGTCAATATAATAATCACACGTACCTACGTTTCACGCGATGTCGTTTCGTCAGCTTCGGTAATTCGCCCGACAGCGTCCACATAATAAATTACAGTCGTTACATAAACAAAATATACATCGGAAGTTTTCACGTCGTCGTCGGCGAGTAATAATAATAATAACTAATGTATGCAAAAAAAAAAAAAAAACACCGCGTACCCGTGGTAAAATATTGTGTGTCGGACGAATAATAATTATCGAACGCCCGGCATGAAAACGTTAAATAATACTCAAAGTTAAATAATAAACGCGACTCGTAAACTAGTTTAAAATATATTGACCTAGTGTGGCGATTTCTATAAAAAAAAAACACATACGATTATGTAATTTTTAATATACTCGCCGCGTACTTTTTACCGTATAACATTCTCTTACGGCCGGGGAGTTGGTCTAACGAGTCGTCGTTCCATTGGCCACGCAAACGTAAAATCAACGCACGTAAAGAGACTATTTGCACTGATATCTATTTATTCTTTATTATTAATCGTTTGCCGTCGATGTTACGTGGATTATTTTCGATTACTCGAATCGAATCCGACACAACTCGACGATAGATTACAACGATTTATAATTGAATTTATAAAGAGAACTGAAAATTGTTTGTTTGTTTGTTTGTTCGAAGAGTAAACGTTTGGAAATCGAAAGAACGAATGGAGCGACGACTTTGAATGATTATATGTTATGCTGAAAAAAATAAAAAAATAACAAAATTAACCTGCTGTCCGGTGGATGTGGTGGTCACTGCGGCGGCGGCGGCGGCGGCGGAAGTTCTCCGGAGAGGACGGGTTTTCGCACTCGCGGCCGACGCGATTCAACGGGTGGACGGATATTAAAAAGACGGCGGCCAGAGTCAGGCGAACCGCTTGATTTCGTCACTGATCACAACGATCGAAGAACACGGCACACGCATAATAGCCGCGCCGAACACTCGCCGGTCCGAACGATGAGAACGACGAGTAAAAAAAAAAACGTCTACGGTAACGGCGCGGAGAGTATAGAATAACTTATCGCCGCGTTAAAATAAATAACCGCCGCGATGCGATAAATGCCAGTTGCAGAGAGCGCGCGGCACGCGCGTTCGTTGAGCGAAGAAAACGAAAGAGAGGCGGCGACGGCGGCGACGGCGACGACGACGACGACGGGCCCGCAGCGTCAGAGACTGGATCGGGTTTTAGGTGTGCAGGAGGTTCGAGCTCGCGGACTCTCGACAGAAATGAAAGTGAACGAAAAAAAAAATAAAGGTAAAATAAATATATACGGTTATTGCAACATAGAAGGCATGTGTCTGTCCGCTCGTCGGTTATATACTCGCGTAATCCGCATAAACTTCCCCACCCAGGCCGTGCGCGCGGCATACCTGCCCGGCTCGCTTGCATATTACATCGTCGACGTAATAATATTCGTTTTGAGGGTCAAAACTGGGATGAGTCCGTCCTTCCCTCTCTCACTCTTTCTCACTCTCTCTCTCTCTCTGCCCGCGCATTCACTCTCTCACTCTCACAAACACACACACACACACTTTTGCCGGTTGTCTGCGTGTCGTTTCTTTCTTTTCTCTCTCTCTCTCTCGTTCGCCCGAATCTGCGGCCGGCACGTATTTCTACGCGTAATAATTGACCTTTACTACGCACTTGACTTCTTTTTCGTCGCTTTGTTGTTCGTCGTCGCCTCGGACGGTTCGTACCCCGGCGGTCCGCAGAAGTATCACGAGACAACGCAACACCACGTCTCGGCGGACGCCGTTGTCGCGCCCGCGAAGACGGAGACTTCGATGCCCGCGAGTGGCGCGAGTCCACCGTCCTCCACTCGATTCGCGTAATATTCGGTGTACTCTGTGCGAGAATAGACGAGCTTTTACGAGTAGAGTATATATAGCAGGGGTGGCCACTAACCTTAACTTAGGGAGCCGCAAATTTATAAAAGTAATTCGAGGCGAGCCACATTGTAAAGCGATGAAGACACATTTTTCATTTTAAATCAAATAAAGGAACATTTATTTTTTACACTACACAAAAAAAAAAAAAGTGATCATTATTGACATTATTAACATTAACATTATTGTTGTTTTACTCACGAGAAGTGCTTTTTCGAGTGTTCATTTTTTCTGTAAGTTTATTGAAATCTGGCTGATAATTTGTAAGCGCAGTTCGCACAAGTTCACTTAAATGTTCATCAGACAGATATCGATATTTAGATTTAATTAATTTAAACGAATAACGAAACCGGTGGCGATAAACACACTATCTAACGTTTCTAACGATTCTAACAGAATTTTATTAGTTTTAGTCTAAATTTGGTTCAAGAGCCGCATGCGGCTCGCGAGCCTCGTTGTGGCCACCCCTGATATATAGCCTGCGGTTTATTGCCGAAGAGTGTACGTGCTATTATCGCGTCGAAATCGGGCAGATTCGGCATTACGAGGCAGAGCCGATCTGTAAAACTTGTGCATTTCGCGATCAGTAGTTATCGGCGTGTTAGGTAATAATTAAAAAAAAATGAACGTTTTTCCTGCGTGTCGGACTACACTACGGTACAGCGACGACTTCGATAATTTTTTTCGACGAAACGACGACGTGCCGAAATAAAATGTGTATCGACATCGCGGAGTCGTATGTCGTCATAATAATATTGGTCACATCGTACGATTGGACAAACGGTTGAACCGAAGAAGAATGTCTTCGGCGATACGGTTTTCGACGAAAAAACATCGTTAGAAATCATTGATAATTCGCACACGGTCAGAGGTGAAATAAATTGTTAAGTCGTAAAACACACTCAATTACAACTTTTGACGACGACGTCCGTTTATGTAACAAGTGAACACGCGGCGGCGGCGCGGCGTGTACCTACGCTTATTTCGCGAACGATTGCGTAGTGCAAACGATATTGGCAGTCTCACGCGGTTCATTTCGGCATAACGAAAAGTAAAGTAATACAACAACAAATTAAAGAACGCTGTTCGTTGTTTGTATAGATATACTTATTATTTCCGCCCACGGAATATAGAAATATTTTGCTCGGCTGAACGAACGTGTTACCATCATCGGCGACGTGTGAAAAAACTTTTTTTTCATTTACTGATCGCGCGTAATCACGTGTGAATTATTATTGTGTTTATGCAACAAGCCTGAAACTGTTCACTAGTGGCGAGAATAATGTTTTTTTTGAAAATCGCTCATTATTTTCACTCGGCACAGTCAGGTATTCCTCTGGTATTTTTGTTTTCTGTTGTTTTTTCGATAACATTTTGAATACGTTTGATTCGGATTTCAGCCGCAGTCTTACGGGCGCGTCCTATTAAGTACTCGCGAAAAACTCTCCTAGTTGTATGCGTGCGCAAAAAACCAAACTGGGTTTAACGACTCTCGCACGTTGTAAATCACTCGGTTTCGTATAGGTATCGTCGGCCGCCGCCGCGAAGATTTATAATTCACCGTTAGCGGATACGTCGTCGCTTTAATATTCTTTTAAAATGATAATTTGCCTGGGAAAACCGTCGATGATACGACGACATCCGTTCGGGGAAATGTCTTATTAGATTAATTCGTCAGGCTCGTAGAAGATTAGCGCATGACGTGCTAAAAAATTAAGACGTATTAGAATATTGTTATTTTTTTTTAAAAACGACTGTAATCATTGTTTTGCATTATACGTAGTACACGTACACGTACGTGTGCCGCAAATGACGGGCTGACTAAATTAAATTTAAGAAAAAAATATGATTTATAATTAATTTGACCATAAAGTATAGTCACAGGGTAATTTTTTTTAACGCGCAACATTTAGCGTGTAATTATCGTTCTCGGGATTTTTTTTTTTTTTTTGTCATTTTTCATCTCTCTTCGATTTGTTTACCAAACAGAAAACGTGTTAATAACTGTCAATAACGTTATTAACTACACGCTCGAATGGCTAAAAATTTGAAGTTATTCGAAGAGTGCGAAACCGTTATGGAAGCAGTCGTCGTATTTTAAAACCAAACACGCGCGAGATGGTCGGCCGACGAGTGTAAAATAAAATATTTAAAGTCGGACGATCTTCGGAAGAAGAAGAAGAAACAGAAACGATTATTACAAAACATCGCGACAGTGTTTTTTTTTCTCTTTCTTTTACGTACATCATTTAAATTCGGTCAGATTGAATGATTTACAATCGACGGATTTGATCAACCTCCTGCCAATCTCGAGTAGAATATCATAGTGTGGAACGTTAAAAACTGATTTTATCTCGACGTGTCTTCTGTTTGTTGTTCAAGTTCACGACGACGCTCGACAAATTTGATCTATTATCGTTGATGAGTGTCGGATAGTGTTTGGCAGACGGTAAACAATTGCACGCAATCCATGTCCGGACAACCGTGACGAAATCAAACGAGACTCGTTATACGTTTGATTCGATTTTAAATCCGAGTCATATATGTTATTAAACTATAATTTGTGAAAATGCGAAAATATAGAAAAAAAAAAAGAAAAAGAAATTACGCTTTTAAAAGTTTCGACTGCTTTGAGGGGATTGTAATACGTACACACGTAATGCTGTAAATTCAGTCGATCGTTTCAAAAAATTACAACAAACTTACAGGTGTGTAACGGTTTTCTTCACCGTGTTTCACCATGATATTATTTACGGAAGTTTAAAAGTATATTTTACCCGTTCGGATTTCGAGTATGTGAATGTCGTCGTCCCGGATACGTATTTGGTTTTGAAAATTCGATTTTTTTTTTTGAAAAAAAAAAAAGTAATAATAATAATAATAACGACGACGATTTGAAACGTACATAATTGATTATAAACTATGTAGTGTTTTTCTATTGATATTATATGTTGTCATCGAGGTGAGTATAATAACAAATGATAATTATACACACACACACACACACACACCTAATGGAATGTAAATTTCAATACGCCCGACGGCTAATGATTATTTGTAGTAATGTAGACAAATTTGTACAGTAGGCCCTTGGAGAAGACCGCGTCAAGCTGTTTCGGCTACCAGTGGGTGAGCCGATAGCATCTCAATGTTGTGTGTGCCGCGATTGACCAACTTTTGTCATGGTCAACTCTTGTCGAGACGAAAATCGGCGGCGTCGAAAAATATAATTGCCGATCGAACAATAGAAAGTCTGGTCGATAGAGATGTAATAACCTAAAAGACGGTTGGGCGTTTTCTTCCGAGACGACACGGCGAGATGTTTTCAAACATAATACGATATAATATTATACTCGTATTATCGCGTACAATAATATGGATAAAGTTTTAATAAAAAAAAAAAACTAACGCCTATAAAAGTAGCCTATATTCCATCCGAATTATGACACCGTCGCGTCGCGGTTATTAAGTTTCAAACTGAACTGATGTTATCGTTCGAAACCGTTCAAAGTGTGTTATTAAAATTAAACGGTCGCCGAAAAAAAAAAAAAAAACCTGTAATTTTTTTTTGTCGTTGCCGTCTGCATGTAATAAAAAACTGATTCGTAAAAACTGGTACCATAAAAAAAAAAACAAATCTACTATTGTTGTTGTTCTAGTTGGCAAGATATACGTCGAGCGATACGAGTCGCCTATATTTTATTCAATGCAATAATAATATTTTTTCTACATCCGAGTCACAATATCTGTTTCCATTCTCGCGTGTCGCGATCGACCGTATTGCGGATGATAGAGATGATTCGAAAGTATTTGTCGACACATTTTCTTTTCGGAAAACTCAAAACGCGTCGCGGACGAGTATTTTTAGTTGTAAAAACACCACAAACGGTCTGCGTGTTATTTTACTCACAGTATACGTATGTTTCGAATTTATCATTTTCCAAAATTTGATTGAAACAAATAATATAAACTCGGTTTTATTTATATTAAATTTATAATATTTTTGAAAAGAAATAACTGTGAAACTCGGGAATCAGAGTTGTTAGGTCAAGCGACTCGACTCGAGTCGGCCGACTTGTGATTGCGATATAAATTAAATTCTTACGGCTGTAACAAACAAACATAAATATTAATAGGAAATAAAAGTTAAACGTTAAATTGTCATCGCGTCTGCCGTATACTACCGACCATTAAATAGATCTGTTTTTCGTAATGCGAAATAATCAATCAATTGTCTACACGAAATCGTTTCCCAAACACGATGACGTGACACTTTTGATTTTGAAATTAACAAAAACACTTCTAACTGCCAGAGTGGTTTGGGACTCGGATTTTTGGGGGTCAATTCAAGGTACCTGCGCGTTATTCTTTCCGCGCGTTAAGTATCGTTTAGGTTTTTCCTTCGTTAATTTTTCAAAAATGTACATTATCGTTCACGCTCATAACTCATGTGTTGCGTTTCATCAAAACAAAGTCGGCTAAAACCAAAACAAAAGAAGAAAACAAAAACAAAAACAAAAAAAAAATGATTTATGTTATTAAAATAAGTTGGGTAGTAGTAATGTGCCGTAATAATTCATTCGAGATGTATCAATAATGACTTACGTAACCTTGGAAGTTTGACACGGGATGAAGTTTAGATAAAAATGCATTAGAATCATTCTATTGTTACCCGAAGAAAACGTATATCACGCGCGTTTTTAACGAAATCTAGTTCGATTTCGCCCGCGCCAATCGACG
This sequence comes from Drepanosiphum platanoidis, assembly GCA_948098885.1. Taxonomy (NCBI): domain Eukaryota; kingdom Metazoa; phylum Arthropoda; class Insecta; order Hemiptera; family Aphididae; genus Drepanosiphum; species Drepanosiphum platanoidis. The sequence continues at coordinate 1,384,976 of OX402534.1, read as the reverse complement.
TTTGAGTTAGTTTTGTGATTTATCATCGTTTCGTGCTTAAAAAACAAAACGCAACAGCGGTTATATCAAAAGGAACGAAACAGGATCAGTTTAAAACATAATAATATTCAGTAATATAATAGTCTGTATTCGATTATTTTTCATACGTGTTTTTCAATTCAGTTGGCAAAGGAGTAAAAACGGATTTTGAAATACGAATTACAAATAGTTAATAGATTTACCCAAGGATAATATTAATATCACGCTTTGGCGAGTAATTGAAAGTTTAACTGATTCTAATTTTAATACGATTTTAGTCTGTAGAAAGTTTAACGGTATGAGCAATAATTACTAAAAAATAAATCTATCACAACGATAATTATTGTGCCATCTGAATCCTATCGATGGCTAAAATTAACGTCTGTGAGTGACAAGAAGCAAATGTTTCACACATTTTCCCGACCGGACGACTATTGAATTTTAAACGTTCGTTGTTATTTTTTTTTTAAATTTAACATTATATTCGCGCATTTTATTTCCACGCAGTAATCCTATTATATCAATTATACCAGAGTTGATTGAATTTTTTTTCTTTTTTCCACCATATTGGTAAAATAACACTTTTCTTTTGCGAGTTGTTAAAATTTACCTGACATCATTCGAGATAACATCGCTGTAAAAATCTTTATTTATTTCAACGGCTAGGTATATCGTAGGTTGTAATTCATAAGTCATTACACGAATAATCTCAAAACGCGCATCGTTTCGATCGTTAATACTTTTCGAGGCCCATTAATTTATTGTCTCGTATAAACTTAACTGCTTCGGAAAAAATTCAAGGTGTTTCGATATATATTTTTTTCTTTGTTATTTTCATGTTTAATTTGATTTTTTTTTTTTTCATTTTGGCATCGATCCGAGTAATATTATAATGTATTATTTATTAAAATAAAACATTTCACATAATATGATGAAAAGTACAACGTATCGCGCTGAAACTCATCACTTATTTTAAAGATTTATCCGATTCGATCGCAGTGTTTTTGTTTTTTTTCAAACGTCTACAGTCTACACTTTGATTTTCGTTTGACGAACGATGCGACGACGGTTTCGTCTGGCGTCGAAAAGATTATGATAAAAATGATTGAAACGTCGAGAGTCTGACCGACGACGGTTTCGGTTTGAAAATCTATTTATCTAATTTCTACTTCGAATCGAAAACAATTTAAAATATAGAAAAGTACTCGCGGCGTGGAATCAACAAGACAACGAATTATTCGCTGTCGGTTTTGTAAAATATCCGATGGAAACCCGGAGGTTAGGACATAATATTAAGACAATGCATTTCGAACGAGTTGAGGCAACAAATGCCAAATAACAGTTTGAAGAGGCCTTTCTCTCAGACTCGCGGAGTGATCAGGATACTCGGCATCTGAGTTTCCTATGATAATATGGGGGGGGGGGGTCCTCGTGTCATTGTTATTATTACTTTTTTTTTGTTCACGTACCTAATGGGTGTAAGATTTAATCGATTCGACGGGATTAATTTTAATTCGTCAATTAGTCGAGCAGATTTTATTTCGACGGTTTTGCAAGGACTAAGTGGTTTTATGAGGTCACTGCTGAAGGCCAATAGTGCCAAGTCATCCAATTGTGTGTGTGTGTGTGGCCCGTTGGAATTTTTTTACTTTTTTTCACTACTCGGTTTGGGAATAAAACACTCACGAAAGTAAGATTTCGAAGAAGAAGAAAATTTTTTTTTTCTGGTTTAATTAGCGCTCTATGAATATTCTTAACATATATTTTTAGTTCGGATTTTTACTATCAGAGCACGAAACAACAAAGTGATAAAATTAAATTGATAAATAAAAATATTTACGACATGTTTTCTCGTGACGAGGAACGTTGCTTGGACGCGTGTTTTGCAATGCTCGTGGTCAATCGTAATAATATTATTACGTGTTCGGTGAACTTTTATAATTGGACATTTTTGAAATTTTCAAAATTTATCGGTACAAATGAGAGCGCGTACGTAGTAGATACGACCGGTTCTCTAGTGAAACCTTATGAGGAAATATTTTTCTCTATACATATTTTCTTTTTTTGTTTGGTACAAAATTAATCAAACATTCAAATATTATTTTTGTTTTTTTTTCATTTTTAATACGAGATAACTTTCTAGCAAATAAAGATTTCGTGAAACGGCATGATTATCAATAGATAGTTACGTACTGTATGAATATTTTTTTTCTCGTAGGCAAACCTCGTCGAGTTACGACGATATTATTAGGAAAAAAAACTTTTTCCAAAATCTTTTTATTTCATATTATTATTATTATTATTATTATTATAGCATAGGTTTTGTTTTGTGTTTTCATTTCGTAACGATTCGGTTATCCTAAAAAAACCGAGTGAATTTAAAATACTGCAATTTTTACTGTAAAGTGTAAGGTATCGAATTATTTTAATTCTAGAGATAATAAAAGTAAAACACACCGGGGCGGTTCTTTTCCCGTGCCAGATTGTGATTTCGACGCAATTTTTCATTCGAAGTGTTGCCCGGGATTTATCTCCTCGCGGCAGTTTAGATTTCCGCGCACAATACCGTACAGGTGTATAGGCGTTGAGAACAGGCGCAGTCGTAGATCGAGAAAATTATTAATAATCGATTTAGTACGACGAACGGGCTCGTTCGTTTCCTTTCTACACGTCGAGCATAAATTATTTATCTAATGACCGTACACGCGTTGATATATTATTATTATCATTATGTCCAGCGCGCAACAGCGAGATTATTGAATTACCGTACAGACATAATAATAACGGTCAGGGCCGGCACGGCGCGGCGGCGGCGGCGGCGTTCGGCAGCCCAGAGTAAACAGCAAACCCACTGCAAAACGTCTCGGAATGAATTCTAACCGCTAAATTATCATAATCAAAGGGGGGGGGGGGCCACTGATGGGCGGCAGATGTGTCGCTGTTAAGAGATCATCACAATCGTTATATCAAAAGACATTTTGTTCTTTTTTTTTGGATAAAACAACGTGACATTTAAATTTTCATCTGGGAACGATATTTATTGCAAGACTCGATATTATATAACGATGGCCACCGCGCGGTAAAGTAATAACGTATTTGCGCTGTAAGTCGTCGCGATATTATTATTACGACGACGACGACGACGACGTGCCTATATGCTCGTGTGCACGCCGCCGTGCAGCAGGCGCACAATGCATAATATTATGATTATAAAGGTAATGGACACGAAGGCTATAAGCAGATGCACGCGCGATTTATACTGCTCGCGTACACGCTTTCGCGGCGTTCAATAAAAATCAAAAACACACACACACGGTACGTTATGTCTAGTTAGACTGCGAAATTAATGACTTGGACGTTGTGATTAATTTAATAAAGGACCCGAGTTAAACGGAAATATGCTGCGGTTTGATTGAATAACATTGTAGCGGCAACGTCGGCGGGTAAAACGCGGCTTGGATTTTTTTTTTTCAAGGCGATTTTTCCGAAAATAATTGCCACCGGCCAAAAGCGAAATAATTACTCGCCAAGGTCACGAACGGACGGACGCCGCAAGACGAGATTGTGTGTCACCGCGTCAGAACGATATTGGTATAGTGTCATAATAATAATAACAATAATATTGGAAGTAAATCGGCGGCCGGTAACGTCGTCGATTATGCATATTCGAAGATTCGAATGATTAATATTTACGCCGGTCGATAGTAATAATAATTAGTCGAATAACCTAGAAACCTTCGGTTCAAACGACCGAATAGTGTAATATTTTTTCAACGAATGACACAACACTACTGCGGTAAATGTTATGAAATCGATCAAACTTTAAAGCGAATATAAAATCTAAACTAGCGGTTTTTTTTTTTATTCTCGTTTCGATATGATTATTTGAGAGTTTACTCTTTTCGGAGAGAAATTTCGGATATCGGTAAACATCGAATAAAGTGGATCGGTTTTCGATTTATTCGTCACAAATAACAATAAACAATATAATATTGTGTATGCGTCATAATAAAGAACGGCCTACTAATATTAAACAGAGGTATCTTTAAATAATATTAATAATAATATGTACGTTACCCAAAGTCGAAGGGATGTCGAGGGGAGACGACTTCGACTTGGTTATATTATGAAGAAAACGAAAACGAACTGGGTTTAACGACGATTGAAATACGCGACTGTGAAATCCATACTCTATATGATGGCTGTTCGGGGTAGACCGTTGGACTAAAATTTACAAATAAATAAATTAAAAACCTATTGATTTGTATTATTATACATTAAATTTACTTGATTTGTATAGGTCTACTTGCGGGTAACTTTTTTGTGCTTTTCGCGCGCGATCGTAGGAAAACAACACCGGTACAGCGCAAATAAAATATGATTTAATCGCAAACAATGGTGAAAATTACACGACGAGCAATAAAACATAATATTTTTGTTTGCAGTTTAAACCGTCGTCGACGAACGACCGCGCTTTTGTTTTTTCGTATAATCCACGAGGTTAATGTACCACACGAAATTACTATATCGTCTAACGTAATGATAAATAATTATTTTTTAAGTAATCAGGAAATATTAAACGCATATATTATTATAGTGTTGTTTCATTGTCAACATGTCTGGACGCTATCGGATGATTAATAATAATTAACATACAAAAACCGTTTGCGTTTGATCGATTTAGCGGTCACAGAAATTTATTGTTCGCGTGGTAAACAACATATTAAATTTAGTCGAGCGATACGCGCGCGCGCTGTACTTTAAAACTGAAACTTAAACTAAAAAAGCGTCTTTGATAAAACGATATTGCTCGTTTGGCGTCAAACGCACTATAACAGCAGTGTACTATATTATTTTAAAGCGTGTAACTACTCTTTTTCAATTCCGGTCGTAAAAATTCCGTAATTGAAATCGGGTCGAAGCCAACGGATTCAAACGCACCGATCCCACAGAACACGAGTCGGTCCACAGTTATTGCGTTCGGTTCGTAATATGTAATACATTTCGTTTGCTTAGAATACGACAGACGGACAGGGCGATTCGTTCGACGCGAAATAAATATATTTTGCTTTATTCGAATCGTAACGAACAAACTAGGTCATATTATACTGTATTACATCGTAACGCTGGAAATACTTTATATCGTTAATAAATATGAAAATAAAATCCTACCAACACTGAGAATTTTCAAAACGACAAAATGTATGTTTCGTAAAAAAAAGAAAAGAGACTTATCTTTCCGAAATAATTAGTCTTGACACGCATGTGTATATTATGCAAACCGTTTATCGATTATAGTTAGTCGTTTTGCAGAACCTCGCGGGCTTTAGGACAGGCCGCAGAAAAAAAGGTTTAGGTTTTTATCAGTTTTTTAGTTGTGTTTTGCCAGTTAGGCTTAGATTCTCGGTATTACGCGCTGCGCTGTTGGCCGTCTGAAATATTATTATCTAATACGGTCGCGACTGCCCCGCAGCCGAAGGATTATACACCGCCGTCGTTCGTTCCGATCGTCTGACCCGGCCGGCAGGTCAGTCTCGGGCCGCGAAGAAAGAACCGACGGGATTGCCGAGGTCGACGACGATGCCGCCGGGGAGAGATTTAAGGATTTCAGACGACACAATACAGATCGATCGGATTTACTTGCTTCGGCGCGCATTGTCCACCGTCGTCGCGGCCCGTCGTTTGTCAACGTCGTCGTCTCGGACGCACTCGTCTCGCGGGGATTTGCTCGTCCGCGTGCCGAAACACGTCTAATAAGTAATACGCGATCGGTACGATCGGGGGGGGGGAGGGGGGGACGAAATTCAAAGACTTCGATCGCGCGAAAACAACGTTTAAAAAAACAAACTGAAAATTATCTTCGATCGATATAAATTGTCGCACGATAACAACAATCGTGTATTTTTCTACTCATTTCATAATATGCTAATATAAATAATGACGTAATAATGATATTAATTAAATTAAGAGTTTGCACATTTATTGTAAGATGACGCGAGGCTTTAGATTTAGACTAGTCTGAAAGGGTTATCCGTTTACGGGGTGCTTTAGTCGGTTAACGTAGATTACGATATCGATAGGGGCATATAGCTTTTGCTAGGGTCACCGATAAGGATGGCGGCGTGGGCGAACAGGTCAGAAATGAGAGGTGCTCGATGACTCGACGAATAATAGAGTGAAATCGTCAATAGAAAGTCTTGGTGACATTTTGGACCGACACGACGGCATATAATATAATATATAGTGAGGTCATTGCGGAGTAGGCCATGTTTTTATTTTTTTATTTTTTTTTTTTTTTGTTTTACAACTACATTAATGTTATGTCGCGCGCAGAGAGAAATACAATCCCTTAAATAATACGCGCCCTCCGCGCGGGTTTTGTTTGCAAAGTCGGACGAAATTTTAATTCACAAATCAATATCGAACATTAAAAAATATATATTTACTTTTCTCGTTTCAGAACATTGGCCGATAAAACGCGCGTGAAACCCGCGGCCTGGTTTCAACAACAACGTGACGTGTTGTCCGCACCCGTTCCATAACCGCCACAAACCTATAAAACAAAAGGATTTATAGACTGTAGATTATTGTTATTGGAGTCGAAATAAAACGCAGTGTCTACCTGCATGGTGCTGTTATTGTGCGACGCAGAAATCCGACCGAATTCCGAAAACGACCGTGAAGAGACACTATCGCGAATGACACATGCCGCCGCCGACTCTTATTTATTCGCGTAGTTACATAGGAAGTGCCCAATTATTCATCATCGTTCTCGTACAAAACGTGATGTTACGTTATGCGATTATTATTTGATCGTCATGAAACCACGTATATTGGTGGCAAAATGAAAAATGAAAATTTACCCAGACAAACGTGTCATTACACACGACGACGATAAATTATACACATATTCTATTCATTATGCGTACATGCTAAACCGGCGCGGCGGCGTGTTGTTCCGCGTCGTTTTCTTCCGATAGAATTATAAATTTTGTTAAGTCTGTAATTATATAACAGTGAAAACTAAAGTCATTATTTGTTATTATTATGTGGTCCCGTTTTTTTTTTGTTTTTTTTTCGCGAAACGCATCCTTTTAAAACTCTAGAAGATTGGTCAGGCTATTAGATTATCGAAAACAACGAACGCGTACGCCGTACGGTATAGATTCTTGTCGAGAAAACTCGTACAAGTCGTCGTAACGGTACGCGACTACTGCCACGCGAGGTTATTACACATTATGATCGCGTCGAATGTAAAAAAAAAAACAAAAAATTAATTACGCGAAACTCACGAGTATACTTTTAAACGCGATCTCGGCGCGCACGGGTGATATAATTGAGACGTTTAAGTTACCGAATTAAAATACTAGGTGACTTCAATTAAATTTCTCCGCGCAATAACACTTCGACACTACCTACAAAAAGTAGGTAAATCGTAATATTCGTAACTCGTGCAGACGCTCGTTGCGATTTGTTTATATTATACGAAACACAACGCCGCCGCGCCGCGCCGTCGACTGTTACACCACTTTGAAATATACGTTACAATCACGACGGATACCGCCGCGACGACAATCGCGCGATCTCGCACTGCTGCGCAGACATTTCGCGAATAATCCCTACGTTTGACGAACGTAGGGATTATACGTGTCCCATTACATTTAAATAATGGACGGGGCTCTATCGACGCAGAGGTCGATGATACTTTCGCAGGGGTAAAACGACGCATAAGAGGTAATGATATTACACACGATCGACGTGTTTTTTTCTTCTTCAAAATTAGACCGTCGAACCATTTTTTGAAAAAAAAAAAAAAAAATTAATAATACTTTCGGGTTTGCGTGTTTGCCACATTACGCGCGGTTACATAAATGTTGTACGTTTAGCCCAGAGGACTCTTAACACCCGAAACGTACGTTACATTATTATCGAGTGAATTTCGTAAGGAAACTATTATTATCACTAACCGTTTTCCCAGCGCTAAGAAAATAACATACCAGTAGTTCCGATTTCTCACTGCGGACGAGACGCGTATCGAGTTTCGTCGAATGCCATAAGCTTTTGGGAGATTGTAAACTCTTCTGGAAAAAAAAAAAAAAAACGATAAAAAAAAATGTAAATAATTTCTTAATGTAAAGCAATAAAATTAAAAACGAAAAAATTTAAATAATTTCGTTACGATGTAAATCTATAAAAAATTAAAAAAAAATTTTAATAATTTCGTCACGATGTAATAATCTATAAAATTTTAAAAAAATTTAAATATTTCATTAAAACAAATTAAATTCAGACCGTAATAATGTGTTAACGTATGCGTATACGATAAAGCCATTCTCCATTACTGCTTAAAAAAACAAAAAAAAAATAAATATAAAAAATCGTATTATGTGATATTATGCAAAACGAGATAAACATAATAAAAACATTTTTGTGTGTATATTACGACGTGTGTCCAGAATATTATGGATTTTCATAAACCAACGATTTTTACAAGTGATTTTTAATATTGGTTATAGTAAATAATTTCAGAGCGAAATAGTGAGACAAAAAAAAAAAATGAAGCCTGAAAAATATTATTTAGTACGCGCGATAGAAAGTACAAGTCCTTTTTTTTCGACTAAAATCAATCGATATGAGCTACAGCAGTTGGCGTTTTATCGGCGCTTTATTTTAAAACCCATTGAAAACTAGTAGTTTGTTCTTCGGTTACGTAGATTACTCTGTTTTCGCCGTACACATCAACGTTCCGCGACATTTAATGCGGTTTCCGAGAGCGTTCGTGTTAAATGGCGCGCGTTCCTTCGTCCTGCAGTGGCGCGACTAGGATTCGTATTTTTCCGAGTGCAATGTAATTATCAGGGAAAACTCCGCCGCGTTCCTGAGAGGCGATTTTTAAAAAAAAACCAACTCGAGAATATTTCAAAACCATGTCGGTGTCTGGTGGTGGAACGTTGAACGCGTGCGTGTCGTACGGTAACGATAGGGGTGGAAACGATAGGGATGATAACTCTCCTTCCCCCCTTCGGTCGCGGCGTATTCCGGAGGACATTATTTTCGACACTTGATGCCATACATTTTATATAGTAACGAAAGCGATTGCGTTGCGGTCTGAACGGGTTACTCGTGGACACACACACACACACATATACGCGAACGCACTCTTACGCATTGAAATCGAATAAAACAATTATGATTCAACAGCGACTCTTGACCTATACCCGCTAGTATTTAATGGAATTCTCATTCGACATAATTTCGGCACGTACTTGTGATTGTATACACGCGCGCGCGTGTGTGTGTACGCACAGTATTAATTTATATATATTAATAAATTATGTACCGCAGGCAGAGGATACCCCAACCTACAATGCGATGTACGTATTAAGCGCGTACGCGTATAATAACACTGGAAAATATCACTTTTACTGTCGTCACAGCTCGCGGCGGCGGCGGCGGACGTTGTGAAGGTAAGTTATCGTCGGTGCGCGATGAGAATTTTAATAAACGAGATCGTGCGAAAAATCTTCATCGCTCGAGACGTAGTATTCATCATATACGCCGCGCGTAAGCACGTGCACGCGAAAGCATCCTGGACTTTTCTCCCAAGGACGTCGTCGACGAGACAGGAACGAAGAGAGAAAACGGAAGAGCCGTCCCCGCTGGAATTCCGAGAATTCCAACTGCGCGGTCGACGATATGCACCGACACGTTTACCGAATCGTTCGCCGCGCTATAACGCCTCCCGTTTGCGCACGGGTTTTAATTACGTAAGGACATTAAAGTATGTGTATGTTATCTGAAAAAAAAGTTACGTTTTTCACTCTACCTCGCGCATAACAACTGCTCGAACCAAGTCATTCGTCATATTATTATATTTAAATGATACGTTACCCTAGATATGACATTGTAAATCATTGCGCGCGCGCGCGCCCCCCGCAGGCTATATATTATTATTACTGCGCGCCGCGTCTACTCGATCCGGAATTTGATTTTAATGATCGCGAATCGCGTATACATAATAATAATACGTAGCAATCCGGAAAATTCTTCTCGCCATTACGAAATCAATTTGTAATTGAATAACACGTAAGAGTGTGTACCAACCAGTGTCATATTAACGCGCGGCGATTAGTTTTCGAATTTATTAACGTGGCTAAAAATTGTCTCCCGTGTTTAGTTTTGTCGATAAAATCGAAAAAACACGCCGAAAATTTGAAAATAATATTCTACCGTGTCTTTTCAAGTGTTACGATACATACAAAAGTTCTGGAAAAACAAAAACCCTTAGTTTTCTCTCCACGGAGAGAAGAGAAAAAACGTTGTTGATAACACAAGCCGTTTCGTGTGCGTTACACTACGAGTTTCTTTCGCCACATCAGAATGCGTATTACACACAATATACGTATATAAATATATTATTATACTCTCAACAGTACACCGCACGAGCTGACAAATCGGTTGCCATCCCGACGTCAACGCTACGGACCTGTGCGCACTACAACTCCTATAACTACTATAACTACTTCTGCTGCTGTTATTACTATCTACTACAATGGCGTTCACGCCACGCTGCACACACAAGGTTGGACTGTAAACAGTCTCGGTTGGGTTACATAAGTCCGCCGCCGCCGCCGCGCGTTATTGTCGTCCGCCGAGTCGTCAGAGTTGCGACACACACGCACGCGTATATCGGCGAAAACCCAGTAGCACACTTTTATAAGCTTCCTAGTTTTTGACCCCATTCCGCAGAATCTGTCTCCCCCTCACGCTCTCTCACTCTCTCTCTTCCAGCCTCTCCTACTCCTTTCTGACGGTTTGATTTTCGCGTACGTTTTATCGTTATTAATATTATTATTATTATTATTATTACAATCATTACGGCTAATTATTATTATAGTCGCTATAGTCTCGCCCGGTCTTGCAATCCCGAGCGCGCACTAGACGCCTCGTTGCCACCACTGCGGATATTACTCGCCGTACTGATATAATAATATAACATCGTCGTGGCCGGCTAATGTCTACGAGTGTTGTGCGACCAGAACAGCCCTCAGGGATAAACGCACACCTGCGGACCACCGTTTATTAACGGTCTGTCGACGACTCTCGATATTATGTATAATATACGCTTCCAAACGATGCCCGTATATAAAAAAAATAATCTTTCTCGTTCGTTTCCAACACGTAATATCTGAAATAATCGATGCGACGACGTAATTTATGAATGTACGAGTGTGTGTGTGTGTGTGTTGCGTGTCCTTATCCCAGAACGGGTCAAGTCCAGCCTTCTTCGTTTTCTCGCTGTGACCTACTTCGACTTTTCGTACACACTTGCGCCGTCAAAAACCAACTCGGGTGTTCGTATTATTACTACGCGGCGCGGCGGCGTTCGAAAATTTGCGAAATTCAACCGGTTTCTCGACGGGGGGTCTCTGTCGAAAAGTCCACCGTTCATAAATCCGCGCTCGTTTCGGCCGTAAAGGTTTCACCACGTTTTAATGTCGCCGAGACGTTCCCGGCGGGACGACCGATCGTACGGCTGCAGCCCGCCATTATATGCAGTTGTCCGCGAGTACACGTTCCCACCGCCCAAATACGTCCGTTTCACACCGCGTGTTATTTTACTACCGTAATCCGTGCACACTGCGGCGGCGGCGACGCCGAACGCCCAAACACGTTTACTTTTTACTTTACCTAATCTCGTGTGCCCGCGCCGAACGATTAAAACGATTAAAAAGTGATATCAAAACGCGCGGTTCTCAACTATTTCGGCCAATATTCACTTTCAAAAACATCATAGCACACCGAATCCCGTCGAAAGATTTATCGCTATGATCTATCTGTACGTAATAATATCTACCGTTCGACAAAAACGAATCGAAAACTAACATCGATTGGATCCAGAGTGTGCATTAAAAACGAATTTCGATAACGAGCGCGTCCGAATGGAAGAACGACGTCAATTATAAAAATAGTATGTAGAAAAACGACCGCTCAGTCGGTATATGTGGTCATGACCGCAGGTTGTACGCGCGCGGCGTTTGGCGATTCGGTCGTCATCATGATTTATGACACGTCGCGCCGTCGATCCTGCGAAACGAATGAGATAATGTCAACACGTTAAACCGTACAAACACACGCTCGAAGGAGCCGTATATATCGGACGCGCCTCTCGACAAACGGATTAATTGGTATGATTTTCGACGTTTTAACAGCCCAACAGGCGTTTGGTTGTCGATACACGGTTTCGAGAAAACGGTTCGTTTCCATTCCGTCGTCGTCCGTTTGACGTGATACAGAATCGTATACGCGGAGAGAGTGAGACCGTAATAATTATATCATTGTATGTCTGACCGCGAAAAATAAAAAAAAATTGCGCTGACGTTCAGAGTAATGAGTATAACTCTATATTATGTTTTGATACGCGGCCGTCACGTTTCTAAAACGCGAAATAATACACCCGAAATATTCGTACCCGCCTAATATTTAGGCGATCGCGGTCGGGGGGATTGTACGGGCAAAGAGAGCTCGGTCAATTAATCATTAATAAAATGAAAACGGCACATTCTCTGGACCGAATACCTACCGTGCGCGCACCACGGAAAATATTCTATCTAGACCGAAACAAGCGGGTCATACTGCGGAGGATATTACGCAACTCGTCTTATTATAGTGTGTGTGTGTGGTGTGTCTTCTAACGAAAGCGATTTGTAATTTGTCATATTATTATTATTATTATTAGTACATATTTGTGTGTTTACTTACTGGCTACCGCGTTTCTCGCCTTGTGAAAGACTTCGGTTTTTTTTTCTTCTCCGTACGTCGATATTAATTTACGAATTACTATGAAATCACGATAAAACATAATCTTTTTCACGGTACTTGCCGCCGGTAGATCTGAAACAAAACGTCATTGATTAAAAAAAAAAGAAAAACGGCGTATAAAATAAGAGAGAAACTACTCGTGTTAAAGCGCGACGACGACGCGCGACGGTCTGGTCGCCTCTACACGACGACGCAGTGTAAACATTCAGACGTAATTGTTACAAAAATAAGATAACGTTATTATTAAGTGCAAATAATAAAAGTAAATCTCATACGATATGAAATAATCAGAGTGGAATTTCGTTTGCAGCATCGATAAACTTATCGGGAGTTTTTAAACTAAATTATTATAGTTATCGATAAGAAAATGAAAAAAAAAATCGACCACAATTTTTGAGAATTTTCATGTTAGTTTAGTTCATTTAGATTAGAGAAAACGTTTGAGATTTAATTACCAGAGTCGAAAAAAAAACGATTTTCAGCAAATCTCGGCGTAATAATATAAAACGTCCTCGCATGCGTTACACGGTTAAAGGACTTTATTAATAAACAATTATTATAAACGTTTTCTGGACGAAATTCAATAGAAGTCCAGTTTGATTTCAATGTTTCGTTAAAATTAAAAAATCTACAGAAAATCTATTGAAAAACTAGGGGATTACCTTATCGTAATATGTAAATGTGCTCTTTTGGTTCGATTTGCGATCTGATTTTGTAAGACTTTTAGTGCCGATTTGTTTACCTGAAAAATCGTCGACATTCGTAAAAACAATAGGCTAAAACAAATCAAACTTTATGAAATTCAGATAAATAATCCAAATTTTCCGATTATTTAGCACCAGATGAAATTACTCGCTTGGTAAATAGTTAATCTCACGTGAAAAATCAAAAATTTTATTTAGAGAAATATACGTAAAAAATAATATGAATATCAATTTCTTAAAACTAACCTGATTTCTACTCGGGTTAACAGCGAGATAATTATTTGATTTGCCACTCTAATTTGTACATTTTTTTTCCGAAAAATACTTTACAGCGGTCACGAATCATCAGTAGGTACGTATTATTATTACAATAGTTTAATAACAGAAACAAACGCGCGCGCACTGTTTGTTGTTTCTCGTGCCGATTTATTATGGTCCGCGAAATATTCAATTTGCGGATAATTATTGTTTACATATTTAATCGAATCGCGGGTATTGGTATTTCCTCATCGTACTCGTCGCCACGCTTGACAGTCACTTTCGAGACTCCACCGGTGTAATTAACGTGTTTTGAAAATCCTAGAAAAAAATAAAATGTCTATAATGACATGTAATAATGACACGAAACGCACGTAACGAATAATGTTTCCGCGACATCACTGCGGAACATCACTGCCGCCGACACGACTGCATATTATTTACGGAAGACGAAAACAAATGATTTCCAAATGATTAAGTAATAACACGAATAATTATGCATAGTTGTTATAAAGACAAAATATATTCGCCCGGAGTTCGGTCCACTGTTCGTTTGTCATTTTGCAATAATAATATTAGGTAGTCGTGGGCGAATCAAACGAAACGACGACGGACACGAAAAATTAATTTATCTACGTTCGTCTACAGCAGTGGTTCCCAAGCTCTTCTATTCCACGCCCCCTTTATATATTTTCAAAAATCTCGCGCCCCCCCGCCTTTTTTAAATTGAAAAAAATTGATCATATTTTTCGTGTTGTTTAAAAATAAACTTTAAATTATTCGGAATGACTACTTTTTTTTATTGATGATAATAATAATAATAACTATAATGGTAAATAAAAAAATACATAGTGAAATTAATAAATAATGTTAATGCTGACAACACTTTTCCTTGGACAGTTTTTTTTTATGTTCGGCTCAATATTTGATAATGAACACCTTTAAGTCAGATGCGACATCTAAACGATTTCTATGTTTGTTTTTTATGACTGCCGTGCTGGAGAACCCAGATTCGCACAAATATGTAGATGAAAATCGTACAAGCACTTTTAAAGCTTCATTAGAAATTTCAGGATAAACAGGTTGGTATTTTAGGGATAAAGAGAACCGGTTTACTAATTTTATTTCTCTACGTTTTAAAATAAAAAAAATTTAATCAATAAAAATTGTATTTCGTAATTACTGCTTGCGCCTCCCCAGCAATGTGTACACGCCCCCCAGTTTGGGAACCAGTGGTCTACAGCGTTCAAAGCGGACCGATGTCGAGTAAAAATAATAAATCAATCGCTGTATAATCTCACACCGTGAGAGTACGTTAAAATAGATCGAATAGCGCCAATGTAAACTGGTGTCAAATTATATTATAAATTTCGGTCTCGACATATTATTATTATAATATATGATATAAATGATATTAAAACCATATGAAAAGAGCGGCGCATTTAAATTCGAAAGAGACATACTTACATTTTAATAACGTTATTATACCACGACGGTTATACAACAGGTTCTTTTCCGCGGCTCCAAACGAGTTCAAAGTGTGTGTGTGTGTGTGTGTGTGCGCAATCAAATTTTCAATAAGATAAACATCTGCGAAGAGTCTCGTAAAAATTCGTTGCCGATAATTTAATGCGCGGGCTCGTTTGATTTATTTCGCGTTCGATTCCAAGTTCTTCGACCGTCACTTTTGCAATTATTAAAACGTCGCGCGTCGTAACGAGTTTTTTTAACGAAAACAAAGAAAACGGCCGTCTCCCGCGAACGACGACAACAACAATAATATTCTCGGTAAATGTTTACGAGCGTTTTCTTCAAAACGGCTTTGACTTTTTTTAAATTCCAAAATTCTGTGGCGGAACGTTTTCCCGGTATTCAACAACAAGTTAGCTCTAACCGTATCCGCAATGATTATAGGACTTTCGGTTTTCGTCGTCGTTCCGCGTAAAAAAAAAAAAAAAAAGCGAAAACCTCAAACAGATATTATCGCTAGAGAGAAATAAAAAACGGGGATGCGCATAAATTACACAGTCCGCGTCCCGGAATCACATTTTTCCTCGTCATTATTTTATCGTCGTCGTCGGGTAATCTATGGCTAATGAGGTGAATTTTGGTAGGAGATTTTCGTACGCAGGTCGCGGCGGCGGCGGCGGCGACGGCGGCAATATATAATATGTAATAGAATTCGCAATACGCGGAGCAAGCGTTTTTATATATTATACAAAACTCGACTCGATATTATAATGTGTTTAATAACTGTCGGGCGCGTCGTGCACATACGGGTTATACCTACCTATATTTTATATACACAAACACGTAACGCGCACACGTATATATAATATATTTAAGTTTAATTATCGGACGCGAGTATCGACGATTTCAATGATTTCGCGCACCTGATTTTAATAATAAATTACAGCAGTCTGCGCGTCGTCGGTCGTACGAGAGGAAAATCGAAAACGCAATATCAAACGATCTTATATCAGTAGCTTAGGTCATCGCCGCGTGACGAACGAATAAATTCTTCTCGAAATCAACGCGCGACGTTGTAAAAGTCGATGTGAAAAATCACGTTTACGAGCCCGTAGAAATGCGTGTATAGGTCAACGCCGCGCCGTTCAAATCGTACATGTCGGGATGGTTTTTTCACGCCCCCGAAACACCGTTTGTTTGCGACGGAAACGAGTGAAAGCCGCCGCGGCGGCGCGGCGGTGTAAACGTGTCGTCCCCGCAAAGACCTATTGGCCAGTGAGTATTCTGTAGGTTAGTGTTGTGAGAATGTTTTTCTAAAAACGTTTTTCGCGACGGGTAAACAGTAAACACGGCAATATATTATTGTGTCGTCTGTTTTATGTGCCACGTTGTACAGGACGGTTCGCGAGATTCGAACGGTTTTTCGACGGCGATCCGGGCTCGAAAAACTACTGTAGGAGCCTCGACGAACGCGACGTCAAAAGGAAACGCGTTCGTGCGGTTTCCTCCTCCGTCGGCTAAAACCACGCGTATCGATCGCATAATCGGGCGAATTATTCGTATTGTGTTGCCGATGTTTTGCAATGAGTTTTGCGTTTTTATTTTATTCATTTAAATAGTAAGCCGCGATCGCCAATATTCTCTTTTTGGCGAGAATCGGCGCGCCGTAGCCCCTCGACATTTCGCGTCCCGAGTGTAAGTTTGGCACGCACAGGAATAGCGGCGTCTTTCGAGCAAGTACCTACGGGTATTGTTTTCCATCTGTAGACGCGCGAGCCGAGAGTATTTCGCATGAAAATGATTTAGGCCCAATTAAACGGACGCGCGTAGAATAATTTATTATTATGCGATAAAATGTCGGTCGTCGCGGAACCCGTGCGAGCGGAGCGCGGTGTGCGTTAACGCGTCGCGATCTGTTTGTGAGAAACGGCTGGTGTTTTTTCCTCGCAAAGTGTGTGTTCGTCGTTGGATTTCTTCAAAATATTTATAAATATTTATCAACCGTCGCGCGTCGGTAGATATAATACGACTACGATCGATGACCCATTTTTCGTTTACAGCGCGCCATCGGAATCGTCGGTCGAACCATTTTTTTTTTTTCGAAATTATGATATTATTATATAATGCCGTGTTGACGCATATGTTTTTAGGATTTTCTCGATCGGAATCGCGCGCTCTCGAGCTGTAATCCGATAAAACAATAAAGGTATGATATCATTATGATTCGAACGTTTTATCGTTTCAAACCACAGATATTATAAATTATTATTTCATAATTCTCACAAACTATGATGGACGTTTGATTTTCATTCGTGTCGATGTTTTTTTCTAATTGTTTTCGGCTATATGACCCAACGGACGTATAATAATTTGGTGTTTTCCGATTTTGACGTTACAAAATACAAGTGTATAAAAAGTCTATTTCATAACAAAGCCATCGTTTCCTACGCGTTATTTTTCATTTATTGTTGATGACCGAATCACGCCAGAATTCCGGACGAACGCCTATGCAGAAAAATATTATAATTACATTGCCGCATCGCAATAAACCGAGCGCACGCGTCGGGTATATTAATTTCCTTATAGGGTAATAAATCGAAAAAAAAAAAAAGTGAAAATTTCCATGTAATTTTAAATCGGTAACTCGGCGCGGCGGTGTTACATCGGCATATTATTAATAACACGTACATGGCGTGATACGAAAATCGTTTCGCTATTCTTTTTTAATTGTTCTTACATCACCGAGTCATGTATATAATATGTATATGCCTCGGCGTAAATGCACGCGTGTACTCGCCGCCTCCCCTGTATCGAATGTACATTTTTTAAAACGCGAATCGGCTAATTGCCCTAATCGTCTGATTTCGAATTATTTTAATTATCCGATTGCGCGTTTTTGGTCGAAATGAAAACTGCAAAATCGCAGAATTAAATTTTAAAAATAATAATTACGAGTGCTCGTTTCGGATAAATTCCGATGTTTATACACGTGACTCGAACGAAACGCGAGTGTATACGCGCGCGACGAGTATAAAATTAAATAATATTTATTATTAACTATAGTGATTTATCAGGATGAACGTGTTAAGATAAATGCGATTTTCTAAGATAATTATTATTCAGATGACTCACAATTATTTATCTTGATAAATCCCAACACTGGAGAGGAGTAATAAACAGAAAACGATATCGTAAAGACGGTTGAAAATCTCGTGTTGTCGGACGCTTTCGAGCCGTACGCGGAAACGCGTGTCGCGCAAACAATAAGTCGTGATTACAATTATTAGTGTTTGTATACGCATAGCGTTTGAAGTATCAAAGTCGTCGGCGCGCATATAAAGATGACGAGTGTTTACCTCTCGGAAAATAATGAAAAAAAAAAAAACACACTTCGACGGGTACGCGCGAGGTAATATTATAATAACGCATCGCACGCGCGCTGCAGTTCCGTCATCGGCGGAGAGCAAAAAAAAAATTTAACGATCGGCCCGGAGCGTCGTCGTCGTCGTCGTCGCGGGCTCGCGCGAGGAATGCACTCGGGGGGGTGCGCGTCCGCCACGAGGTCCCGAAACGGCGTTACTCATACGCGTGTCGTCACGCCGAAAACGATAATTAAAAGGTCGAGTTACGTAATATATATTATTCTGCCGACTCGTCGGACGAACATTTCGTAGAGAAACGAGGCCGTGTGGGATTTTTCAGCAAGCGTTTACACGAGAATCGTTTTGTTATTATGATGAAAGAAAAAAACACCACTACCTCGGAAGGTCGAGTTTAATAGTCGCGTCGAATCGGTTATAAATTAAAATGTAGTCAGGTCTAATCCCTCGTTATCCGCCCAGCACGACGGATTTCAAACAAAAACAAAATTCGGGGGCCAAGTAGTCCGCGTAGCCCCTTTAGAGTGACGTGGATTTTCTATAATCGCCAAAAGTCGAGCCGAAAAATTACATTTGTTACGTTTTTGAACGATAATATCACTCTGCGATCGGACGCAGAGATCGAGAAGAGTTTTTTTTTTCTCGCGGCAATCGAGACTCTCATACAGTTTCAATACCGACGTAAAATGAATTGTACATTTGTATATGTAATCGAGAATTTATTATTTTTTATCAGAAGAGAAAAATTACTCGCCGAAACAATAGTCTGTTATTATTATCGTTACGATCGCGGTACAGACGAACTCGTCGATTCGGTATCAAAAGAAGAGAAAAAAAAACAAATCATCGTCTGAGCCCACCCGTTTAGTCGTCACCTATAAAACACGTCGGTTATCATGGAATTATTGGTGATCATAATAATCCTCGCACACGAACGTGATGTGTAATACGCGCATAAAACGGAAAAATATTATTCTTTCGGGCACTATATAGTGCCATTCAAGAGAGCACTGCAGGTTCGCTCGCCGTCGACGGCGATTTCCGGCGGGGACGTAACAAGCAAAGACGCTAACAGAGAGTGGCAGGTTGTGTAGAATACCAGGACTTCAGGAACGCGCGGCGGCGGCGGTGGTTTTCCGTTCGCGGCGGGCTACCACGGGCGGCGGCACTCGCGCCGACGCGCGCGCGCGTCCTCATGGGCTCCTGATACGAATTTAGATCAACCGTCGACGAAAACCCGTTCGTCTCGGTCGCGCTCGTTGGCCCCGACATCGATATACGAGAAACAAAATAACCACCGACACATGTGTCGGCGGCGGCGCGGCGGCGGCGGTTATGTCAGTGCCGAAATCAAGGTCGAATTCTCATTGAAACGACGTGTGTCAATCGCAAAACATCACTAAAGTTATCGATAAAAAAAAGGGTTTAAATGTTATAATTAGAGCTAGGATTTTGGTGACTTTTGCATTTATTTTCTCCAAGTGCTATACAATTCTAACCGAAAACTAAATTTGTTTCGTGATATAACAATGTAGAATATGTAATTTTTATTTTGCATTTTTTTTGCATTTTATTACATTTTAAGGTCATTTTTACGTAATATTACAAATATTACGTTCATTTTGTGTATTTTAACTAATTTTTGTTTATTTTAAGCATTTTTTAAGTTCATTTTTTTAGAGTTTTTAGGTCATTTTTGCATTTTTTTTAGTGCATTTTTGTGTATTTTTTAGGTCATTAAAATCCTAGCTCTAGTTATAATATATATACTTAGATCGACTCACCTCGACGACGTCGTCTTTTACCGTTTATGTTTCGTTCGTCCCGCGTTTTGGTCGCTCGACAAATCGTAGAATCGAGTGAAATCAAACAGTTCGTCACCGGTTACGTTACGTATTTATTATGCTTTCTGCACACATCCACTCGATTTCGGCGGACCGTTGCATTTGTCTCGGAAAACCATAAAATAAAACCATAAACACAATTTGATTAAAAAAAAAAAAAGCACATTTTTTCACGTGGCATATCCTCGCGTTCTCTTATCACTTTTTAATCGTCGTATAATAATAATAATGATAATAATATAACGTTCCCTTGAATTTCTAAGGGCACTACTAGTAGTGTGCAGGTACGCGAACGATTTAATTGATAGTTTGAATAACGTTAAACACCGCACGGCGTTTAGTATTCTATAATGGCGTACCGTTAAATCACGACGTGATTAAATGTATGCCTTGTGTAATTATGAGCGTTAATAATTATTAATAAAATACCTAAAATACAAATTTAATATTCTACGACGATAATTGACGTTTTAATAATAGTGTATATATTATTATTATATAGTTGTATACCGTCATTACGGTAGTTTATAATTATTACTGCTAGGCTACGTTTATGGTATTATTTTGTTGGAATGATTTAAAAAACTGCCGAAAGAAAATGACGAGACTACGCGATCTCGTAAAAAGAAAAAAAAACGTATTACGGTTATTTTGTTACAAGGTGTTTTTTTTCTCCAACTATTAGAGACGTGAAATGAAATAAAAACGTATAAAAATAACGTCAATTGTCGTGGCAATGAAGTAGTTTTTAGAGACCTAAATAAGTCGATCGATTATTAATTTTAATGTTGTTTTTATTATTTACATAATATTATATTACGACGTTTTATAAATGGAAAATAATTATTATTGGCGAATGTAAACTGTTTGTGGGCTCATCGCGGCCGTGGTTATTGCATATTAGAGTTGGTTAGGTTAGGCACTTTTATTTTTCGTTATTTTATGCGACCAAAAAAAAAAAAAACTAAAATTCATGGTCATACGTTTCATAAGCTAATAGAAAAAAAACGGAAATAAATAAACGTCGTAATTCGTTTTACCCACCTGAAAACGAAGACGACTTCTGTTTTTCCATTGATAAGTGTCTTGGGTTTTGACTCTTACCGTTTGTAATCTTTTCACTCGGAAGTTCTAAAAAAAAAACGTTAGATTTCAAATAGTAACAATAGTCAAGTCGTCGAGGCGCATCATAATCAATGAAAAGGGTATCGTAAAGGTACGACGAGCATTTTAATTTCCCCATTGTTATAATATTATTTTCAGATTATTGTTGGCGAAAAGTGTCAAAAATCGTGCGCGAAATAATAACGCGACAGCAGTGGGCGGCTAGAAAATAAATAGATGTTGCCGAGACCTCTCTTCCGAAAATTCAAAAAAAAAAAGAAAATAAATAAATAGACTAGTAATAAATTTTAATGAAAAAAAAGACTCGAAACATAATTATTCGACGTTTATATGTCATACGAATATAACAATAATACTCTCTTATTTTTATTTACTTACACGCATTTTATTGTACATTTTTTCATAGTAAGCGTGAAAGGTACCGCTTTCTTTTATGAAAGACCTTTTTTAAGTATAAAATATAATCGCGAACCCCCCTCCAATAAAAAAAAAAAAAATGTAAAACTTTTATTATTTTTTAATGATTATACACCGATGATTATTGTGAATTAATTGAAAACAAATTTATTTTTGGATTATTTTAGAATAGAAAAACTCGCAGCCGAGGAAAAAAATTGTTCTTGCGAATAATAATATTCACCATACTTGGAGGGCACACAGCATGCGGGTTTTTTCATCGGACGAATAATACGTATTCCACGTTTGCTATATGCTCCAAACACGTAATATAAACGTATTATTATTATGTAGGCCAGCGAGATTGTGGACCAAATTGATGTGTTATTATTGATGCGAAATTCAAGTATACAAATGTATATAATACTAGTTTGCTATTAAATTACGACATGGGTACACGACTGGTTATACGTATTAGTTATCGACGAAAATAATTCGCGCACAGTTCGGTCGACACACACGATATCATTATAGTCCCCGACGACGACGACGCCAGTTTGAAAATATTTTCAAATAATCTCTACCAGTCATAAGGTCGTTCGAACGAATTATTTCTGTATTATAAACAAGTGTGATAAATAATATTATATTATATTGTTTTTTTAATCGCCAATCATAATAATATAAATAGTTTATATAATTTCGTTGAAATGTTTTTGAAAAATAACAATTAATACGACTAGGTCGTCTTATGTAGATATTATTATCGATGCGAAATGTACTTGAATTTTTACGAGTTTATTAAAACTACTATAACGTTACGAGCGTATATACCAGAGGCGTTTGTTTTTAAAAGACAAGTGAAAAAAGTTTAAAAGAAACCATTTTCGCGCGATTATTTACATCACATTGTGAATTACTAAAAATGTGAGTACTTTCAATTTTTCGCGGTACAATATTATTAACACGCGTAAAAAGAGTGTAAAACGTAAACATTGGGCCCGTCGATGGTGTCCGAGAGTAGTCGAAATTCAATACTATTTTACCGTCATACCGTCGAGAACTGTAAAACGAAACGGACATTTTTAAGTGCGTAAGCGTGCGGTTTTATATTTTTTAAATTTACCAGCGTTATCGGTAAAATCGCGCGTCGTAATAATATATTGTTTGCAAGTTTTATACGAGTTGAAATAGTCACGGCACACGGTCGTACTCGTTTGGGCGGCGAAACAATTATCGCGTTACATTACGGTTGTAATTGCACACGTCAATTATTTTATTACACGTCGACGGGCGTACATGATGTTTTGACGCAGACGTCGTCCGACAAATAACTCTAAATTTTTCATTCCATTTTCGACGGGGGCGAAATCGAATGGCCGCGGCGCGGCGGCGACAAGGTCAGTAGTACTACGTACAGCGGGTATCGGAACTCTGCGCGGTCAACAATAATGATGTTTATTTTTCGAAACACATCAAACGATCGTCTCGGACAAACACGCGCGGCGTGCATACGTGTACGCGTCACGTGGCATTTAAAATTAATGAGTTTGGGTCATAATCGCGCATAATTACGCGTCGGACGCGGCACGTCATCGGGAGTTTTGAAAAAATTTGTCTATTTTTTTTCCCCTTCGTCATTATTGTTTGAACGCGCGATACCGCGATCCTATCGCGTCGACGACGACGACAACACCAAAACACGATTAGTGACCAACTCCGTTGTAAGGTAGTCTTCAAATCGTCTGCAAGGTCGTCATCGCGATTCTAGAGCTGCGCGCATACGAATAATTAAAACTAAACAAACCGCACGTTTTTCGAAACAAAATAGACGAAATAACAATAACAATAATTATTATTATAATAATAATTTCATCAATCGCGTTACGTTATCCGAAATTCGCCTCGAGGTTATGGTCGAATCGTATAATTCGAATTTCGCGCCGATGAACACCGCGCCGCCGCCGGCGCGAAACGCAATCTGATATCTCGCTACTAGCAGATTTTTCGGGCTTGGTCTTGAACGTAACAAAATTGTGAGCACAATATTATTATCGTAACGAGGAGACGAAATGAGATTACCTTTAACGGCCACGTTATACGTATTAGATTCTCGTACGCCGCCGCGATTAAACGCCAGTACGTGTGTATAAAACAATTCGTTTTGTTTAATGATGATGTCGAGCCTTCACGCTCAAAATACAATAACAATTAATCAGTCCTTTTATTTATTTATTTGTTTTTTTTTTTTTTTTTGTTATTTTACGGGCCATGGTAAACCGGGGGGAGGGAGACGGCCGAGACAAGACTGTCATCAATGCCTCCTCTCGAATTGTTGTTGGTAAATTAAGAAAAGAATTACTATTACAATATATTGCCGAAACGATGAAAGTATAGTTATTTGTATTTTGTCGGAACACACGATTCGATTTTATTTAGGAAAATATTATGGGTGTAGATTTTGTAAAAAAAGACTTTATTCGAAGAAAATTACTTAGTTTTAAAAACGAAACGACAATATTAATTTTAAAAGTTCAAATTCCAATTATTAAATTTTTTTTATGAACTCTACGTTCGATGATATACGAAACGAATTTAGGGCTTGAAAAGCGTCGTTTTAAGGCTTCTACAAAGAAGTTAGATTCGCGTATAAATTCACTGCCAATAGTAATAGTTATAATAACACTATTATGTTACAAACAATGAGTTAAAAACAATAAATAAATCGAATGTGTATGCACGTGAATTTTTTCGTAATAAAAAAACCTCGATTGCGTAAAATTTTAATCAAATTATATCGTTATAAAATGTTATGTTTAGTGATAGCTCTAATTTTTGGGTTAAACGACTTGATTTAATAAACAGAACACGTCAAAACAATAGTTTCAAAAAAAATTATAAAAATAACGCATTTTTTATGTAGGCGATATCAATCTGATTTAATTTGTTAACAGTTTAGTTAAACTCGCCAAGTATTTTATTCTATCGTCACAGACGAAAAACTAAGTTTTTACGATTTTTACTTCCTAAATGATCATTTATATCATTTTATACGGCGATTAAATTCGAAATAAAAAATAAAAAAAAAATAGAAATATATAAGTTTATCTAAATTTGGGCTAACTATTATTTATCAAACATTATTTACTCCGAAAATTACGGTTAGACTATGGTGACCATTTTGAGAACGAAAAAATAAAAAAGGACCGAAGTTGTTACTCACCCCCTCCCAGTCAAAAAATGACATAACTATCAATATAATATATTTATTTTTTTTTACAATTAGAAGTAGTCTTTAAAGTGTTTTTAAAGTATTGAACGATAGGTACATTGTTGCACATCAATACTAGCTGATAATATAAAATTTATATATAACGAAAGTTAATTTTTTTTTTCTCTTTTATAAATATATATAATATAAAAAATTATAGCCGTGCGCACGCGAGCTGTGCGACCGCGTAAGAATTCCGCCTACTTTCAATTTTTGTATTTGTCGTAAATTAAAACGTTTATTAAAACTCAAACCTATATTTTAGACTGAGAAGTGATGATTTTGCGTTGTCGGCCGTATATCGATAACGGCACACATTAAATGTGCCTTCAGAAATAAATGAATTATTTTTTAATAAAATAAGAGAGTATCAACAGAGTGTGCCTATATTTTAAAACTGTTAAACAATTCGTTTTAACTGGTAATATAATTATAATAATAATAAAACTTAATAAAATTTTTGATTTGATTTAATTGACAGATATTTAACGCGGTCGCTACCCTTCGCCAACCCCTATGACCCACTAGACCTATCTATAGACTGTGAATAAAATATATAATCGCTACTACTTACGATCTATCCGATGGGTCGACGTCGTTCGGCGTTCGTATTGGCTCGTGAAATAAACTAAATATCGAGTAACGGAAACTACTAAAGTCACTATTAAAAGTTCGATCGACGAGATAAATATTGACACACGATCGGCTGTTTATACGGAGAGAAATTAAAACTGAAATATTTAAAAACCGAGACGAACTCTCTGGACCGCTGTCGACACTAGACTGATCGTCTGCACACTGTGTGCATCGGTAAGCTGCTGCACTTTCGCGCGTCACTCGATCGGTTTCACGCGCAGCCGCCATTGGTCGGGTGGCGCGAGCAGCTCGGCTTTCATTGGCCGTGTACCCACGCAGTTTTGAACCGACGATGACGTGAACACGATTCGATTTCGCGTAAACACGCCCATAATTATTATCACCGTTATTGCTATTACAATTGTTACGTAATTATGTATTCATAACCAACTATTTTACATCGTTATGTGTAACCAGGTACATAATATACTATAATAATTACTGCGGATCGCTATACGTTTCTGGTACAAAAACCACGACTTTTTGTTGGAAAAATATGATTTTGCTACCCATCTCGGGAAAAAAACGTGGGGTAGCTACTCCCTATCGGGGGGAGGGGGGTGTTTAAGGGAGACCGTCATTTACGTTAAATTGTACGAGTATGTACATAACGTAGCGATATATGAAACGAACGGGATTAAAACGGGACCGTTTTCTAAAAACGCGATGAAAAGCGTTCCGTTTGTATTTTGAAAAAGGGACGATCGCGTTTTGAACGGGACGTATGTTGTTCACCCCAGGTAATAGACGCCATCGCTTCTCTCGTCTTAACTTCAAAGCCACTATAACTTACTATTGTACGTACAAGTTTATATCGACGTATAAAATCGTATTTAAAAAAGAAAACCCTTCTTTTCTCGCGAGTGCGGCGGATACTTTTGAAAAACGGGCTCAGGTCACGTGCGCGCTTGTTTCCGTTGTACGCCTAAAATCGTCTACTTACACGCACGCCCACTGATTTCGACATGTGATATCAATATATTTATTAGTATAAAATACAAACTCAATTCGTTTGAACCGTAACGAAATATTAACGTGACCATCGTGGCGATGTGGATTCGCAGACATGTAATAATTATCAGGTGTATTATCATTATTCATTATTATTCTATACAGTGTGAGACATGGTGTAATAATGTTTATACGGCTTACGGTATGTTTCGAGACGACTAACAACAACAGCGGTATTATAATGGCAATGAGAGAGGAGGACATTGAAATAAATACAAAACGAATAGTTTTTAATTACGAAATTTTAATTTTATCTCGCGTAGTTTATTTTTTATTTTTCAAATAACCCTGACGGCCGACGAAAACCGCCGAATAGTGTTTAATTTACAAATTGATTTTTTCCTCGAGTTTGCCACTTATACGTAATATGACGTTAGCGTCGAGTGAAAATATAGAGACATTATTGCTTATTTAAAACAATCACACGACGCCCCGTCGAGTGGGAAATGAAAACAAAATCCATCGTAAATACGACCTAATAGTACGGTAAAATAATATTAAATATTCAATCGAAATTTTATTGGAAACAAATAATATAATATTATAATGTAAATATGTTTTTGGTTCAACGTATTATCATTGCTTTCGGGTGAAAATGAAAAATATCTTATCAATAAAATAAATATTATATTATATAGCTTGATTGACGATATCGTTAAAATATTACATTTTTCAAAATTTATTAAATATTTTACTGTTCAAATTTAAACATAATTTTATGACAAGGGTCATATTCAACACATTTAAACTAAATTAAAAAAAAAAAAAAATGCATTCAGATTTAATAATTTGTTTGATATTATGACTCGTTTTTTTGCGATTAATATTCAATAGTAGAACTTTTATAAGATTGACGTGTGAGTCTTATGAGAGAAAAAAAGAAATTCGATTTGAAAAATTATAACTAAAATACAATAAAAAAATACAATTGATTTAAATATTAGAGTACGTACATTGATTTTGTTTGAACTTACACTGTCGGTACTAATGCTAGAGTAGTATAATATGAGCGCGTAATAACTCGATCGAATCCTTCGAATGCCGGGAAAATTATATCAAAGGACTAGATTTAGCCAAACGAACAAAGACTTAATCTAAATTTTTTCGAACGACGTTATTTTGAAATTATAGGACACCCGCTGTGATAAGAAGCGATTACGATATCACTCGATTAGAAATGTGTGTTTTCGTGCTGAAATATTCTGATTAGATTGGAAAAAACAATAATAAATATAAATAATATCGACAGCGCTACTGTCGAAACAATAGAAAACCAAACAGAACGTAAACAAATGCGATAATTCGGAACTATTATATTATATTGGTTTTGATACAATCGTAAACAATACGTGTGAGTACCTATAATATGAGAAATATAAATGTTTATTAATCGCAATCAACACGATTTACGATTAGAAAAAAATAAATTACTACCGATACGAAATTAATATTATTAGACGAATTTAAAAAACGAAATAGCGTCCGATTCGAAAACCGAGAGGCGTTCTCGTTCGGGGGGGCTTCTCACTCGTCAAGAGGAGACGACCGTTTTGGCCGGATTTTTCGGGTACACGTACACCGAGGCTGCGTTGGCGTTTTTCGGGAATATCAGTTTCGGTAACTGACGAACGTTGGACTTGTCGCCGTCGTCGTCCGCGAAATAGGCGGACACCTCGGGGCCGTCGTCGCCGTCGGGCCGCAGCAGTCGGGGCGCGACGGGTTTCGCGTCGGTCGGCGGGGCGGCCACGCGCAGCGGAGACTGGAAGTCGGAACGGTCGTACGGACGCCGCGCCGCCGGACGAACGGGGCCGGACGACCGGACGTTGTCGACGAACGCGACGAGTTCGGAACTGGGCGTGGCGCTCAGCGAACTGGGACTGGACGACATGAACGCGACGAGCGAGAACAGCGCGGGCGCGGGCAGGGCGGCTATCAGGCACGGGGACCGGTTCAGGGTGGCTACCAGGGCGGCCACGGTGTCGGGGTCGTACGAGGCCAGCGCCGGGCCGGACGCGACGGACGCGACGAGCGGGCCGACGACCGTGGCGGGCGGGAGGGAGCAGAGGAACCGCGGCGACGCGGCGGACAGGGCCGCGACGAACGTGACGACCGTGGTCGGCGACAGGGCGGCCAGCAGTCGGGGCAGCGACGCGAGCGCGGCGAGCAGTCGGGCCGGCGTGGCCGCGGGCAGGGAGCCGAGGACCGCGGGGGCGGCGGACAGGAACCGCAGGAACCGGTCGAGCGCGGACAGCGGGAGCGCGGCGAACAGCGGCGGCGACGAGAGCAGCAGGCGCGCGAGGTCGGCCACGACGGGCGGCGGGAGCGAGGCGAACGCCGGCGGATCGTCGAACGCGGCCAGCGCGGCGGTGAGGGCCGACCGCGGGACGGCGGACAGCGCGGCGGGCTGCCGAGTGGCGAGCGCGTCGAGCGCGCCGACCAGCGTGACGGGCCGCACATGGCGCAGCGCTGTCGGCGAGCCCGCGACCGCGGTCAAAAAGGACGCGATCAGCGGCGGCGAGAGGCTCGTCAGCAGGCGCGTGGACGAGGCCAATCGGGACACGAGCGTGTCGAGGGCGCGGGCTGGCACGGCGTCGAGGAAGCGGGGCGCTCCGGCCGCGACGCTGAGCAGCGACGCCACGTCGGTGGGCGGCAGCTCGAAGACGGTCCTCGCGTCGTCGCAGCCGGCCGACAGCAGGAGCGCGCGGGCCAGGGCCGGGGACAGGGCGCGCGCGGCCGCCGGTCCGGCCGCGGACAGCAGCGAGACGAGCAGCGGCAGCCCGGCGGCGTGCCCGGGCGTCAGCGACAGTTTGGCGAGCAGGTCGGCGAGCACGTGCGCCGGCAGCTGTTGTCGCAGGACCGCCGGCGACGCGGACAGCAGGCCCAGGAACGCGCGCGACGCCGCGGCCGGCAT